>JBBMOE010000031.1:4571-255020 GCA_037975065.1 Chaetodon trifasciatus
CCAGCAGTTAAACCTCTGAAATTGGATTAGGTGTGATTCAAAGGATACGATATACTTTCCATACTGCACAACTTAAAACAGGTCTGGAGGCCATCTTTAACATTTAGAAGAAGAGTCTGAAATTCTCACTATAAGATCACACAACCTTCTCACCACTGTTGCTCTTTGTCATGGTTATTAATTCAATTTCAAACATAAATGCTCTCTTAGTTAGTAGTTATAGCATTGTTTTATTTCAGCATTGTCCTGGAGAACTGGTTGTGCTTCCTGTGCCGTGGAAACCAAATGCAAATCAGCTCGATCGAGCAGAAAGAAGTAGCACGTGAAGCGGGTGCTGTAGTTTTCTGCCACAGAGTTGCTGATCCTGACAGATGTGAGAGTAATACTGAAGAGTTTAGAGTGTGTGATGTTAGCTGTGGTGAGGCTCTGGCTTTGGCAGATATCAGTTGTTGTGTACCTTTGATTGTGAGAAAGCAGGGGGCTCTGGACACAGCAGTGAGGAGCGCTGGTGTGTTTAACTATTCAGCTGTTTCACAGCTGTGAAAACTGTGCACTCAATACTTGAGAGAGGGGGGGTGAGGGGCTTTGGGGCCTTTAATCTTTTTGATCATTGTGTTACACTGAAGATGTTAAAGACTGAAACAAAGCTGTTGAAGAGTATATGTTAAGTGTATGTTGCCAGCAGTTCAGGAGAAGACGTTAATGAATCTGCACAGTATCTTGTTATGTCTTTATATGGAAAACTTTATATAGACTGTAGCATTGAGGAGGGACAAGAAGTGGCTGTTTTAGTCATTGCACAGTGCTGACAGAAGTTCACACCAGGCTGTAAAAGTCAGTCTGCCAGATTTAAGTTCTGGTCAGGATGATATACAGGGAACAGGCAAAGGGTCTGGGTGGCCCTATTCACAAGTCTGAGTAGATTTACACAAATTTAAAACACAATACACAACAGGAAGAGCGGCTGAGGAGCGAGCAAGGTTCCTGTGATGGTACAGGTGTGACTCCTCACAGGGCTGGTCTGGGCTGTCCTCACAAGACGACAAAGATTTAATCACAGAGGTCTGTTAATGTAAAATAGTTTGTCCCAAAATAGAGCTCAGTGTCACATAGTAGGGCAGACACTTCAACCAGGATACACAAATAACAATACAAAGACAATATGAAGGAAAAGATCACATAAAACTATTTAATTAACCTGTAGTGGAGAGTATTGTAGAAACCAAACCATGAAATCCTTGTCAGTAAGTTACAGTTGTACCTGATCAAAAGTCATGTGGCATGATATCAGCATTTTGGTTGGCTGTCGTATTAAACCAGTTGCAAAAAAGTTTCAGCTTAATGCAACCAAGTTTCAGCTTCCCTTTCCTTGCAGGGAGGCCCAAAAAATAATACAGATGGTTACAAACAGCCAGACCTGAAATGAAACAGCAAGGCTACAGTGCAGCCTCTCAACTTCAATTTGAGTATGTTTAGGTCCATAACACCTGCATGTACAGTGAAGAATGAAGACCTTTTTACACATATGGTACTCTCCCAATTTTAGGACATATAAAGTTATAACCAGCATAATCTAAATTTGAATAATATGTATAACATTTGGTTTGGCAGACATCAGCGGACACTTGATATCCTCCTTTATGATGCTCTGCCTGGTCTCAAACACTAGATTGAAGTTAGGCAGCCAGTCAAGAACAGTCCTCCGTTTGGCCATAAAAAACCTGTTGCTGTTGTTAACAATCACTGCTCAGCTGCATTTCTTCAGATCGGGGGTTTCAGCATAAGCAGTCACAAACATCTTCTGAATGCACCGTGCTTCTGACTTCAAATGACATGCTGCTCTTTTCCACTCAGGTTTGGGAGGAAGAAGGTCATTTTCATCTCTCTTGCGGCCCAATGTTTCTCAGTCCTGCTTCAGTCCTTCTCTCAGTCATGGAGGATGTTCTGCATCATGTTCCTCTTCGTTGGAGCCTCCCAGATTTCCATCTATATTTCTGCCTTTGTCTTAGGTATGATTGTAAACCACTCCTCGTCCTGTTTTTGTCAGGAATTCTTGTTGCCTGCATTAATCGATAGTTTGACTCATTTTCAGAATGGCTTTCACTGTCTACTGACTGTCTATTGCTCTTCCCCATCACTGACCACATTTTATTTTATCTGATCAGGAACGGAGGTGTTAAGTCAGACCATGCGAGTGATCTTCACAACTCTCGGGTCTTTTCTTTTCTACTGCATTGGGTACATGACACTACCCTGGATTGCTTATGGCATCAGAGAATGGAGGACTCTTCTTGCTGTTCTGTCGATGACTGCTGTGGTCTACATCCCATTGTGGTGGTACGTTCCCTATAATCCTTACTGACTGATATTTTGTGCATGAATATAATAGAGCCATAGTCAGCATCCATGATTCACCAGATATGATAATCAACCACCTGATATGTTGACTTGATTGTGCAGGTTCCTCCCAGAGTCTCCTCGGTGGCTGATCACTCAGGGACGAGTGCAGGAGGCCGAGGCCATAGTGAGAGATGCTGCAAGGAAAAATAAAGTTGAGGCACCGGCAGTCATTTTTAAAGGGCCTGAGGTGATTTTTTTTTTTTTTCCTTTTTTTGATTATATCACTGTATCATTTGTGCCATTTGAATTATTAAGTCCTTTTTGGGTCAACAGTGTTTTCACGTGACTCACGTATAGCAATATTTCATGTTACTATTGCAGCCAAAGACATTATTCCTTATTGTTTTTATCCTGAAATCATTCATTTGTATTTGAAATTAAGCATGCTTATATAATTTCACAGTTCCTTATCAACTGTTGCTCAGTCAAAGCCTAAATTGAATGTGTTCATAACATATTAGACAAATTCTGTGTGCAAGTCTGGACAACATAACCACATAAATTACTTTGTTTTCACTGTTTTTTGTTTGCTTTTTTGACCACAGGCAATGCTTCCAAGCAGGAAATACACCATGCTTGATATTCTGAAATCCAAGAACATCAGATGCATCACTCTTATGTGTCTCCTTTTGTGGTAGGTTTTTTCCTTGATCACTCACAACGTGTGCAACTACTAAAATGTACAATGCAAAAAATGCATCCCATGACGTTTATGTGATGAAACAAATATGTGCCATTAATTCTACTTTTCTTTTTCTTTCATTGCAGGATGGCAATAAACATTGGGTATTTTGGATTATCCCTGAACACCTCCAACCTGAGCGGGAACCCCTTCATGAACTGCTTCTTGTCAGCAACAACTGAAGTCCCTGCCTATGTTGTTTCTACTTGGCTGCTGAGGAAATGTCCAAGAAGAGTGCTTCTGTCATCGTTTCTTGTCATTGGAGGAGGCGTTCTTCTTCTCATCCAGTTCATCCCTGACTGTAAGTCTTCTTTTTGTTGTGTAAAATTACACTGTGACAACCTATGTAACACACACATCCTTAAAACTAAAACTTTCAAGGACAGGATTCATTTGTTTGGGTGATGTGACTCTTTAAAAGCAGCTGTTTCCTAAGAGCCACGCTGACTATGCAGCAATGTGTATTCAGGTATCAAAACCACCAGGTTTTCTCAACAAAGTTGCAGTATTTGCACAACCAACCCTAGAAAGTCCATTTTCCATTCTTGTGACCTTTGTCCAGTCATAAATCTCATCTTTATTTCTATGTCATTCTTTGATTAAATTCAACCTATGGTTCAACATATAGCTTGTCAACAAGTGTATCCAAGAAGTAAGCCTCATATAAGAGGGTTGTGCAAATGTGCAAGCTATACAGTTATGAAAATTCACTTGCAAGCTGTTTCATCACAGACGTGCACCTGATATGAAACACTGAGCGCTTGACACGGGGTCAGCCACAGCATGTTCGCAGAGGAGTGGAAACGTGATGAATATCTAAGCACAGGCCCTTTCCCAAGAACACTGATGCAAGAGAGTGAAGCAATACCTGTAAAAAAGCAACTGCGCTGCTAAATTTCAAAGTATACAGTGTGCTGCAGTGCTGTAAGGCATTAATGTATAACATGAGTGTTTCATACGATGGTGCTTATGAAGTTATACATTAAACAATACCTCATGAGCTTAGTGACTTCACCCTTTCACCATCACCCAGGCAACCCTGTGAGGTTCAAATGGCTCATGCCAGACTACGTGAATATAGCTTTTTATATTAAAACTCTTCTTCTTGCTCTTCAGCGCTTCAGTATATTGCCCTGGCACTGGAAATGACTGGGAAGTTTGGCTTCACCATGGCCTTCAGCATCGTCTACATCTACACGGCTGAGATTTACCCCACTGTGCTCCGGAACGTCGGCATGGGAATGTGCTCCTCTGCTGCACGCATCGGCAGTATCACAGCTCCTTATGTCATCTATTTAGGTATGTAGATGTTGAGTCCAGTGTCTCTCAAAGATACTGCATATTCACTGCATTGATGTACTATATGTACCTACAAGAACAAACAAAAGTATGCATATGACTGTATCATCAATGATCATCTATATTCCACTAGAAGTTTGTCATTTGCTAATGTAGAATTTTGCTTTTTACCAGGTACTTATAATAAGGTTCTGCCTTATATTCTCATGGGAAGTCTCACAATTGCCTCCTCTGTGGTGAACTTCTTCCTCCCGGAGACCCTCAACAGAGTTCTTCCAGAAACAGTGGAGCAGATGCAAGAATGTCAGGGGTAGGTGCATTTCATTTAGTTCACCATGCACTTCATAAAGAAGACAGGGAAATAATTTAAAAATGGACAGACAATGAATGTAAAATAAGATGCAGAATGACACCCGTTTCATAATAATAGTAAAAATAAGACAAAGAAAATGCATAACACAAGATTGTAGTAATATATTAAAGTTAAAAATAGAGTGCATGGAATGCATAAAATCAAGTAAAATGCAAGACTTTAAAAGAAGTGCAGCAGTATGACGCAAAACAGTTTCAGACCCGTATCAGGACAGTCATAACTAGTTAAAGACTAAAGTTTGTGTCTTTCTTTTAAAGACACTCAGAAATTACGAAATATGAATATGTCAGCAATCATTGATGTATATGTAGTAGCTGTGTTGCTCTTTTGTTATTTTTACCATTGTGTTTTTTTTTTTGATTACAGGTTGTGCAGTGGACAGAAAAAGAGAAAATATGTAGAAAATGGAGAAAGTGGCAGACCATCCATACGATGTGAGGCTAAGTGTGATGTGCCAACTCTTACTCCATAGTTTTGTAAGAGGCCTTGTTTCATTTTTAAGACAGACAGACAGAATAAATGAAGGAACATTTCTCTTGCTTGAAAGTAATAATCTGAAAATAAAATCCAAAACATGCACGGCGGGGTCCACTGCCAAGAACTGTTGTTTTGTTTTTTGTCAATTTTTAAAAACTCTTTATTTTTTTACTCTGCTGGTGTTTGCTTTTTTAGAAAAAAAATTTAGATCTTAAAATGTTTGTATTGAAACTGAAACTGTCTGATTGGTCTCTAATTTCTGTCACACATTACGTGTAATTAAAATTTGAACACATGAACCCTCTTAATACTCAGCTCTTGTCGTCTTTTTTAAAAAAGATCTTGAATCAATATGGTTCTCTGTGTGTTATTGTGTAAGCTCTTTTCACTTTGCAGTATTTTAGCAATTTGGCATGTTGGGAAAAAAAAACAGCACTCTAATGTCTGTACAGTAAGCTTAGCTTAGCTTAGCATAAAGACTGGAAACGGGTCAAAACAGCTAGCATTGTTCTGTCCAAAGACTCACTTATTAACACATTATATATGACATGCTAAATGACCTGTCGAAAAGACTAGCTTGTCAGACATGTTCCTGAGCGTTGACCAATCAGGTGCTCTCTCCAGAACGCAGTCAGGTAAACATGGCAAAGAGGAGGAGGAGGAATGCTGAGCTTGCTGCTGTCAGGTGGGACAACGAAAGAGAGGTAAAGTTTGTTGAGCTGTGGCTACCCCTGCCTATATGAGGTTTCCTCGAGGGACCTGACAGCAGCAACTTCAGCATCACTCCTCCTCGTTGGGCGTCCCAGATGCTGCATGACAGGTCGTTTAGCATGTCACACTACACAGGAATGGGTTCCCAATTGTCGTTCACAATTGGTCACAATGCTGGTCATCAGCCAGTCTCAAAAGCGGGCTAGAATTGTGCTGTCCAATCCCGTTGTTGTACTTACCCTGCTTTACTTATCTTCGCATTTGTGCTATTAAAATAATATCTAGCATGCCCTATAACAATGGCTAGAAACCATGACTATATCAACAGGAGCTGCAACCCTCACAAATAGTACTGCTTACAAAATGAAGGTTGTATAAATTCAGTTTAATTTTTGATAACTGAACAAAAGTCCTCGTGGGCTGCCGTCCAACAGGACTTTGGTTCATGGATGGCCACAAATGATCACCTGATCAAAAGAGTCAGAAATTCATTATCTTTAAACCATCTGCCTAGGAAAAAAAGCACAACTCAAGCATCTCTGGACAAGACTATGACAGGTGTCATTAATGTTTTACCTCTGCTTGAAAATGATTAACATGATCTTACATCTTATATAATTTTCTGTTAGTACTTAGGATAGGAAACATCTAAACCTAAAAAGCATATATACTTTAAAATTGTGCACCAGCTCAAGCAGTGTTATGCTGTATCGGTATCTCTAAGATAACAGTATGCTGAAAAAAGTTTGATGGATGCTTAATTAAAAGAGTTTTCTCTTCAATATAGGCTCTATAGATCAGCATCCTGCAGCTCTAGATGCAGATAGTTATGAAAATGGAGGAGGGGGCAACCCACCCAAACAGCTTTGATGTGCAAGTTCTGTGTCCATAGTTTTTCTCAATGGCTACTTGCTTCACATTTAAGACAAACAGAAAGACAAAGATAGCATGTTTCTCTGCTTGAAATTTGTTATCTGAAATCTGAAAATCAAATCCAAAACACTCACAGTGGGATCCAAAAGTCTTGCCAAGAACTGCTTTTTTAACCTGTTTTTTGTTCTTTTTTTAGTTTATGCTTGCTAATTTTAGACATGTTCTGAGTTGATCTCTGTCCTACAACATTTTTCATCTGTTTTCATATCTGTGCCTCATAACAAAGTCCTCTTTCTCATGCCTGACTTGGACTTGGTGCTGCATACTACACTATAGATAACAAATAGTACTCCATGTAAGTTAACGTACGTACAGTTAAAGTGGCTTCACACAGAACACGATGCCCAGTCTCCTGGGTGACAGTCATATGTTTGACCCATCCCTCTCCAGTATGAAGACTTTGTCGCTCTTTATACTACATTTATCCATTACGCCCTTCATTATCGCCACCTTTAACAACATCATTGTTTAGGTTCCAAAACAATGATATACCTCTGTTACACCAGACATCTGTGAAGTCCAAGGAAGAGTGAAGACCCCAGTGAAATTTTAAAAAGGGACAAGGTGACATCTTTTGGAGTAAGGCGCTTTTTTTTTTTTTTTTAATTTTACTACTAAATTATATGTTGCTACTGACAAACATGTGACTCAACATATTTTGNCTGTTTTTTAGTTTCACACAGCGGCCCAGCTGTGGTGGATTGGGGTTTGCCCTCCATGACTTGGACGTTCAGGGGAAACCCCCATGAAGACGCGTCTCCTCTTTCATTTCACTTTCAGTTCAGACCTGCCGGATCCCGATTAAATGGAAATCTACAGAATCTCTCCGCTTTGTTTTTCTAGTTAAAAACAAGTCCCTCTCGTTTACCTAAAAACATTTCGGCAGTTCTTTCCGCTGCTGCCAAACTGATCTGAGTGCAGTCGCTGTGATTGGTGATCAGCTGAAGTAAAAGTGAAACTGCAGACTGTGTTGGCACATCACGCAACCGTTCCCTCCTTTGTTCAGTTTATCCAACGTTTACCACATTTTTGGGTGGATTTTGCACATCCTTCATATGGAATAATATGACTGCAGCATTTAAGGTAAGTTTTCTCTTGTATTCAGGCTTTAAAATGTTGATCTCCATCCTGTGGCCCTGGATGAAGATGTTTATGCTGTTTCATAAGGAAATAGCCTCATGAAATGCGATTTTTACAGACAGTACAACACGATATAAAGATACAATCATGCTTTAAATCAGTGTGTAGATTTACAGGTTGTGTCCATCTACATGTACATCTTAATCTTTTCTCTATTTTGAAGAAGAAAAAAATCTCGCAAAATGGCAAAAGTGAAAGTGACAGTGCAGGGAAAAAAGCCTATATAATCAACAGGAAGAGCTCTCTAAAATCTACTTCTCTTCTCGTCGCTCGCTCTTTAATGCTCCTTATTATTATACATTGTGTATTTTGTGTATTGTGTATTGTGTATTCTAACCTTAAGGCCCGTGTGCTCATGTTTTGATGGCATGTTGATTCTTGAAAATAATAGCAGTTGCATATTATACGCACATTTTTCATTTCTAAGACCAGAATGGTAACATGTGTTTTTCTTGTTGAATTTTAAATACTCAGAAACTAAGCAAAGCAAATTAATTACAATAAAGGCACAAACTGAACGGATTTCGTGCTGTTTTGAAAAATCATACCCATTGTTGATTGAATATAACCTAAATTTAACTAACATTAGCCTATTTGTGTGCCATTAATCTCATGTTAATCTGTAGGATTACATTGTGGAGAGCCTAATCTGTATTAACCGTCCAAAAATATGGAACCAATCTGTTGCTGTGCTGTTAAATGGCTGCTCCCAGGCCAGTCCTCAGCCTGCACAGTGAGTCAGTGTATGCAAACGCTGTATGACGAAGAGCCGCTAGATGTCGCCAATGTGGCCAACACGGTTATCTGGAAAAAGTGTCTTACGTACTTAGTGTCCAAATCCATCTTTAAGATGTTGGATATCTGTCATGGGTTAGTGAGTCCCTGTGAGAGATGTAAGGTGCAACGTGAGAGCAACTGTAAGACTATTGGTTACTTGTTTGTCTTTTTAAGTGACTTTCTGCTTTTCCTGTACTGTGTAGTTTTTTTGTTTGTATATTTGTTTGTTTTGCTGAATTTATCTGACAAAGAGCGTTTAAGGTACTTGGGTATTTCCATTTTATGCTACTTTATACCTCTATTCCACTACATTTCAGAGGCAAATTGTGTATTTATTTGATGGCTTTGGTTATTAGTTTCTCCTCAGATTAACATGATAAATCTGATGATGAAGCTTATAAAATACAACACATTGCTAAAGATTTCAGTCGTTTTTATTTTCTTAAAGGATCTGAGTACTTCATCCACCTCTGAGCAAAAATGTAAAATGACCTCAGAAAATATCAGTAGTTTGTTTGATAGTTGAAGCTGCCCAGCAGAATAAATGGTGACGGATGAAGTATTTGGATGAAGTAAAAGCACTCGTGAAAAAAGCAACAGTGCAGTGTAAAAGTCAACAATTGTGAGTGAAAATAATCGTAAAGAAGAGAAATGGCACCTGTGAGTTTTATACTGTATTCTTTAATTCTTATTGCTGATACATCAATGTTCAAGTAGCATTTTACTGTTGTAATTTGTCTATTTTAAAAACTTGTTATTTACCAGCTAAAACTTTAAAACAGTTTATATCTTCTTATTTTATATCTAAGTAGATTTATGTACTTTATTTAAATCCTATTTGTGGTACTTGTACTTTACCTGTTTCCATTTTCTGCTACTTTGTAATTCATAGGCAAACTGTACTTTTTACTCCACCACATTTATTGGATAAAATTAGTTACTGATTAATTTGCAGTTATAATGATGGAAAAAATATCAATAAATAGATTCTGTATTGTAAGCTAAAATAAGACTTTATTCATACTTAAGTGGAAATTCACAAGCTACCCAGCTGTATATTATAATTAAAATGTGCCTCACCTTTACCAGTTTCATGTTTAAGATGATGCTTACACAGTGTATCAATAACTGTAATCCAAAAATATGATATAAATTATTCTGAAACTTGTTATTCTCCATAATGAGTACTTTTACTTTTGGTAGTTAAAGTACATTCTGATGAAAATAATCTTTTACTTTTAAGTCAGAAAAATTCTGAATGCAGCACTTTCAATTATATTTCTACAATGTGGCATTGCAGCTTTGTCTTAAGTATAAGATCTTAGTACTTCTTCAACCACACTCTGGCAATGATCAAACTTTTAAATGAGTATGTTTAATGTTTAATATTATACTTTGCGCACTGATATTTGTTTACATTTACTTTTAAGTCAGTTTTTTTTTTTTTTTAATCAATTTAGTTATTCGTACTTATTTGAGTGAAGGATTGACGTGCTTTTCGTAAAAGGGATAGGTGGTATAAACCTGGTGTCAGTGTGTAAACATCAAAATTCACAAGTGAACACCAGATGTCGCCATTTGTATAGATTTAGATGGACGCTGTATTACGGATAACCACTGGGTGGCGCCAAAGCATTTCAAATAAGCAACATGAGCTTGACACGCTTATCTGTCATGGACATTCTGTTAATGGCATGTGAAAAAGGAAGTTAATGACTCACAGGGTACTTGCCATGTTTGTTATTGAAACTCAACTTCCTTGATCATATTTTTTTCAAATTTTGCATGTGCTCAACTGTATGTGGAGAAGAATAGACCCCCAGCAGTTCACCACACAGATGTTATCATCTCATAGCACTAACATTGCCCTGCAGAGCTGTTAAGTAAGAGTCCTACAGTAAAAACAGGAAATGACTCCTCTGAACTGGGGCAGTGATACTCTGAAGTATCACAATAGAGTGATACTCTACTCTGAATGTAATCAGCCAGAAGGGGTCCTTACATAACCTTTGTGTGGCCCAGGCATGCACCACAGTGGTAAAAGATGTGACTAACTTTCCATACCATCTCCGGCAAAAACTTGACACAGAAAAGCAATCAAGGATCACTAAAAGATACTAAGGTATCTTGAATACCATGTGTGTGTGTGTCACGGCATATTGAGTCTTAAGTATGTCTTTGTCTCATTTCCATGGGCTCTGTTTTGCTGTCGTTATCAGTGACCATCAGAGGCTGGTCAGGATCTAAGCATGGCGAGGCAGATCGATAACAGGCTGTCACAGATTCACACAGATGGCTGGGGATCAGCAGACAGAGACAGTGTTTTGAAAGTCACCACATCTGTTTCAAGCCGTCACACAAATAGGATTTTCTTTTCCTTTGCAGCTTGACATTTGGTGAGACTAAAGAGTTTGCGATGCTAAAGACTGAATTAATTATTTTATTAGTGTACAACAAGGCAGTTACCCGTGAGGGTGCACCATGATGTTTTTGCACAGGAAACAAAAAGAGCTGATCCTTTTTGGACCCTTCAGGGCTGAAGTTATGCTTCGTGTCTGTCTGCGGTGTGAATGTATGAAGCGTATTTATGTGGTTTGACACCTGAAAACAGACCCTCACCATAAGTGACTGTGGTGCAGGCCATGAGGCCACATCTCAGATGGGCAGCAAATTCAAGGGTTCACTCTCTGGTTTCTGCTTGTTCGATTAAAATCAGTAGCAAACCCCTGACTGGCTGAGGGCACAGGAGAACAGAGCATGGTGGTATTTCCCTTGAAGTACCAAGACGATCTGGTCTCTTAACCACAATAATTCGTATCATCTGACAATTCTTAATGTTTACTGGTGTACTTAGGGAAATGTGTAAGTGAAAAAGTACCAAGAATCTTACTGTCAAAGAGCCAAACCTGTGCATTAACAAAATGCATATTTCATAGGTTGATAGTGTTTTAGCATGTTGTGATGTTTTGTTGTCTTAAAGATCAGACAAGCACCATAAAACAGTTAAAATCCTGAATAATCTAGTGCATCAGTGCACCCTATCCATACAATAAATGTCCATGTTTCAGATAATGTTGTATTTTTAGTATGGCATCCTGGTAACTAAATAAATAACCTTTTTTTTCGGTGCTTGTCAACTTATCTCACACATCCACACTGTGCTGATGCACTGAACTCCACCCATCTGTCACTCTGAGGGCTCTAAAACAAATAACATTTGCAAGAATGATAAGACGCAAGTCTGACAGACGGGGACAAAACTGTCATCTGACAGCTCCCTCACCTCTCCAGTACTTTCATTCACAAAACCAGCATTTCAGCAAATACTAACCAGCTGATTCAGTTCCCTGAAGATCCTCAGAGGGAAAATAAGTGGCGCTCTCAGATGATTTTTTGTAAATGGCATGGTTGCAGTGGCTTTGTACAAAGCTGCTACTGTGCAGGGCAGTGCGGCTCAGCCAGGATGGCATGTTTACAGGGAGGAGGGTGCAAGTTAATAACCCAGAGTATGATTTCCCAGCTCTTGCCGCGTTTCTTAGAAACTCTTCATCACGCCTGTGTGAGTAGCACCATCTCCTGGTCAGATGGCAGAGCTGCATGGTAGTGCCTTCTTACAAGTCACGTGATTTAGAAGAAATCGAGCCTTCAGATTATAGCAGGCCAGGCTGAGGCCCAGAGCCTTGCAGAGAGGCTGAAAGGCTCTTGACTCAGCAATTACTTCTTTTTTTCTTTTTATTGCGTCATGTGTTTGTGCAGTTTTATTTCTCTTATCTGAAGATTGCGAGTTAAGAAATCTGTGAGTGGCATATGTGTCACATGAGTTTATCTCTCAGCCTCCAGATGTCAAGCTGCATGCACACGACCCCTGTCACTCACCTGTGGGAGGTTTGGGTCTGGTGACTTCAACATGACACAATAGCCTCATCACACTGGGGAATAATTGTAAATCAGGTGCTGTTATTGGGCCGAGTTTATCACATAATCATTTTGCTGAAATGCTTGCACTAGGAAATTGTCTGCTTTTTTTCCCACCATGCATTTTTTTTCTTTTGCATCATGGTGTGAAATGGTGCTTTTAGCGATGAGATGGCTTTTTGCAGCTTGTCGTGAAAAACTGGAAGGTGTTGCATGACAACTATAAGGAGCAACCTTTCTGCTTGTGACGGGCAGAGCGGCGTCAAAGCTGTCAAATCAGATGCAAGTAGTGCAGGAGTTTGGTGAAAGCTGGTGATTTTAGCAGCCCACAGGTGTAGAGGGTTAAACATTAAGGATATGCAGCAAGAAATAAACAACAGGCTGAACAACATGGTCTGAAGTTTAGATTAGCAGCGATAAAATGATCTAAACCGCAAAGAGCCACAATAATGCAGGCACTTCTAAAGCGAATAAATAAGAAATGCTTGGTATGTTTTTGAACAGGTCTTGCAGCCTGCATGTTTAGTCTCACTGCTCTTTGTTTTCTTCCTGTTTTCTGTTTTTGTCGCTGTTGCTATGACTTCGAACTCACCTTTGGCCACGCTAACAGCGGATGGCATGGCATGGCAAAGACCTTTCCACTGAAATGTGGTTTCAGGTAAATGGCAGATTTAGTCATGCACACAGCCTGTTGCAAGGAATGTTGGCATCTGGTTTGATAGTAATTTAAGTTTTGAGGAGCATATCACAAAGCCTCTGCAAGTGTTTTTTTTTATCATCATCACATATTTCAGAAATACCATCAGTCCTAATGTTTTAAGACACAGGCCGTTTTACATTCCTTCATCGCATCACGCCTGGATTCCTGCAGCAGCCTGAACCTAAAATCTGTTGATGGACTCCAGACTGTACAGCTGCAGACTTTTAGCCAGAGCCAGGAGACGTGATCACACCGCTTCTGTTTTAGCCTCTTTATGCTGTCTCCCAGTGTGTTTTAAAATAGATTTAAAGATTTTACTGATCACTTTTAAGGCTCTTTATTGCATCTCTCTGTGCTATATCCCTTACCTCTTACTACCAATGTGCATGAGGCGGTGGTCTCTTGTCTCCTCTAGAGGCCCAGCTGAAGGCTAAGGGGGCCAGAATCTTTGCAGTCAAGGTCTTCCCTGATTTTACGTGGGATTTAATTTTCTTTGAATTTTCTCGTGTCCTTTTTAAATACGTTTTTCTTTTCATATTATTGCCTTTTCCTACCCTGTATTGGCGTCTATACACCAAATTGCCTTTTAGTGCTCTTATAAATGTGTGGTTCTACGTGTTTCCTATGAACATGCTGACTCGGATCTGACTGTTCTGTGAACGCTGTTTTAACAGATGCCTACCTGGACTCTGACATGTATATTGCCTGTAGTTATTGGGGTCAGCTAAAGGGCTGCATTATCCTCTCGAGGTACAGGAGGGTTTGGAATTCCTGTTGATCAGTCAAGACGGTTCACACACCCTCCACCCAGCATTTCGACAGAGCCGGTATCAATCACTTACTTGTTTGATCTTGCCGCTGTTTGGCAGAATATTTACAGCAAGTGCTGGTCTATAAAACTCTTTCAAGGCCATAAATGTTAACATTAAACTTCCTGGCATCTGCAGGGAGTTTTATCTGACTTTATGATATAACTTAAAGTGATTCAAGCAGTAAATCCGGCTATCCGGCTGACGGATACGGATTCCCTGAAAATTCTCGGTCGATGCGTGCACGGTGATCAACAAGCATTCATAACGTTCTGCAGTAATGTTTGCAATGCAGACATGTTGGCATCCTTCTCGTGACGCCCAAAGCTTACAGTAAGTGACAAAAATGTGAACACAAACTCTGTTGTGATGCTGAGGGTGGATGTCTTTATTGGAGGTTGGCACCTTGCGAGGGTGATAACGACACTCTTAATATTAAGCAAACAAATCAAATAAAACCTGTCTGATTCTTGAAAATGTCCTCCCAAAAAAAAAGACAGCATCAGTCATTTCAGCAAATGCGTCAAAAATTACACATTTATGTTCAAGTGACAGAACCCTCTAGTGGCCATTGTAATTATTTTAGTCCAACGGGAGCAAAGGGAGACGTCGCGTAATGTTGTTCCAGAGCAACAAAGCAAAATGTGAAGAGGGATGAGGTCGGGATGGATGGACGGCTCAACAAAACATCAGACTTTGTGTTCTGTAACCCCTGAACCTTAATCATAGCCAGTGTTTATTAAAAAATAGTAATTAGTTACAGTTACCAGCTGCCTCATTAAGAAGTAACAATTACTTTATTGGTAACTTCCACTAAAAATGACCATCACCATGATGTGTAACTTTATAGCCACTTTTTAAACATCTTCTTTGAAATGAGTTGTTATTGGTAACAGGGCTGTGTGATATGACCAAAATCTCATATCCAGATAATGATACAGCACATTTTCTGAATATTCATTGAGTAAATAGTTCACATCAAATGGCCCCATGGAAAGGCTGAGTTCTTATTACATTTTGAATTGAAGGTAGTCACCCAAATTTGATTACTTTTTTCATTTTATTTTGAACCCTTTGTGCAAATTTAGCCAACAAAGTATAAAATATGAACATAAAAAAGACCATAAGGTAGAAAGAACAGTTATATTTATATACTTGTAAACAAAACAACCCAGGAAGGAAAATGATCTCCTTCTCACTGACAGCTGGTGTATTTCCTCGTTTTGGCTCAGCAAGATGATTTATGACACAAATTTCACCATTGTTTCAGTCAGAAGTATCATTGCATCCTTCATCTGGAAGGAAGTGGTGTACAGTTACACGTATGTACACTGTGACTTCACTCAAGGGTCATGAAATGCTTGAAGCAGGAAATAAACACTAGAGTGGCAGTTAAGTATTTTCAGCCGGCGGGAGTCCTGTAGGGAGGAAAAGTCACTCATAATACATGCTTTGGTTGAGTCAGGAGATTATCCAAAGCCCTGGAGTGTTATTCAAAATGCATCATTCTTTGTTAGTTGTCTGACTTATGATGCGATGTCTCAGGTATTCTCTCAGGAACAACAGCTTGCAGATCTTACAGGTAGATTCACGTATAATTGCCATGCTGTGAATTTGCATGTGGTTGGCAGCTGATTAAAATTCAACTGCTGCATGGTTTGACGTGTTTGTTTTGCTGCTTGGTGTGGTAGCCTATTATGGTCACCATGCCATCCTGCCAGTGCCTGGCATCCAGCCCCTCCCTGTGTGTGTGTGTGAGACTGAAACAGAGCGAGAGAGAGTCACAGACAGGGTTCTGGTCTTTCCAGTAAATCTGCCGACTCTACTAAACAGTCTTCTTCTTCTGTCTCTTTCCCTTTCTCTCTCACGAGTTGCCACATAGCTACCCCTGCCAACCCCCACACACACCCACACCCACACATATGTGTGTTTGCACACACAAGCCAAGCAAAGCTATCTAACCAATATGCAACTTTGCCCCACTAGGCAGCCAGAAACATAGCTCTGGTCTTTCCAGAAAGTCAGCTGACTTACTGTCTCTCACTCTTTTGCACGCTCTCTCTCTCTCTCTCTCTCTGCCTCTCTTTGTCTACCTCTCACGTCCACACCTATAATACACTCCCACTCCCACATACACACACACCCACACACACACACACACACACACACACACACACACATATGCACTCATATGACTGGATTTTTGGCAAACAGGCAGTTTACAGATGTATCACAGGCAAAATGTGATTACATTGAACAAGTGTGAATCAGGTCAGTGGTGGCATAATAGTCTGTATTTAGATCATTTACTCAACTAAAAATAACACCGCAATGTAGAAATACTCCATTAGCAATATAAGTCATGCATTGAAGCGTTACTCAAGTAAAGTTATGCACTTTTGCTACTGCAGTAATACTATAGTATCATGTTTCATGTGTAAAATCTTAATCTTAGCTGTAGTCACTAGTTTTTCCAATCAAATGAAAGCAGTGAGTCTAAAATTAAGTATTTTTGGAGTGGAGTGGAGTAGAAGTACACGTTTCCATAAAGTAGGTCTCAAATTTGTACTTGAGTAAATGTAATTACTCCCGAGGTTTATATCAGTTTTTGTTAATATGGGTTTGATGAATTTACTGTTGTGTTTGCAGTATTTATTCAGTTACTTGTATGCACTTAAAACTGCATCACACCATATCCATAAAATATATTCAGTACAGGGAAACGTTACAAAACCTCGGACAAAACACTGGCAGTGAAACTCTGTGGAACAACACACATTTTCAAAATTTCTGGATGTAGTTTGTCTCGATTTTTGCCAAAAAGTAAAAAGTAAAACCTCATACATAGATGGATAATATATAATACATAATGATAGTCTTGTTTTTAGCTGACGATGCATTGCAGGATTATCTTTACAGATTGTGAAGGGTAATTAATTCTACTGTTTCTTATAGAGAGCTTCTATAATCCAGATGGGATGAGATAAAGGCATGAATAACTTTCAGTGGTGAACTAGAATGGTTTGATTTCAGGTGATTTAAAAAAAAAAAGACCCTTGTGCCGGACTGTCAAAACTCTGATTCTTCCTCCTCCTCCTCCTCCTCTTTATACAAACGCTCTTCTGGAAACAGGTGTGAACTGATTCCACTGGGGCCAAGTATCAGCAGCAGAAACTTTGACCCACCTATCTGCAGTAATTTGAACATATATCCAGATAATAATTGAATGCTGTAACCCTTTAATCTGTTACAGCTGTGTTAGCACACCATAGAGCGAGTTCAGTCCACAGCTTGACCTGGATTTCTTTATTAACGCGTCCTGGTTTGACACGACCTGCCAGTGCGACTGAGCATTCAGACAAATTGAGAAGTTTTAACATTCATTTAACATTTATTTGACCCCGTTCTGTTTCCGGCAGAGCGCTTGTGTCCACCACCCCTTTTCAATTTGTAACAGCTGGGGAGAGCCCTGGATTTTCCTGTAAATCAGCAGATTAATTGCCACTGTTTGTTTCACACACTCTCTCTCTCACACACACACTCTGTCTCTCACACACACTCGCTCTTTCTTCCCAGCTTAGCCTTCAAGCTCTCACATGCAACCGAATACATGGTCCCGCACTTTCGATTATTCATCTATAAATGGATGATTCATTTATTATTCTCCATCATTTGGTTTCAGTGTAGGTAGTGTGAGTCTGAATCATGATTACACTTTCAGATTTATTAATATCTTCACGATCACATGTGACTCACTCATTAAATAATCAGCCTAGTTAGACGGCAAAACAATGTTGGAAGTTATCCGTATGTTCCAGGTCGTTCTTAAAAATCAGAATTTAGCAAAGCTCTTATTTAGGGACAGATGGTGAAATTAACGCTTTTCTGACCTCAATTTGGCAGCCTGTATCATTTTACTTGCCGAGATTGTTTTCATCTCAGCATTGCAGTGAGTTAACAAATTCGACTTGCACACCGTTTGCTTTGCAGTATGAGTCACAGTGAAACCAATATATAACTGCCGCAAGTGATTTTCTATTTTGGCTGTTTTTTGATGACAAGTTTGATAATTAGTTGAGTCATTAAGTAGTTTTTTATAACTGATAACACACATTTCTCTATAGAGCTGTCACACGTTACACAACACCTAAAAAAACAGCACTAGCAACACATAGCATTGCAATCTGCTAACACCATTGTTTTCCAAGTGTCATTTATTTATTTATATATATATATGTATGTGTGGCATCAACCAAGATTTCATTACAGCAAAACAGAAATCCCTGGCTGTCATCTCCAAGTATGTCCACATGTTCTTTGTGTCCCATTTAGGAGTTTATGCATTTTTAATTTTTGAATGTAGCAGATTTTCTGCCTAATTTACAATAATTTTGGTAATAAGTTTGAAGGTAAACTTAAGTTTTTCTGTAGTATGTAAACATGGGCAACCCTGATTCCAAACCAGCTGAGACGCTGTGTGAAATTAAATGAAAGCACATTGAAATCATTTGCAAACTGTTTTTACTGACATCAGTTTTACAAAGTGTTCTGAGCCCATGTAGTAGCATCCTTCATGTGTTCACGAAGTGGTGAACCTTGTGAATGACTGAGCCTTTCCAGGACGCCCCTTTCATATCCAATCATACTATCACCTGTTACCAATCAACCTGTTTACCTGTGAAATGTTCCAGTCTTTTGTTGCTCCTGTCCCAACTTGTTTTAAACATGTTGCTGCATCACATTCAGAATAAATATATATTTACAAAAATGAAGCTGATGAGGTGAAACATTGATTAATCTTGCTTGGATTTTTTTTATTTTTTATTTATTTTTTATTTATTTATGTAACACACTGGAGTTGCAGGGAGGTGGACAGCATGGATGTTGGGCAAACAAAGTGCTGGACTGTGACACCAGAATCCATTACATTTCCTTCAAAAAGGTATTTGCTGTTGCCAATTAGTTCAGTTCAATTAGTTATATAATGCAATGTCTAGGAGATGGGGCTCTTATATAAACTAAGCAATTGCTGAGAAATAGGGCGTTCGTATTTTTTAACTTTTATTTATTCAGGGCAAATTTACACACAAACCCAAGAGTAATTTTTCCGTTTGCTCCAGCTGACACCCATGAACCATTTGATTGCAAGGTTGATATAAAATAGAAATCAAGTTGTAAAGATGCATTATGAAACTGGAACACGTGTTTGCTTGAAGACCGTGGCGTTTTAATTACTGTGCTCGCAAATGTCAGTGATCAATGCTTTTCTGATGCTGTGGCCGTGACCCCTTGCCTCTGTTCATGCTTGTGTTCTGTGTATGTGTGTTGGTATGCACTGTGTGTGTCCAGCAGTGGACATGAGAGCTTAAATCACACACTAGTTCAGCTCCAAACCTGATAATCCGCCTCCCGTAGTTTGGCGTGTTCTTCCGTCTTGAAGGTTCATTCAATACTAATAAACCAGGTGCAGTTTGGTATCTTCGTGGCATAGATGGAATAGTGCTACGCCCATGTTTGTTTAGCCTTTCTTTTTTTTTTTTTTTTTTTTTTTTTTTTTAATGAGGAACATACTTGTATTGGTGCTCATTATAAGTGAGAGCAATACAACAGTGGTGGAAGAAGTTTTGCGGGATGTTACACAGGTAAAAGTTGCAGTACCACAAACCGTTTTAGAAACTTTGGGTAGTTTATAACAATGCATCATATTTTAGAAACAGGTCATGTGTTTTGTGTGTAAAATCAATATCTGCAAAGTATATGTGGAGTAAAAACATCAAGATTTGCCTCATTTTGTTGTGAAGTCGCCATATAAAGTTGCATAAAATGGAAAGACTCGAGTGAATTACAATCTTTGAAGTTCATATCTTTAGTTACAGCACTGTGGTAAATCATCATCAAAGACGATGCACCTCGACAAACATTCATCTCTAATCTTTCAAATTAAGCAGCACTTTCCAGAGCAGTCCTTGTGCTCTCTGCTGTGTAAATCTGCTGCTCATAGGTGGAACAAATGAGCAGTGTTGGTGCAGAAACCGCAGAGATTTAAGTTTGACTTTTTCATTTTCAAACTGAAAAGAGGCTCAATTTTGCTCTGACTGTGTGTGAATTCAAGCCTCTTACTATGCACTTGCACTAGATTGTAAGTCATGTTTTACAGTAATCCAAAAGCAGGATGTATTGGTTTTCACCACTGAAGCCCCAAATTCTGCACACAGTTATGAGTGTTACTGTTTAAGAAGATAGATGTTATAAACACATCCAATTTGACTCACTCATTTATATCATAGTGATGATTTCGTCTATCGGGGTCCACAATCGTGCCAGTTAGTGAATTTAAACAGAAGTGAAGTAAGAGGCAATCCTCTAATCTAATTGGTTTGTCACACAATCACACCAGATTCTCATCTGGAGCCGCTGCGTAATGAAAACCAAAATGTAGACCTATGTGAGACACCTCACCAGCGCTCTCAGGAAGATTTCTTAACTGACAGTCTGAGGGGTTGACATGAAAGGAGGTGAAGCTTTCTCCTGTGAATGTGTCGATGGCTGTTTTTCACGTCTGGATGCTTTCATTTCCTGTCAGAAAATGTCAAACAAAGGACAAGTCCCCTCTTCAGACACGTTTTTTGAGCTTGAGGGAATCAAATTACAGCTGCTTTTCTTCGAATGCTGGCAAACAATTAATTGAACAAACCCTTGTCATTGTCATTGTCAGTGTTGTTTACCTCACACATTGCTCCAGGAAGGATAATATAGTGTAAATACTAAATCAATGACAAAAATTCCTAGTTAACATAAGTAACATATGATAATTAAAACTGTGGGCTGGGAAAAAAAAAACATTCATGTGAGCCTCCAAGTTGTCAGTCTGAGTCAGAGGTATTAATGATGTTTGAATTGGTGCAAAGAACTACAGAACTGTCAAAACAACATGGCAGTTAACGTTAAATCTCAGCTAATTAAGGAGGAGCTATACATCTTTTGCATCTGGTTCGTTTAATAAGCGGCTGCTACAAATATGCAACACAATAAAATATAATTCACACGGTCCGCTGAGAGCTCAACGCACGGAAACACAAACACAGAAATGCTGCAGTGGAACCTGTTTCAAGGGGACACTTAAAAGTAATGAGCACACCCGGATCAATTGGGACGCACTTCTTAGCTCATTTTCCAACATGACTTACAGACACCCAACTTCAACAACTTCATGAATCACAAACCAACATGCCCCGGCCGTGTTCCTCACTTTTCGAGTCCCCTGGAAACGGCTTCTGTTGTCGTCTGTGCTATTTGCAGCGTTTCTGTATTTGGTTGTGTTTTTGCACTTTGTGTCAAGGTTGTGGAGATCTATTCTTAATTTGCTTGTCTTTTTGTCTATTTGCATGTGTTTTCTTAAGCTGTGGTTCATTGAGCTCTCAGGGCCACTGTAAATTTAGCCTGTTTATGTGAGCTGACTACAAGGCTGCAGTGGGATGACTATGTTGGAATAATAGTGAAAGTCGCAGTGACGGGTTTTCCTTTTGTGCAGCACAAAACACAAAGGACTCAAAGAGTAAAACGTGAATTTGGAAATGTGCTTGAGGTTAAGTTTGGAGCGATTTATTCTGCAAACTCTGAAATTTCCCTCTCTGGTTCATTCATCTCAATATCATCAGTACGTCAGTGTAAATCAGCCTGCTTGAAAATGTGGGCATGAGTCCAGTGTCAGTTTAACTGCAATGAGCCTCATTAAGAGATCTAAACAGGAAAAGGCTCAAGTTTAATGTGTATTATAGCAATAACTAGCAGCAGTTGCTCATGCTCAGAAAACCAAGGACATAAAATACACTTAAAAGCACAGTTTCAGCTCTTATATTCAGTTTGTTTTTCAGACAGAAGGAGACTAATTTTAAAGGTTTGCTTTAGCTGATCTTGGACAGGTTGTGTTTCCAGTAAACTGGAGTCTGTTGTCATTTTGCCAAGACACACAACACACTCAGATGGGTTTGCAAAGTCAAGTCAACTTTATTTATATAGCCCAGAACTGCGAATCGCAAATCATCTCAAGGGGCAACAGAATATGACACCCTCTGTCTTAAGATGCTTGATTCGAATGAGGAAAAGCTTCCCCAAAAAAATCGTGAGATATATACATCTTTTGATCGCAGAAATGACACTGTATGTGTAAATTGTAAAACAGAAATCCAGAGGGTGCCAGCAGATATGCATGACCTGAGCCAAGCAGGGAGACCTGGAGGGAGGACAGGCCACACAAAGAAAGGAAGCACAACATTCAGGCAGACAGAAGAGACCAGCGCACAGAGGGAGAGAGAGACATGATAGCATGCAAACGAGGGAGAGGAGAGGAAAGGCAGAACCTCCTGAGGGACTATGATCCCCATCCAAATGTCTGGATGAGGCACCGACCGCCAGCAGAGAGAGAGATACTAACAGAGAGATGCAATGCTGTGATACTCCCGAACTGGAGGAGCAGAAAACGTTGCAGCCAATATTTCAGAGAAACGATAATGATCTAACGTACACACATTCCTCCCAACTCTAAACTAAAATCTCTCAGACGGCAGATCATAGATCACAAAGCCAACCTCTGTGCTGTTTTCTTTAACATTCATGAACTTGACATCAACCCTAAATAAAAAAAAAAATCCTCACATTTGTTTGGCATTTTGTGGAGGCTCATCATGTTATCTGCCAACATTAAAACAAGGATATGCTGCTACACTGAAAGAGCTGGAAAAATCCCGTCCCGTGAGTCCCGTCTGTGGCTCTCTGCATTAAACCAGAACACAACCTTTTCTGAACATTAACCAAGAGCTGCAAGTGCCTAAACACAACCATAAAGAACAAAATTTTGAGTCAACAAATGCAACAGTAAAATAAAGTAAGAAAAAAAGTACTTTTTTTTAACATTAAAAAAATAGTAAATTAATTAATTAGAAACAAATTATGTGCTGAATCAGTATCACTTTGCCAGCTGGGTAAGCAGACAGTGTTAAGACACTACTGACACACTCACACACACACACACACACACACACACACACACACACACACACACACACTCTCTCAAATTGAGTGAGGTGGCAGCCTTTGCAGTTTACAGCAGATTAAGAACCATTCATAGGGTTGCAGGCAGCTCAGTCAAACATGGCAGCATGTGAAGTCATCTAAAACTCAGGATTGTCTTCAGTGTAAATCTTCCCACAATATAACGTAATGTGTAGTACGTCACATTATGTAATTCCTGCTTGTAGATGAAGTGCACAATGAAAGTATTAACCACAGTTAGAAATGTGGAGCGATATCAGTCAGTATCACGAGAGTGAAAAATCTAGGGAAATACCAAGCCGGCTTGATGTTACCCTGCAGGTTACTGTGGTGTGTGTGTGTGTGTGTGTGTGTGTGTGCTGTCAAGGGAAGTAACCTCACGTACATTTCTGTCATTTCACAACTATCAAAAACAACTCTCTGATCTTCAGCCTAAAGTGACTCAGTTTGTAGTGTCACATGTCAGTTTGTAGTGTCACATGTCAGTTTGTAGTGAGCACATGTCAAGTGAAATGTTGACACTCGCCAGATGGAAAGCACCAGAGATATTGCTCGCTGTTCCCCCCCGCTGCATCTAATACACACTCACACTTGCGCGCTTCCCCCTCCCTCCTGCGCTGTCCTCCCCTGTCGTCTTTACCACTTGGGCGTTTTCGCTGCCATCTCATTTGTGCACAGAGTAGTTGTCTGTTGTGGGTTTGGTATCTCCACCTGAGAGCCACACCTTTTCCTCAGGGCGTTTTAGGTCATAGTAAACCCCAGTTTCTTTAAAGGCTGGTTGTATTCGATATTTTCTTTTTATCAGCAGATTCCCTGAAAAGACCAAAACCAACAATCAATTAAACCTACTAAAAAGTACTGTTAGCCAAACCCTGATGGAGCTGAATCATCTGTGCCACAAAACTCCATTAAAAAAACATCAGTGAGCCACAGCACTGGGTGTCGTGTTTCATTATTACCACAAACACACAAATCCTATTTCACAGTAACCTCTCCAATGGCAGGAGCTGCTTCTGTTTGATGAGGCATCGCATGTCAGATAGTAGTGATGATGATGATGATGATGATGATGCTACTGACAGCTGCTTTTCCAGGTCTGGGTCAGTCAGTCTTCTTGTTTTCAGGCACATCAGCTGGCTCCACATTAAATCGCGTAGTAAATATGTTCAGTTACTTTCGTCGCTGTTCATGTCCTGAAACGTCTCATAAAATGCCTGAAGGCGTTTTCACACTCAACAGCATGTTTAGATGTCATAGCAGGCTTTTGTTCTTGTAGCGTAGGAAAATAAAGTGTTTCCTCTTTCCAGTGGTAACTTTTCTTTCCCTTCAAATGATTTCACATTTGAGAGCAGAGAGCTGAGAAGCTGCTGTAAATACTCATTAATAAACTGTGTGTTAATCTGCGGTTGAAAATAGCTCCCCATCAAATCTACCATTTACTGCTACATGAGTGACATTTGCTAAAAATCACAGCGGTCAGCTGTTTTAGAAAGTGTATATTTGTGACCTGTGTGTAAAGATGTACATCTTCAGTAGGGACAAATGGACATGAGGCTAAGAGCAGGATAGAGACGGTGTAATGAGACAGACTAACACTGAATAACACCAGTTTTTAGCTTTAACAATATAAACTTTATTTTAAGTTCAAGCTGAGATCCTTTCAGACTAAATTTTGGGGAAGTGTGCCACCCCGTCTCCTAGAATTTATACAGAGCCAATTTGTTTGCCCAATCATGTTGTAAGAAACATTATCACTGCCTGAAATATGTTGCCCAAGACATCCTGAATATTTCCATTTCATAAGCAGTGTATCCTTAAAAAACGTGGCTTTCAATGTTAATAATGTCTGACAGAATGGGAAGATTTTTCCAACCTTAAAAGCTGTAAGTTAAGGGGTTAAATAGGTATTCCTTACAACAACATATAGCTGCCTCCGCAAACTGGCTGGCAGGTGTAAAACCAGGCACTTCCAATACATCCATCAGTCACCACCACTGACGTTTGCCGTCTTCTGCCTCCAGATCAGGGTGTGTGGTGTCTTTTTCCAACATTTTCTGAAGAAAACAGAAGAGCTTCTTGACACTTATGACACCTCCTAGGAAGCATTTTTCCACTTCCCCCTTCCTTGATTTTTGTTTACGCAACTGATTGTGCTGCGGCAGTAGATTCTTACCTTTGCTCCACAGTAAAGGATTTATTTTGAAAAGAAAAACATGGAACAACAACCACAGTTGACCAAGTCAGATTGGCACCATTTGACTGGAACTTACTTGCGTTCCTACCTGATGATTCACTGCCAAGTGTTTTTCATTTCCAGACAAGTCCTGCAATCAACGTTTTATTGATTAATTTAAGGGCAACTGCAGCATTCATAACGTATTAGTCATAGCAGTGGACTTAAAACACACTTCAATTAACTCACATACTGTATACACACACAGCGAGGCACATTACCTGTATTTGTTTTACCTTTTTAACCCAACATGTGCTCTTTATTTCAGTTAAAACCAAAATCTTGTATTGAAATCCTTTTGTTTTTGATGCAATCATGACTTTTTTTTTTTACATTGTTTTTAATTGTTAAACATAATTTAAAAAGTAGAAGTAATTGCTTTGTGCGTCCTGTGTGTGTTCATGAAGGAGTGTAAATAATAAAACTCATTTATTTAATCTATAACCAGGATTTAGGCGCATGTTTTCATACATGTTTTTTAAAATATATTGTTTAAATTTTAGGCAACTTTTTAGGAAGCAGCATCTTGTTAAAAGGCGGTAAACATAATCCCTGACACACAATCAGCCATTGTTGGTTATGTTGTGGGTTTTTTTTTGTTTTTTGGGGGAGGGGGTTTTGTACCATGACGAGCACCGGTCCACATCACCTGCTGAGTTTACTATACAGAAGCTTCACCTGTCATTTATTTACATTAAATATTTCAAGAGGTGAAATCATGGTTGAATTATTTTAACTGGTCAGGTTTGGAAAATAGAGTGTTTTGCGAATTGTCAACTATTTGATGATAATTCAGAAAAGAACAGAGATGTTTGTACTT
This sequence comes from Chaetodon trifasciatus, assembly GCA_037975065.1. Lineage (NCBI taxonomy): Eukaryota > Metazoa > Chordata > Actinopteri > Chaetodontiformes > Chaetodontidae > Chaetodon > Chaetodon trifasciatus. The sequence goes on from JBBMOE010000031.1 coordinate 30,892, forward strand.
TCATTTTTCTAAATGCATATTTTGAATGAGAACTGACCAAAATGTATAAATTTTCACTGATATTTAGTCTCAATTTTAAAAGGAAAGCAAGATTTTTTGGGGAGGTCTCTCTTTCCTACAGGGCTTTGCCAAATTTTACATGCAGTTTCATTCAGATAGCTTAACTTTGGGCAACACGGGCACTTCCACGAATTTCTAACATTCTCCATCATCACATACAGAGTTTTCTGTTGACTTGTTTTACTGTCCACCTGCACTGGGATCCAATTGTGTCGTACATAGGCTGTAAAATAAAAAGAAAGCCATAAAATAAAGTCAATTAACCGAAGAAATCATAATGATAGAGTTAAAGGTAACATATTATAAAACAGCCCGAGATGCACTTGTAATTTCTGATCAATAAAATACTTACCAGTTCCTACTCGTACTTAAATGGTGGAAGAAAACAGGGCGATGAGGAACAATTACATTGTAGAGGGAAGGAGAAACAGATGATACTCTGAAGTGGAGTGCACTAAAGCATGCTGATATTTTGAGGAACCTGTAAAGTAGTTATAGTTTAACGTTACAATTACGACGTTATGATATGCCATCAAAACGTAAACGAACAAGATAATGCAGTGGTTTATGGGAAAGTCCCACAGTGAGGCAGGTGTCCTCACTGTGCTAAGGTACAGCAAGATTTGAGGCAAGACGCTTGGGGAAAAAAAGGAGGAATAATGAGGGACTTGTCAATCATTTATGCAGCTTATGCAGGTAGTTTACTTTATGTTCTTTGGATTTGGATACAATGTAGGTGCTGTACTCTATAGTAATGAATGAAGTATAATAAAACAAATGCTTTCGCCCCTCACTCAGCAGCCCCGCTCAAGCCAAGACTTCCATTACAGTCTGCATAATTTGCTGGACTTTTTAAAATTTTTTTTTATAGTATTGTGAATTAAAAAGTCTGGTTGCTCTTTTCTTTATAGTGCTGTTACTCCATGCCATTGTTTCATTTTTGTGGTTACTACTGGTAGTAATTTTCTGTCCAGCAACTGAATCTAACAATTGCGAAACCTGCTCTTTTATTTGTGGCACTACCACTTCATAACTTCCTTGTTTGAGTTATTTTGGATCAGCACATGGCCCAAATTTCTGGTGATTTTTGTTAACTTCCTTGAAACTTTCCAGAAAGTTTTTTTTTTTTTCTTGGATGTTTTTAAAATGACTGGTGTATTTGAAATGTAACATGTGAAGTTACAGGAATGTTTAGTGGCCTTTAGTTGCTACCAAATAAACCAAACATATCTGAAGGGGGGCTTATTTGACTGAGATGCGCACTACAAATTTTAGTACTTTCTACATGATAATGCAGAATTGTGTTTAATCATCCACTGTTTGTTCTCTTTTCTGATAGTATAACAATCTGCAAATCACCAGAAGTAGTCCTCCTCCTCTACATCTGCTGCAGAAGAAGGAAGGAGAATGGTGGCTTCCCGTCTGTAAAGGAACTGCGTCTGAAACTGAGACGGACACAGTCTGTGGGAATTGTGCAAACATGCATTCAGCTACATAACTATGGACATACAGTAAAAATGAGGTCTGACATCAGTATTTATATGGTTTCACATCTGTTTTTTATTGCTCGGTCCAGTTTATCCACTCTATAGTTTACCTCAGGTCATGGGCTCATAAACAGCCACTGAATGCATGTCTTTATGATATAGACTGTAAACATTAACAAACATGTTCATTAATCGTTGTGGATATTTTTGAAGTTGAGTTGATGGCAAAACGTGAACATGAACAAAAAGGGGTTATTCATGAACTTTAATTGTATGAAATGTTTAACATATAGCAGCACTGATTAGTCTGATTAGTTTGATTAGTGATTAATTTGTAATTTGGCTGGCTAGTTAGCTGTCAGAGTAGTAAGAAATCAAACCATCATGTGTACCACAGTGTTTGATAAAGATGCACTAGATTACAAAGGCTCCTTCATTTTGTTATCTATTATTATTATTATCACCTGATATGTTTTAGAACTGGAAGTCTGCACTTTCCCGATGCCTGTGAGTGATTAAGAATAAAATTTAAAGTAACTTACATTTTGATTTTTACATTTTTGAGTGATAAGCGATGTTTACCTTCAACAAATAAAAAACTACATTTGCATTTTCTACATTTTCCTTGTGTGTGTGTTTGTGTATGTATCTATCAAAGTGGTTTATTTTACCTTATATTCAGGTGTTTAACCACAGCAGACTGAGGAGAGACTCTGGTCATTGATACCTTGTTAACTGCACATTCAGACAACACAACCGAGTACAGAAACATGCTGCAAATGCATAAAACAATAATGCTGCTAGAGGACCGAAAAAGTGCTGAACACGGCTTGGACACGCTTGTTGTTGCCATGGTTTGTGACTCATGAATAAGTTGCCCTCTGAAGATTTCTTGTAAACAAACAAAAGTTATATTGAGTATTGCATTGAGGCAGCTTGGACTCAGTATTTCTACAATTTTACTATATTATGAGTATTATTACTTATGGATTAATATGTAAGAATTTGATGGATGAAAAATGAAGAAGGCACTTGCAAATGGCAAGGCAATGCAAAGCACACTTTTGGTGCTTCGTTTAGCATAAGCAAAAATGTGTCAAATCATTTTTTCAAGTAGAAGCAGAAAAAGTAGTTTGAGGACAAGAGACTTCAAGTCAAGTCACAAAACTTTATTTATATATAAAGTGAAAAAATGCACACTGAGTGATGAAAGTTACTCAACAAAGAGGGTCCTTTTCAACAGTACAAAGAGTATTTGGCATAAGATTCTGTGCACTGCTAAATGTCGTACTGGCTGAAGTTGTACGTTGAAACCTCCATTTAATCAGGTAATCTAACTGGGATCAAGATCTATCTCATATGAGAAACCTTAGGACAGAGGCGGAAAATAAGCAAAGTCACTCACACTGAGGCACTAACATCAGCATCAGAAACTCAAAAAAAAAGTTCAAAATTAAAACAATATATTTATTTAATAGGATGAGATGTTCAAGTGTTTTCACTTCAATTCAAAACTACAAAAAAGCTCAGACTTTAAAAAAAACATGTCTGCTTGGAAAGTGTATCACAGTTTATCATCACATTTTCATCTCTCACGTGGATCAAGAAGTTACAGTCAACAGCAAACACCTGGACAAACCTGAAAAGATCATTGTGATGAATGAAAAGAATCTAATTCCTGTTCAGAGTTTTCTGCAGCTGCCAAAAACATGTAGACGTCTTCATCAAATCAATCAAAATGCAGGTTTCAGTCCTCACACCCTTTGCCTGTATTTCTTGTCTGTGGGGTTTACAGAGAAGGAAAAATGATAGATGCAACATGTTAATCAGTAGGGATATTTATTGCAGTATCAGGCCAGGTGTAGAACAGTTATTATTCTCTGTCATTTCATTTATTTATTTCTAAGGATAACACATAATAATCAAATTTCTGGAAATGTGCCAGTGTTAGCCAGCTGGCTAATTTTCAACTGCAGTCCTGTGGTGGGACGTTTTGAAGCCAGTGACACGATGGTTAAAAGTTACAGACAGAAGCCAACAACAAGCCATGAGGAGCAACAGGAAGCAGCAGAACATTAGGACAATAATACAGCAACAATAACACGATTACATGCAGCCATGCAAGCAATACAAAGAAACAAGACACAGCCAAGCAATACTGATTATAGCCATTTTTGACATGCAGAGCAGTGATGAGATGTCGGCCATTCTGCAAGGACACAACTTCAGAAGATCATACCGCATGATTGATAAAGTACGAGTGAATGTGTCATACACGCCGAAGCCATGGCTACAGGCAAACAACATGGGCCAGGTTAGCAATAAGACAGCCAGTGATAAAAACAATGATCATAAAATTAGCAATGTATTTTATGAGTGCTCAGCTCCCTCCTGTTCATGCGGCACACCCATGACTGCAACCCCCAACATGGAGAAAACTTTGTGAAGGTCACCACCATCATCAGAGGCATTAAAAGCAACAATGAGAATTCATACGGGGAGGAAATCAGCAGTCTTGCAGGGTGGTGCAAAGAGAACAACCTACTGTTGAACGTCAACAATGCCAATGAGCTGATTTTAGAAGAAGGGTTTACATCAGTGGAGCTGAGGTGGAGAAGGTGAACGGTTTTGGGTTCCTGGGAATCAGCATCACAGAGCATCTGTCATGGACATCACACACCACCATCTCCACAGTGGTAAAGAAACAGCAACATGTGTCATTGTTGAGTTTTGAAGTGGTTTGTTCTTTGGTTTTTGCAGAGACATAAATGACTGTATCATGTGCATTTATCTGTCCTTCACAATCTCTGATAAATCTTTTATAGAAGTTGAATAGGAGAGGTTCCAGGATGGATCCTTGGGGCACACCCAATTCATTGCTGAAAAAGGATGGTGTTTTGCTACCCACCCTTACACACTGAACCCTTCCTGGATGACAGGACTTCATCTAATTCAATATGTTACTACTTTAAAGGCAGCTTTAGAGGTGAGTATGATTGACTGTATCGTATACTTCTTTTAAGTCTGAAAATATGGCCCCAACAACACCTCCATTAATAAGCAATTTGCTGTCTCATTGAAATGGTTGGCTCCAAAACCAAAGTGTATTGGATGCAGCGAGTATGGGCTACCGTTGAGATGAGGGGTCACCTGTTCAGCAACATATTTCTCTGTGAATTTGGAGATGACAGGTAAGATGCTAAATAGTATCAGTCAAATGAGTCCTGATTTCTGAACTGGCACAACTATGGTCGACTTCCAATCCTTTGAGATCTTCCTTTAATAGAAGCATTAATTAGATTTGGTATCGGGGAGTCCAGTCCAAACATATGTTTTGACTTGTTTTTAACAGAGTACAGAACTGTATTAACTTCAGATTTAGAGACCTCCACATGGTGTAAGACAGACTGAGAGATATCAATGGGTGAGGAATCAAGAGGTCCTGATTTGTACTGTTATTTTCACAGAGTTGACACAGTAGGAGTTGAGGAGAACAGTTCCTACAGCCCCTTTCATCAGGGAGCCATTGTCTTCAGTCTCCAGCTGCTCTGTAGGATTATTATGCTGTTTTCCTGCTAGCTCTTGTTTTTCATTGTTCCAGATTAGTTTGTGATCTCTTTTATCTTCACATATCAGACAAACAAAGATGTTTTTTTGGTTACTCAGACGTCCTACATACCTTATTTCTCAGAGAGGTAAAATGTCATTGAATAACATAAGGAATGTACACAGGTCATGGTCTCTCTCCATTAGCTTCTGTATGTCACCATTAATCCACAGGAGATTATAACATATTTACCGTCACCTGCAAATCTGCTTTGCCTGAAACTGCTGTATTTTAAATTGTAGGTAGAAACATGTTTGTCCTCATTCATGCGTTTTTGTAGGATGGATTTTAGTGTGATTCCTGGCTATGAGGATGAAGCTGTGATCAGACAGACCTGTAACCATGTTGAAAGACTGAGTTAGTCTCTCAGGTTTGTTACTGAATACCAGCTAAGTTTCTGGAGTTTTAGATGAGGACGTTTTCTGTATTTAGAGCGAGTTTTCTAAGTTTTACGTATGCATTGTCAAATTGATGAAGATGGTTTCTTAGTTTGCTTGCGTTTGATTGGTCCATCTGCATGTATAGCATTCCCAAAGCAAAGCACATAATTTCTCACAGAATGCAGCAGGCGGTCGGGATACTCCGGTGAGAATAAATAAAATAAATCTGCAGCATGTGATGTTTAGATATATACATTCTAGGTCATTCTTAATAAAGATCATTTGACTTCTTCGTTATACCCTGGAGGGAAATTTGTTTGTCAAAGCAGGAGTCAGTTTACATATCAGTGCTGCTATGGAGGATTTTAGCTTAGTGCCGTACTCTAGGAAACCTTAGCAGGGGTTATCCTTGCCAGTACAAGGCGTCAAAACCGGGCCAAGGTCATTGATTTAATTCCAGCAGAGCACTTGAAGTCATCCATCTCTGCTCATTACAAAACTTTTTGTGTTAATCAGAAAGAGTCATATTCATTCACATTTAGATTTTTTTATTTTATAAAAACACACAAACAAAAACACATATATACAGAAATTATGTACACTTGCCTTAAAGCAAACAAAATGATTTGGAAGTGGAACTTTCACCAGAAGTCTGTCCAAATGGTTTATCCCGCAAACAAAAATTCACTCTTGCAGATAACGGAGAAAAAAAAGGTTTTATGTGATAATGATCTGATACTATACATTAACTATCCCTTCAAATGTTGAGCAGGCTAAAAATGATCCTATTAGCATTTTGAATTGACTATTTATGCATTCACGGCTGAGTATGGTCGTGTACGTGGACTGACTGAGCAAAACAGATTTCTGTGCAACTGCAACACATCGTCACAAAAACTGAGCACCAGAATGCCTTGAACCAGCCAAAAACATAGAGAATGAACAGCATGTGAGTTCCTCTAACACAGCAGTGCACCATGGAACTTCTGCAGAACTTTACAGAAAGGTTGAGGGAGATGAGGAGAGGTCTCTAAACTTGCTACCGAGCACCAAACACTCAGCACACCGGGTGGGTGATGTTTTAGCTTAAGATGTTGACACCGCCCATCGCAGACTGGAAGGATGATGATGATGATGATGATGATGATGAGTGAGTGAACTGAGAAAATGGGTCATATGGGAAAGATTGTGTGGGCAGGAAGAGCTCTTTAAAAGTCCAAAATGTCAAAGCACTGTCCTGTCCTGCAGTCCTCAGAGTAAGGGGGTGACGTGTTGACAATAGCTGTTCCAGAGGTCGTCTAAGCCTTTTGTGTAGTCTGCGCCCAGATTTGTGTACCGTGGAATGTCTTCTACTTCTATGTCTGGTTAAAAAGCAAAAAGAGGAAATCCAAGTTCAGATGGTGATGAAGAACATTTCAATATTGACATTCTTAAAGAGGCAGTCTGCAGAGAGCTTCCTGTCTGCAGGGTTGTCTCAGACTGGGCTTGAGACTGAACTGGGACTTTGAAAGACAGTGACATTTACTGAGCAGAGAGAGTTTTACAAAACATTCTATAAAGTGGCATTATGGGAAAAAGTCAGAACACTTCAGCCTCTGCTGCATCAGTTTTGACACTTCTTTCGTGACCATGTCTCTTGAGAGTTAGCAAACTTTCTGAAATTGTGATGCTGTGTAACTGCAGTACCCCTTTAATACATTTTTACACTTAAATTGCCTACATGGAGTGCAAGAGTGTCTAAAAACATTATGTTGCAGATGAATTTAGAGACAGCTGTCCATCAACTAGCAACATTTACCTGAGGAAGTTTCACTCCACTGGCTGCCTGGACTGGTGCATGCTTCATTGTTCAGGAACCCACTGCTGTCTAAACTGCTTGACATCCAGTGTGAGTCTGCCTCCAGTTGCTTGCAAATCTGAAAGAGCAACACTGGAGTGAGTATGACTATAATATTTTGCACTACTGGAGTTTAAACTGTTTTCATCAATTATTCTTATTGTTTTGGGCATTATGACAACAGCCAAACAGGCAGAATAAGACAAACAAGGGTATTCCCGCCAATGAAAAATACATGCTGTTAAGAGGAGGAGCCAGACAAAATGCTTACCTGGATAATATCATCAGCATAGTCGCAATCTAGAAGACAACAGCAATGGGAAAAGGAGAGAAAAGGGAGGAGGCATGAGTACGGACATTAAGTGACACTACTTAATTCAACTTATTGCACACCAAGTTAATCCTAGCACATTTATGCCATATGTGTTGTTGTCTTACCGCTGTGTTCAGGTGAAACTTGAAATCTGTTGCAGAAGGTGTTGTGAATGCTCTCAGCCCCGATTTCAACTGACGAAGACCAGTCAGGAACTTCACACTGAGTCATAAATGAGAAATCTGCAAAGATGGCACACAGAGCATGAAATAAAATTGGCGCTCCAGCGACAAAGCAGTTTCAAAACACTGCGTTGTATCACCAAGTCAAATTCCTGTGTTTATTGTACATTTGGAGAATTAAGCGATTCTGATTCACTGCTTATATATTTATCAGTTTCGACTGACTGGTAAAGGAAATTACAGTGTTGTCAAGGTTATTCTTCAACATTTTTTCCTCACCTGGCTGCTCTGTGTTCACTGTGCTGTCGATTGTGTTCTCCTGAGTGGAAAAGACGTCTTCTGACTGATCCATGGGAGACTGAGTATCACTGTAGTCTTCCAAGTCTTCCTCCTTCTTGACAACTGAGCTCTGCAGAGGCATATATGAAGTCACAGTCAGTGAGATTCAGGAAATGAGATGAAAAAAAAACAGACATCTGCAGCTGTTTGTTTAACAACTGCACCAATGCTATTAAAATTATCTGGGTCAGTGTGTGTGTGTGGCATATTTCTAACAGACTTCTGTCTTTGTAATGTTACTTAATTCAATGTAAAAGTGGAATGGTAAACAAAAAAATCTATTCACCTTCTTCCTTTGTTTTGTATCCTTTCCTTTGCTTCGTTTATCTGTACAGATGAAAGAAAGACATTTAGATCACTTTAACACCTTAAACAGTTCGTACAGAAAAAGCTGAGTAATGGAAAAAGAAAAAAAAAGACCAGCAGGTGCTAATTCTTTTTTTTTTTTTAATGCTTGCTCACTTCCTGTCAGTTGTCTCACCTCTTGATTTTTGGGTGACAGGCAACATCCTGAAGACACGCATGGCTTGGTGCCCTTTATTGATGCTCTTGTCTTTCACCTCCTTGATGTCAGGCAGTGAGTTCATTGCACAGCGGAAGTTGGCTTTCCATGTCTTTGGGTCTGAGGTCTGCCCTTGCACATATTTCCCTGCAGAAAATATCTTAGTTTAGTTTCAAACCTTCTTTCCTGCAAAAGAACGGAACTTTCTGCATTATAATTTGCTGAGTTTGCATGTATTTTCAGGCTCGCTCACCTGTGTGGATGGCCCACTCTTTGAACAGACAGGCGTCCTTGTCCAGCTCCCAGCCGTGTCGAGCTGCATGCTTCCAGGGAATTGTGAATATTGTCTTGTCCTGTAAAATACAAATGGAGATAGTAGGTTGGAAAGAGGCTAGATCAAAACAGGAGCAAAACTTTTTCAAACATTGCAAGGGGCTGCCATTCAGTCTGAGCATCTAACTTGTAGACATTGTTAACAGTTTTCTGCTGCATGGCCTTAAATTATGTAAAAATACTATTTGCATGGTGCAGTTGCAGCAGCCACATCAGGGGGTGTTTGGTTACAAAGGCGCCATAGTTGCCAAATGTTTTACTGAATGTTTAATCAAGTCACTCTAAAAGTAACATAAAAATAGTGTGTGATCAGCTGGGCCAAGGAACAGCCAAACATACTGACTACACTTGTTCAGTAAGTAGCTTTTTACATGGATCAGTCCAATTTATTGCAACCAATTTGTTTGGAGGTAAGCTTCTCACCTTGTCCACCCATTTCAGACCCGAGATGGAGTTTGAGTCGATCATCTTCTCCAGCCATGGCCTCATCCTCATCCTTGACACGGGCATGTTTGCCTAACAGGAGAGGAAAGGAGTACAAAGTCTTTAGATTAATGTGGAATGCTGTTTGTGATATACAGCAGTGAGAGCAAATGAACTGCCGCGGCCGCCTCAGCTTAGATTTACTGCTCCCTGCTGGCCGCGCAGGCAGAAGGGCGAGAGGAGTTCACAGCCGGGGCACGCATGCGAACTTGGGGGGCGTTTACGCGTCGGAGTGAGCGTTGTTTATGAAGGTCACAAAGGAGCAGAAATTACTTCCTGGCTGCATTTTTATGGCTTCAGCATTAAAACTAAGTGTTAACATGCACAAGCAGTCCAAAAGTCTTCGCGCAACTTGAGAGTACGCGGTGGGCATTTGGAGACGTGCGCCTAAAGATCCTCTGTGCGCACGGGGAGCACGCGCCTCCTCTTCCTCCTCTTCCACTGCATGCATACGATACACATGAATTCAAAAGTCACTTAATTCCTTGTTGAATTGATGTGTCGACAAGTACTGCACGCACGGTGTGCACGATTTACACAAACTTTACCATCCAAAACATTTAAAGCATTACCACATTGGTAATAATAAGGATTTTCGAGGCTGCTAACAACTTTACCGTCCTGTACGTTTATTCAAGATTTACCGTAGTAAATCTCAAAAGCAACTCCCGGTACAGAAAATGTTTAAATATAAGGCAATCCATATGAGCAGAAGTGATAAATTAATATCAAATCACTTACAGACTTCGCTCGTTTATGATCCGTAAGAGGAAAATACACAAGAATAGTCCAAGTGGTTTGAGTCAGTGGCAGAGAAGCGTCTCCTCCTCTCTGTTATCTACTTGAAGACTTGTCTTGATAAAAAGTTGAACTGCCTGCTCAGGGAAGATGACGCTTATTTTATAGTGAGAAGTGGGTTTTCCCCGGCTTGGCAACCAGGCACGCACACTGTAAAAAATGTCCACGCCCGGAAACAACCGTAAATCATGTTGACTAAACGCTCTGCTCATCTAAGAGCAGTCGAAACATTTTCATGTATAATTATCAGTTAACAAGTTGTTGTTGTTTTTTTGACATTGCAAGTTCATGCTTATCCTGTTTTTGTTCTGTAAAATGAAGTGTGCATATCGTTGATAGAGGTAAAAGAGGGCTGATCATTGCGTTTAACACCAAGATTATTTTTCTAAAGGGAGCAAAATAAACATTCTCCACCTGAAGTGACTTTACTGCAAACAGCTGATCTCATATGTGTGTATCTGCAGAATATCCCCTCTTTTCTACATTTAAAATGTGATTTGAAGAAGCTACAGCAACATATAAGGAATCAATTCAGTTTCAGTTGGATATTCTTTACAGTGTGCTGTCGCGCATGCGCCGCTGCTCCCCTTTTCAGCAGTAGACCTGTTTCCGAGAAATCACGCTACTAAATGCAAGGAGGAAGTTAATAACAACACGGGTGGATCACGGCGGGTTTCTGCACGTATGCTGGACCCTCGGACCCAAGGAGGCGACTCGTCTGTCACCTTCATGTTTTCTTTATGTAATTTTGAGCAGACAGTTCTGCAGACAGCTGACCTGTTTAGAATATCTGCAGGTGTTGTCACACATTGCAAATTATATATCGTTGTGAGGTGTTAAGTTCTCTCAAAACTTAACATTCTCCTAATTATAACCATTGTCGTAGTCTTTAAATCTGTATCTGACATGCAGTGCTTTAAAATAATGGCTTTGATGCACAATAAATCCCAACATAACACCATTTTTTTTCCTTTGCAGGTCCAGAGTGTAGATGTTGCGGCCTCCAATAAGATTTATGTTTATTAAGTTTGACAGGCAATGATTTTATTATCAGTATACTAATAATAGGGCCCAGTCTTTACATATAATAGTAGAAGGATATTCATAGTGATAGAATCTGTTATATAAATGTGCAGTTTAGATTATGCAAAGTGTTATTAAAATAAAATTATGCATGTGAACTGTAGTAATAACCACAATAATTAGCACAAAATCCCTTTTTTTAAGACTCTTACGCGTGCATTCTCATCCACCAGATACCAAAGCTGACCTCATGGCCTGTGATAAACATCTGCATGGGACCAGCCCTTTAGTATAAACAGCACCTCAGCTAAGAAGTGGAGCATTTACAAGAAATGCTGCAGTAATTTCAGGGGCCAGCAGAGGCGCTGCGGTGCCGGCGCGCAGCTCACCGCTCTGAGGCAATGATGACACAGCCGGAACAGGAGCAGTTGTAGGATCTTGCGGAAGCAACATCTGTGAGCGCTCAAAGAGGACAGATTGCAGATTTTGTACCTGTGGTAGCAATTCACCGAGAAGTAAAGCAGTGCGTGCATAAAACTTGTGAATGTCTGAAAATGACAGGGCATGAATTATATCCAAAGGATATATCTTGTTAATTGTTGTTAACTGCTTGCAGCTTTGCAGCGGCTCATAAATCCTGCAGCTCGTGTTATATAACAGCATGGGGTCTCACACAGCCCGCTGCCTTCATGAGGTTTTGGGAAACCCCACGCCGCTCTTGTCGCAGCCGTTTCTGTCCATCTAGGGACTTCCCGCGTGGTGCGTTTACGCGCTCGCGCCATCTGAGTGCGTGCGTGCGTGCGACGCGAAGATCGGGCGCGCGCGGGCTTCGGAGAGGGAATGGCAGGGAGTTTTCCTGCGGAGTTTTCACGGTGGGATTTCCCGGTGAAGACAGAAACTTGGATATGTGGGGGAAATCAGTGCGATTTTCCGAATTGTTGTTGATCGGTTTGAACACGCAAAGCTGTGAAACATATTCCGTGTTTCTGAATTACAGGAGAGAAAAGGGAATTGTGGGAATTCACAGCGGCTGATGCAAAACACGTGCAACTGTGTAGGCGTCATTCTGTTGTGTTTTCTGAACAGGACTGCTACAGATAAGTCATTTAAAAGGGCCCTAACTTTGAGAGTGTTAGATGAGTAGTGGTTCCCAACCTGCAGTTAGGGACCCCCCAGATTGCTTGCGTGAGAAATATGAGGGGTCACGAGATGATTAATAAGATAGGAAACAGTTAAAAACACGAATTGCGTTCATTTTTTCTGACGTTAAATAAGCCTTATATGGATTTAAAAAAAAAAAAGATGTATATTTAAGCACTTCAAGAGCAAGCACTGCCTTACACAACATTTAGAAATAGCTGTACCATGTAATTGATCTGAAACACATTTGGCACCCTGATTTAAGTTTTTTTGTTTTGTTCTTGTTTGTTTCCAGTAAAAACATTTCGATGTGTAAACAAACCATCTCATAGAAATCTAACTGTTAATTGTATTAAAAACATAAAACAATATGACATGGGCCTACTCACTATTTCCAAAGTTCAGCCTGAATCTGCAATATTTACAACCTAATCGTGTGTTTTCTCACCCACCACAGAGATAAATTCCAGTACATTTATTGCACCCTGTGCATACCGTGATGGTAATTCTGATTATTTAGGCCACCTGCAAGGATAAGGCAGTAACTTGAGGCTTTGGGATGAGGCAAGCAGCTTGAGCATTCAATCTCCCCCTGGACCATCTGCTTTGACAGCTCACTGACACCGGATCAAGTCAAAGCCCTCGTTAGTTAGCCTGTAATTGCACTGCGACCTCATGAAGAGTAGAAAGGAAGGGGAGAGGGGTGGCATTTTACCCTATTCACACTGAATTTTAGGGGAATTTAGTCTTTTTCATGGGGCAGTTTGTTGAATCACATTCATTTTGCATCTTGGCTATTCAGAAGTTTGTAACACAGACGTTTCATGTTTTGTTGTCTATTCCTGGATCCTGCAGGCATCACCTTTTTATGCTGCATGTTTTCAATTCAAACCCCACCGGTAATTGTCTTTTTTGTTGAGCTGTCACCGCATGTCTTTCCTGCCTCAGTGGTTGTTTTCTTCTCTTTCTTTTCTCGCACAAATTTGCCACATCAAACACTCACCTGCCAAAACACCTGCAGTGACCTCCTCCATTACACAGAGCCGCAGTATTTGGTAAAGGTGCTTTTATTAACGGTGTAACTGGTCCTAATTAAAAGCTATGCACTGATTAATTACTTCTCCAGCTTATGATATTGGAACAAATTAATTGGAAGTGTAACAATTGAACATTATTTCTATTTTTTCTATAATTAGCACCAAATATGTGTAAAGATGAGTAAACATGTAAAGTTTCTATGATTGACACAAACAACTTTCTAGCCAATTAGAAGCAAATTACATCATCACTGCAGGTTTCACCCCAGTCAGCCTGCTGGTGCAGTTTGATTGAAGTGGTTCTAAAGTTTAGCACCCCCCTCAGGCCAGTAAGTGTACTGCTGGTAAGTACCACAGCTCAGTGACACCATGCACCGTCTTTTGAAGGTTCAAGTAAAAGTACCAAAAAGACAACGCAGAAATAAAAAAAATCTGAGAGGTCGCTGGATAATTAAAAGGTTAGGAACAAAGAAAAAACAAAGCTCTGCTACAGACAGAATTCATTTTTCAGACTTTTCTCTAATCTTTGAGACACATTGGACAGTTTTACCTCTTTGGACTACAAACAGCTATTTAAGTGAAACTATCTGAGCCGTTTCGAGGGGAACCCACTCTCAGGTGGAAATGCTAACAACTCAGACATCTGAAATGTGTTCAGGAGCCTCAGCTATATCTGCATTTTAACGAGAGGTCACAAAAAGGACGAGAGGCACTGGTTTAATCTTTACCAGCGTACTGTATGTCAAATTATATGTCAAATAAAATACGCAGTCAAAAGTGAAGTGTTTCACTCGGACTGTAGGTGAGTAGAATTTTGAAGTAGTTAATGGAAACACACATAAAGTACAAGTATCTCAGAATTGTACTTCAGAACAGTACATGAGTAAATGTACTTATTACACCACTGGTGATAAGTTGTTAAGACACCTAATAAGAGAGGAAGTTCAACGGTTACTGTAAATATGAGCACTCAGGAGGTGTGTCTATGAATTCTGTGCAAACCTTTTGTCTTTTCATCAGCTCATGAAGCTTCTTAAAAGTTAATTATTGACTGAAGTTTCTGAAGTGCACATGGAGCAAAAGACAGGTCTGGGAGAGGCTGTAATGTAATATGCAAACAGCTAACGGTGCTGTTCTCCAGGCAGCTTTCATTTGTTGTCATCGCCGTTTCTTTTGTCAGGTTTCCCTCAGCCCACAAGGTTTCAGCGTGACAATGAGATTTGAAACGTGGCGACTGCATCATACTTTGATTTTATGCAATACATTTGGTTGGTTTTATCTGGTGTCCTGCACTCAGTCTGCGTTGTTTTGTTTGTTGCTTGGTGTTTGTTGTGAATATGTGGAAATGTGTGTCTGTATGTCACTTTATGACAGATTAAACCCAAACTGAATCAAATCAAGTTAGGAGACGAGGAGGCAGGAGAAGCTATTAAAGAATAACCTAAGATTTGAGGACGAGATGGTAAAGCGTCGCCCTCCCAGCCAGGTCCAACCTCTATCTTGTTCCTCCAGCTGTTTTATCTCCCCACTTTAACTCCATTCGGTCTTTTTCCTCCCACCAGTGCCCCCTTCTGCTTCAACTCTGTGTCACTTCCTTTAGTCTGAAACTTGCTGCTTACTCCCAGCCTCCTCCTCTAATAAAATACGGGCTGCTCATCAAATTGTACTCTAAATTAAATCAAGCTCACATTGCGTAGAAGTCACATTTGATTGGTGCATTAAAAGGAAGTAAGCTAGTTCACTGAGTCAGGAGTTACTAATTAAACCCTGTGATGAAGCAGGAGCGAGGTCGGCAGTAAAATATGTTCAGAGGGTCACTGGGTCAAAGTGATGTCATGCTTCTGATGGCTGTTTCTTATCTTTAACGCTGTAAAACATTGCTGAAACATAAGGTAAGATAAGGACGCCAGGGGCAGACAAGCAGACGTGTTGTTTTGCAGGTGGAAGTGCAGTCTGTTCATTCACTCTCCTTTTACAATCATGCTATCGTCTTTCAATCTTAATCTCACACATGCAGTAACTCTTTACGGAGATGTTTTATGCATGTCTGTTTAACTGTAGTTGAAATCTGATTTATCCTCTTAGAAGAATTTACAGATGCAAACATCTTAAAAGACCCCTGACTGACACACCCATAACTTTTATTGGCTTACTAAGACTCCTTTTGCTCTGCGTCAGCATTGTGACATAATTTTTTACTGCCAATCTTCTTTTCAGCTCTTTGCTGTGGTAATGTCTGTCAGTCCGTCTGCCTGTCCAGGCTGAAAAACCTCTGCTAACTGTTTGAAGGATTGTCAAGAAAGTTTGTACAGAAATTTAAGACATTCAGAGGATGAGTCCTGATAAATTTGGTGATCCATGATTTTTCATCTAGCGCCACCATCAGGTCAAGATTTCAATTTGTCCAATACTTAAGTTTTCTGACTAAATCCGTGCAAAACTAATCCCCATCAACTGCTTTGTGCTCAGTGCTAATCATCAAATTGTAGCATGCTAATGTGCTAAACATTATCTCTGCATAGCAGCAGCATGTTAGCATCATCACTGGACATTAGCCACTGTGCCTTATCAAAACTTCTCAAAGCACTAAATCATACATAAAAAAAAAATAGTCAGTCAAACCATGAAAATGTATTGTACTTGCTCATAAGATCTATATTTTACTGGACAAGGACTAAATCATGCCTTATGTAAGAAAATGACATTTCCCTTTTCCCTTTTTGACCCCTGACCTTAACCCCGACCTCTCATATCTGTGATACCGTGGTCGCATCTAAGAATTTTGCAGTGTTGTGTTTGAGCAAGGTTTTTTTTCACTTGTTTTTCCTCTTGTGTGTACTTTGATCACATTGCAAAATAAATAAGCTAAGCAATCAGTGCTTTCACCCAAACTGCACTCATTCTCCTGGTGTTGCTGCTGGCAGGTCACAGGTAAATAACCTACGCTGAAAACACAGAAAGATATCTTGTAATGTGATTATTTCCCATCCTTATACATCTGTTTGACATCTGAACATCACTGCACAGCTTGACTGTCATTCTTTGCCTTTGTCTTTTGTGTTTTTTTGTTTTTGTTTTTTTTTTTACAGTGGGATCAGGGAAGAAAAAGAAGAAGATCAGGGAGGTGGCGGGTGACACTGCTGCGAGTGACAAGTGAGCCATTTAATAAGGTCAGTCACATGACAGCAGCACAACAAGACAGTAGGCATGTTGGCCACTACTGGAGACACCTGTATGATAGGAAAACTCACAGGCTGAGTCAGTTAATCAATAGCAAGGGCAAATATTATGTAGATATAATTTATTGCAGGCTTTAGATATCTGCCTGCTGTTGCACGCAACATATGGTATGAGGTCGTAAAGGTGCCACACACTTGGGTCAAATGATGTATCCTGAATGCCTGTTGCTCACTGTCAACAACTGATCAAGGCATGCTAACTTTATGTGATTAGTTCACACAGTTAATCAACTGACATGTGGTCAAGCTGGCTGGATTTCAACTGCATAAAAGTGCGTTTATAGAGCCACTTTTATGTTTAATGTGTTACTAGTTTGTTTTTTTAAAAATGTCATCTATTTCTATGAGAACAGGTACTGCTCTGCTTCCAGAGAGGCTGAGTCTGAAATAAAGTGTTATGCAACTGGAATCTAGTTTATATCAATTGATGCATGAAGGATTCCTTAAATCTGTCAAGAACTAATCACATGAAGTCACGGTGATCGTTTGTTAATGGTGAGCGGCATGACATCACGATGCACCCCGCATTAATCCACGCATAAACTCATCCTGAGTCATACATTTGTTAATCATGTATATGATTTGCACCCTCGTTATAAAGTGCTGCCATCATTCCTGATGCGTTCACGTATCATTCGGAGGGTGCTGGAGATGAAATCGCTTTAATTGCAACCACAGTGAGCCAAAACTATCCAGAATAAAGGGTGAAAATTTGAATTTCATGTAATTCTGCTGTGCTCTGTCTCATCCGCGCTGTCACTCACTCCGCTCCTCCATCATTTTGTCTTTCTCAAGGTTACTTCAGTTCACTGGGAGTGTCTTGTTGTACCACGTGATCCTGATGCGAAGTTACTCTGTGTCAAAGCTGCGCTCAGCTGCAGGGACGTTTTTTTAGGCTGCATGGTGTGATGATGTGCCACGATCTAAAAATAACACCGCTTCCATTAAAATAAAAAAATCTAAGATATGTGTGAAAATACCGACATTTCCTCATTTTATACGATAAAAAGGAGAATTTAAACACCTGAATTCATGGCATGGCTGTTAGGAAGAACACCCAATTTCACGATGATTTTTATAATAAATATGAGAATTAAAGGAAGACTTGGTTAATCCGTCTGCGCCCAGAATAGACGTTTCATCCCCGGTAACCTTGGCGTCGATCGCGTCTTCCGTCCGACCTACAAACCCTTTAATTTCAGCAGGGGTGTCTGCCATTGCGCAGCAGCCAACTGGGTGAAGGTGGAAAATAGGCTACACCAGCAGGAAGGATGCTTCAATAGGCCGTCGGGGTCTGTATCCTCAGTCAGCACGCTGCGTTCACAGTGAAACCTGCTGGACATCGCCATCCCCCTGCCCGGCTCCCCCACTGTGGTCTGTCTCAGATATATTGTCCCCCCCCACCCCCCACCCCCTCCTTAATCTCCCAGATTGTCGGCGACTTGCTGCAGTCGATGCTGCAGTTTTGAGCCGCTCCTGCACCGGCATCGCTGACTCAATGAAAGAGACATGCTCGCATTCGTTTTGGTCTCTGGGTCGCTCTGGATTATTTTAGGTGAGTTTTGAATATCTTCTGGTGTTTTTCGTTTTTATTTTCTGTTTTTCTTGCTGATTTGGCACCGCAGGGCCGTGGCTGTAGGCGCTGCACCTGTCTTCGCGGTAGCAGAGGCGCATTGTGTGTCATCCACTGCCGGCGTTTTCGATCACCGGCGGCATTTCTGCAGTTTTACACAACCTCCGTCCTTCGAGTGTTTAGTTATAACCTGCTTTGCTGCTGCAGTTGTCGCTTTACCTGCACGGCCATGACGCCGGTGACATTTTACGTTTTCCTCAGACAACACGTGTACGAAAGCCAGCCTCAACGCAAACGCACCATATCTCAGTTTATCACCCGAACTGCTGCCACAGCGCTTGAATTTCTGCTCCAGCCCTCGTTGGAGCACCATCGAGGGATGCTTCCAGGTTGGCTTAACCTTTAATCAGGTGCAGCAGGGTGGACAGGCTGCCATGCGGGTGAATGCATGTGAGTGATTTTGCGCGACAGTCATTTCATTTTCCGTGTCGAAGTGTGTGTTTGACGCGGAAAATCCAACACTTATTGAAAGGACTGCTGTCGGTGTAATGCAAACGGGATAAAACGTGTGCATTTGAGGCCGGCCAGCTGCTAAGGTCGTGTGACATTGTGCGTAGAAACCGGACACACGTCATTGAAAAAAAAAAACTATTAGGGAACAGCCTGTCTTTCACGACCTCCTGTTGCAGCTCGTGCTTTTACCCAAACGAGGCTGCGCAGACATCCGTCATTATTTCATTTCATTTTAAAGCATGTCAGTTTGCCAGGAAGCCGGCTGGGAAGCATTTTGTCTGTGATGTCCTCCGCCATGTCTCAGTGATGGAGGGAGGGAGGATGAGGCAGGATGACGCGCTTCAAATGGCCGCCGCCGATTGGACGGAGCTGTCCGGGAGAGAGGGGTGCTGAAATCCTACCGGCAAACTGGAGAGCACAGCACGCGCTCTTTACTGACACCACCCCCACCCCGGTTTACAGTGCGGGTCGTTTAGGGCACCGATACGGTTCAGAGGCACGGTGGTTGACCTCTGCTCGTCTTTATGTATAAGAAGATATAATCCCGTCCAAACTGTGTTTTACAGCAGTGTTGCAGACCAGATTAGCGGCGTTGTGCGGCAGAAAAGCGGAGGGTCATTGCTCTTTGTGCAATGTGTCAGGAAATAAATACCCTAAACGTTCAGACTCGTGGTGGTAGATTACATACAGGGCTAGGTCTTAATGGTAAATACGCCTAGGTGTAATTGTTTATTCCTCCGCCAAAGAATATAGATCCTCAGCAGCAGCTGCACTGCGTGGTTGCTATGTGACGAACAACCAGTAACAGTTGGGATTTTGGTTGTTGCATTAATATTAAAATCTGCTCTTACGGGATGGCAGGTGATGTATATTTAATAACGGGCGCAGCCAATCAGAATGGAGGCCCAAAATTGTTTGAAACAGCCTGAATTGTTTGGCTGAAAAAAAAAAGCACACGACAGTGAAGCTAAAAAAAAAAGGCCCCTCGAGGAGATTGATGACACATTTAACCTGTCATCACATCCCAACACCCTGCTGCTCCTCAGTATCAATAATTCATTTTAATCACCATCTAGTGCAGCCTTACACAGCGTGTAAACCTATTCTTTTTCCCTCCTCAATATTTAATTGAAAGGATGGTGGTGGCCTTGCCCCACCCTTTGGCAGAAAATAACCAATGATGTTTCAGCTCCTCTGCTTCAGGCTCATAAAATGATTTGTAACTGAATGAGTCTTAAATATGACATGTTGCATTTTTGTGAAAAGATGGAGGGAGGGAGTCAGAGCGACTGTGAAAACACTGAAAACCTGCAAATTAAAGACACGCTGCATGACTGCACAATAAGACAGGATAAATGTTGAGTGTTGAGTCTGGCCTGCTGTGTTATGAATGTCTGTCATTGCGCACTTTCACAGAGTGTTCGGAGGCAAATTTAACTGTATGTATCGCACCAAGATGGATTCCTGTAAAGTTGCATGTTTGATCTTTTTTTTTTTTTCTATTCTGCAACAATCATGTGTCAAGTTGGGGGTTTTAAGATCTGCTTTACAAATTCGGTACTCTCTGTAATCAATATCAGCAGCCCGTCTGGAATCCGCATGGCAGCTTTCCGTTTGAGTGGCTTTTTGCTGCTTCAGCATTCAGTGCATTGTTTTCCTCATATTGTGGGATGCTGGGCAGTAAAGGCTCAGCCTTAAGTGCTGAAGCAGGTCTGTCTGCCCATGATGTGCTCAAGTAGTTCTCTTACAGATCAGTCTTCTAAGTACAGTATGTTTTTTTTTTTTTTTTTTGCAATGTCCAATATTCAAGGGTTTTGGACTGTTACAGCAAATCCTCAAGGAAGAGAGAAAATCCTCCAAGAAACCTCCTTGTTTAATCCTAAAATTTCAGTGTTCGATGTCATAACTCGCTGAAAAGGAGAACTTTTCCGTTAGCCTGGCGGTTGTCAGCCGTTTTCTGACTCATATCTGTAAAAATGCAGCAGTGCCCACAAAGGCCCCATAACAGGATGCCTGTGCACGGTGGTGAAGAAATTTAACAAAAGTGATTTTCCCTTTCACCTTGAAGGGTTAATCTCATTAATAAGTAAAATTATGATAGCAAAAACTGTGTTTTTCCTCGCTGTTTCTCCCCGCGAATTAGAGCGTTGTCAGGCTGAGATGCACAGGCCTGCCTCCAGTCTCACTTTGATAGTCAAATCAAACTGGACGCAGCCTTGTTGCCGCATTTGTTTAAATGTGCAAATATCAACGGTGACAACAGAAGTGCTTATTTGCATGTGTGTGCTTACACATCTATGTTTATTGTGTGTCACTATACCAGTGTGCGTTAGCATAATTTAGTGAAGGAGAAGACTGCATGTTATGGCGGGGGGAGGGTGTGAGGGAGACAGAGAGAGTGGTGGAGGGAGGGGTGGGTGGGTGTGGTGAGTGAGCCCAGCGTCTGTTGAGCTGAGAGTGGTGTGATACGGAGGCCAGCCAGGCCCAAACTAGGCCAAAACGCATCTCGCCGCCTTCCTCTTGCTTGCCTCAGCTTAATCTGGCCGATGGCAATGGGAAGGTAATCACTAGTTTGCACAGGGTGATGTGATATCCGCTTGAGGCCCCTTGGCACACCACACACTCTCTCTCTCTCACACACACACACACACACACACACACACACACACACACACATACACACATCACACTTCACCGGCTTCCTGGCTGCCTCCGACGCCTTTGTAAGTGCCGCTGCTGAGACCACAGCTGCTTTAACTCTTCTGCAGTGCAATTACAGTATAGATCTTTTTAGCTTTACCTGCTCTGTATGTCTCTTTTCACTCCTGCTTCAATGCTGCATCTTTGCCTTCACACGTATATATATATATTTAGAGTTCCTCCTGCTTGATTCACCCCTAGTACTTCTTCCCTCTGTAGCTCGTGTCTGACTTTTTTCATGAATGATAACTGTATTTACCTGTTGCGCTGCCTCTGAACTCCTGAAATGGCTGCTTTCTCATGCACAGCATGTAACAGTGTCGGTACAATTATGCCTCAGTGACAGTGACAGGAAGAAGTTGCGGTTTGACTCCTTGATGGTGGTGCAAGTAGAGGAATGGCAGACAGAGATAAGGATGAGTGGTTAAAAGAGTGAGAGGGGAGGTGTTGTGCACAGATGATTGAGCGCTGGTGGTTAAAATAGCAAAAAGAAAGATGCAATGTTTTAATGCAGGTGAAGAAAACTGAAAGAAGCACTTAAAGAATAAGAGACAGCTGAGTAGGACGTCTTTAAATAGAGTGCGGTAGTGAGGTTACTACTGGTCATCCGTCTCTGTGCTAATAGGCTGTAATAATCTCCCCACGCTGGACTCTAATCATTGGTGACGGCCCTCAGATGGGCTGATGGGGTGGGACTTAAGGACGAAGGGTTGCGTTTCCTCCTCTTTAAGCCTCAGAGGTCGCAGGAAGTCCAGCTGGCCCATTCACAAGCCCTCATCCCTGCATGGCTTGCAGTACCCTCGCTGCACCAAAGTCTTTGCAAAGTGGAGTCTTCGTGAGACAGGAAGAGAGAGGCGACGTGAGAGTACAGATGGGGAGCTGCTGCATGAAACAAGCCTCTGTGCTGCAGAGTTTCACCGCAAGAAAATCAATATTTTGACACGTTTTTGCTCATGCTATTTAACTGTACTGAATAAAGCGATGTTGCATGGGGACCTTTCACAGGTCCACAGGGAAGCAAGCATTCAGAGGCGCATTAGATGCCATATGAAGCCATTCAGATGCTCTTTCCCTCCCAAACTGCTGCCACTTCTGGGACACATTTGGCTTTTTATGTGAGTGGGTGCAGCTGGAAATTCTCCTTTGCTCCTTATTCATCAAGTCAAGAGCCACAGTTAAATGAAATGCCTTGGTAGGAATTTTACACCTCAGTGTATCAGAGTGCATACTGAGCCTATTCAAACTCATACGTTGTAGTTGAGTCTTAAGCTACTTCATGCTGGTTTAGACTTCTCAGTGGATATTCACAGCTGTAAAGATTCCACCTGCTGATCCATATAGCTGAAATATTTAACCTGGCCCTCAGGATGAAGCCCTGCTCAGGTCCATTCAGACATCCTGTAGCATGACCAAAGCTCAAATGTTTGTTTTCCTTTAATCCAGCTGTTCATGCACAGCGTGTGCTCGAAATGTTTTGTGTTCGATACGACATGGTTTGTATTATGTTCCCTCAGTGCAGCGTTTGGCTGTGCACATCTGTCAGGCTTTCCGGTCAAGTGTTTTTTGTCTACCGAACGTTCTCTTCAAAGTAGATGCTGGGTGACACTGCAGCAACATTTTTCCATCAGTCTTAATTGTGTTTTGGCAAGCTGTTCTCTACCCAGGTCGTCAGATATCTGTGACACTTTGTTACGCCCCTCAGTGTCTCCTACAGACACACAAAGGTACCCTTAAGTGTCTGTGTGAGATGCTTGTCAGAAAGCTTGTGGTTAATGTTAGGAAACGGTCACAGTCTGTTAAAGTTTAGGCATCAAATCTTCCTGGTTTGGTTTAGGACAAGATCACAGTTTGGGTTAGGGTAGGGTTGGGATGTGTTTCCCCCACCCATCCACTCTGACCTCCTCACTGCATGGACTTTTTCACTTTTTATACTGCGTCACCTTTGCTCTGAGCATATGTTGCCATGGATGTGTCACTATTGGAATAAGTTAAAATCCTGGTGCATCTCATTGAAGGGTTTTACACCTGTATGAGATGCAGAGAAGCTGACAAAACGTCGGTATTTGACGACCTGGGAATGACAAAGGTCCGGTGTTGTAGTCTTGGCTGTTTGCTGTGTTGACAGAAGATTAGATTTTAGTATTAGTTGATACTGATCCCAAAGCAGCTGAAATAAATGAAGTATAAAGATAAATAAAATCCCAGGAAATGATCAACAAAATGCACGTCATAGATATGTGTAAGTCAGACGAGCCGCTCACATGTTGGAGGCTCTTTGAGGGAAAGCTGCGGCAGCAGACGTTCAGGAGGACCTTTGAAATAAACTTGAAATGAAGAATGTGGCTCAAAGTTTGGCTTGGCACCATAAAACTACATGTTAGATGTATCATTCTGCTGAGGAAAACAAAGTTAGCCAACAAGTTTGCTCTTAACTCAAGATCAACTACCTTTTATTGAAGCTTTCATCCAAATTCATGGTCTTAATCAGCACTTTGCTCCTTTGTCAGATAACTTAAGGATGGATCTTGATGAAAACTGAGCTGACTCCATGACAAGTGAGCAAACTACATGTACTAATGAAGTATAATTATAATTTTACAATGTTGTACTTACAATAAACTTTTGTACTGCTACTGCTTTGTGGTTGCAATCTAGATTCCACTGACGGACTGAGGTTTTATTCTGTTGGTCCCAAACTTCCCGTTAGGCAAATGTATGCATTGGTTGCTTTTTAGTGCATCAGTTGTGAGCAAGATTATGCTTTCAACTGTGAGACCGCAGACTTTGTGCACATCAGCAATCTGGAGCGGGACATCAAACATACCTGCACGCTCATAAGCGAAACACTCGTGTTGTAAATGCAACAGGGTTGCAGCTGCAGGGGCGACAAAGATTTTCATGGTGCGATGCGCTCTTGATCTCACAAATTAAAATTGGACGGTCTTTGAGTTCATTTGCTGGTAAAGGTCATGGTTGTTGCTGATGGGGATCCTGCTGACCTGCTGTTCTTCTGTCGCACCAGCTGTATCAACAGTCTTTATAGAAGGCAACAGGGATGGACCTGAGTGTGTACGTGCCAGTGTGTGTGTGTGCGTGTGTGTGTGTGTCCCTGGGGTGTGTTATTTAGGTTACTACGGGACAGAGTCGGACACCAAACAGGGCCATAGGCTGTAGTGGAGAGAAGGTTGAAACAGCTGAGCAAATGACCCTGTTCATCCAATGTATTCATGCAGACTTAAACATGGAGCCTGAACTCTTTTTTACTTTTATTCTCAGATCAGATCTATTTCCTAGTCTCACAAATTCATTCTGATAGTGCTGAGAAGGAATAGTCATTAAATCTGTGACAAATTTCAGGGTCTCCTGACACAGACGTGGTCGTTAGAGGCCTGACAGCTTGTACGGGCTGAACCCGAACCTCCTCCCTCAATGAGACAGTTTCTCCACCTCAGAGTCACCTTGAGTGAAGGAAACATCGGTTGTCATCCAAATTAGGGAAAAAGCAGACAGCATTTCCTGGAGGAGCCCGTCGTGTCTGACAGCCTTTTTTGTGCCATTACGGCACCCAGAAATGAATACTTCCAAGGAATCGGCCTCTGAAATGGGACACAGCTGCTGTGTAAAGTGGAGGGCTACCCTTCACTGCCTCCCAGCCAGCACTCAACCCTGCTCTGTCTGCAGTCTGACATCACTTTTTAAGAGGAACATTTTCAACGAAGCACACAGTTGAGGTTTAAGTGAGTCATCAGTGGTTGGCGTCAAGTTTACAGTCAGTGTAGGTCAGCTCTGAACATTTCCTGCTCTGCCTCAAGTTTTGTCCTTTATATTATAAGAAAACTGACAGTTTCTGCTTTTTCTGTATTGGCAGTCGAATACAAGAGAAACAAAATGGGAAGTTAGATGTTTACATCTCTCCTGGAAGCCAATTAGGTGTCTGGCAGGCTGCGAGTCTCCAGCTGCCATCGGGCTATTTCGTGGCAGGGAGATGTGGTGCGCTAGCATGCCGGTACTGTAGCCTTTGCTGCTTCATTTAACCCTGCAGGCTCCAAGCGAGAGCCCGTTCTTTCACTGGCAGGTGTCATGAGTGAGTGCTCAATTATGAGTCAGCACATGTGGATTACTTCCAGATGTTGTTCCAGTTCAACTCTGAAAGTTTCCAAAATATGTGTTTTTCACCCCCACGTGGATGCTGCGCCCAGCATTGTTTTGCAGAGATTAGCAACAAAGAAATCTGTTTGGTTGGAGCTGTAATGTAGCCCCTTATTTTCCATGTTAGATCAACATGATACTCCAGCTGCTTCACAGAAGACACTAGAACAAATAATATTAGGAAAATTCAATATAAATCAGGTGTTACCGACTCTGCAATCCAGATCTTCTTCATGTGACATCAGCATTTGTGCACAGATGCTGACATATCAAAAAATAATCTTTGTAACTCCTGCAAGGCTGAGTTAAGCCAAATCCAGCCTTCCTCTGTTCCAGGTGTCAGTGTGAAGTCTGTCTATATTTAGAGCTGGCTGAGTGCTGTTTCCCCTCCTCTGCCTCCCTTTTCAGACACCAACAAATCCACTGAGGCTCCGTCATCCCTGCAGCCAGGCCACATTAGCCACTGCACCCAACACAAAAGCACAGTGAGCTACGCTACATTTATGTCGACTACGCAGCCCACTCCTGATCAAAGCATTCCCGCGGTGATGCATCGACGTTTATACAGAACATTTGAGCTCTGATTACAAAATCAATCAAGCGTGCAGGCGAAGCAGGTCAGCAAACATGCCGTCTGTCTTAGTAGGATCATGACCGTGGCGGTTAAGGTTTAAGCAAACTTTAATCTTCATGTATGATCAGAGCAGGACAAATGTCAGTGGCGAAATGTGTCCCTCCTCCAGGTTTTATCACAATCATACCAGCTGTATCTGAAGAATTTAACATGGAAAATTTGACCTAAAATGACAGCTTTCTCTTTGCCATTCAGTGTGAGTCTGTAAGGATATCAGCATGTGTCTGAGGACGAGATTCAGCTTTGATTATCGACCATCCACAGGGCTGATCATTCCACAGTTAGCTTAGTGGTTGTCTTTCGCCTCAACATAAAAGCCTCAAAATCATCTCAGGAGTGATCATCATGAAGATTAAATGCATGTGTTATTTATTATTATTATAATTATATTATTGTGAAACGTTTACTCCACAGTTGTATAGAATGAGCGAGAGTACTGTTTCTGCACCAAAGGAGGTAAACATGGCGGCTTTTGTTGATGGTGGTTTGATGGCAGGGAGGTCTGTTTGTTTTTATATGACACAGTTCAGCTGTTCAGGTCGTGTTGGCACAGCTCAGACATGGAAATGATCTCGTGTGTGTTGTGCTGCCTGCCGGCTGGTGCTTTGTCATTGATCTTCCCATCAGAACTGTTTAGATACATCTGCTGTGCAGTAATATGGGAGAATGCAATATGAGATGTGGGATATGTGCTGTAATGTGGATAATAAAGTGTACCATAGGAAAATATTCTCTCGTTCTGTGCAAATCAGTCAAATATTCTGATGTGTCTCATGTTTTTATGTTGTAACCATACATAAGTATAAATCTAAAAAAGGAGACTCTTCACAAAAGTGTCATGAATAGACCAATTAAAAAATCTAATTGTCACTCTTATGCTTTTGTTTGTGTGGGAATTAAATAAACTAGACATTAGATGTTAATTAGTGAGCTTTCAAGTTAAAGTGGGTGTATTTTTAACTTTATATAAAGCCTGCTGTTACCCCGTTTACAGCCTTTATGCTAAGCTAGGCTAACCCGACACAAGACTGACCACCTCATTTTTCACCTCATAAAATAAGCAAAATTTCTAACTTAAATAATCAATTACATTAAATACATTTTGAATTTGACTTTTGAGACCTTCTACTGTCAAGAAAACTTCCCAGAGTTCTCAGTCTACTCCAAATACCTGAAGCGAGCGGTGCCAGATTATGCTTTCAATCCTTCACATCTTTACAGTAATTGAGTCTAATTGTCGGACAGACTCCAGTTGCGCGCACTGGGCGGCTTTGTGTACCCAACAGAGCAGGACATTAATCAGCCCAGAATTAACTTTGACATTGTAACTGTTTCAGCATCCATACACATGCCAATGGCCAGCGTTGTTTAGCTCAGAAACATCAGCAAGTGGTTTCTGTTATTTACTATAGTGCTGAACATTTCCCAGCACTCGAGCAGCTCTGATCCCCCATTGAGATTACTGGAACTGCTGAAAAAAGGTACAACAGAAAAAGAGGAAATATCTGATTAATGCAGCAAAACGAGAAGCAGGGAGTCCTGCGGTATTAAAGAGGCAGCAGTGTTTTCAGACATATCAGAGGGACCCGTCATGCTGTGGTTTTTCAGTTACAGGTGATAGTTTCTATCTGAACCGAAACTCGAGTTAAGCTGAATTAAGAGGATTCAAGCCCGAGAAGAGTTTGGGAAAGCAGCTTCAGGGAATTCACTGCAGAACAAGTGAAGGTGAAGTGCTTCTGCCTGGAATCAAAGCAGCAGGGGTGATGAGCAATATCTGTACTACGCCATGCAAAGGTGGCGTCATGTGTCAGAGCTGCTTTATGACTGTGGGCAGTCTGTGATTTGGTCATTTTAAACACGGGGGAGGCCCAGTGGGAGCTCCCATCTGCCCCCACACCACCCAACAAACACACACACACACCCATATACAAGATTAAAGTGTTATATTATAGAAATATATGAGACAATGTTATAGATCAGACAGACAGACAGAAGGGTGGGGCCGAGAGAAAAAGGTGCAGTTACAAGTCCGTCTGCTTCTTCAGCACCACAGACAGCACCATGGATTCATCAATAGACAATGCGCTACAGGCTACAGGTCGAGGCCACAGACCGCCATCAGCTAAAGGATCAACGAGTCAGGCAGACTAGACTAACATATTCTACCAAACAACCCCTCTGCCCCCACACTGTGTCTGATATCAGAGGATGGAAAGGAGGGATGGCAGGTAAACAAAGGGGATGCATTTTGACCAGTTTGCTGACAAGGGGGATGGCATGCTCCCCTAATCACCCTTCAAATTGCCTACTGAGTGTAGATATGAACCCTGCTGACAGCCAGTGTGTGTGTGTGTGTGAGTGTGTGTGTGTGTGTGTGTGTGTAGCACTGGCTTAAGACCACAAATAAATAAATAAATGGATAAAATATTAATATTTTCAAGTAATAAAAAATGACTTCTCATTGTTGCTAACTAGCTGTTAGCAGCCTGTTTACATCCCCTTTTCTACAACCCGTTGTTGTATCACCTCCATTAGATCTCAAAGAGTCAAAAAGACGCTGTTTCTCGTTGTTCCTCGATTTGGTCTTGCATTAATTTCTTTGTTGGTTTTGAAAGTCATGCATGTGACTTCCTGAAACCTGCTTTCACCCGAGTGCGGCCTCATATGATTCAGCTTCCCTTTAGCAAAGTAGTAATAGTGGCTCTACTCAAAATAACAGGTGAATAAGGAAGTCAATGTTCCCACGGTCTCAGATATTTATACCTATTAGCCTCACAGTCTGCTGGTTTGTGTGGCCCCGCGCATGTGTGTGTGGGAGAGAGTGAGCAGACAGGAAGTGATTCTGATTGGCGGTGAGCTGCAGCAGTGCACCGACGCCATTTGTTGGTCAGGTGGTGCTGTCTCTGACTCATTTCCCAGGGGGAGGGAAGGAAAACCCTCCAGTCACCCTGCAGCCAGCCTCCCCTTCAGATAAATTATGCATCTCACACCGTGTGTGCGTGTGTTTTATCTACTTTCTAGTCCCACCACTTCTCAGCGCTGTAGTGTAGATGACCTATTCTGAGCTGTTTTTACAGTAAGAGTAAGAATGCCGGGGAAGGCCCCTCTTTCCGTGTGTTTAAGGTCACAGGATCTGGGTGGAGGAGCAGTGAGGTGAAATTTGTTCATAAAACACTTTTATCAGGCAAGACCGCCTCAAAGCGGCTTCAGAACGACCCTGAGAAATTTGTAGGTGGGTCTAGTTTTGCGTGTCTGCGGCCGTTTGTTGCTGCGTCCGTTGTTGCGGACGAGCACGCTGACATAAATGCAACCTGCTTTGAAAATACAGTGTGAAGATTCCACGTGTGGGTTTCCTCCTGCACTACAAAAATATGCAGGTCAGACAGTCTGTGCTGCTAGACAAAGGTTTGTATGTCACTAGCTTGCAGAGCTTGATACATTTAGTATAGTGTCATGTATTTTAAGATTATTTTTATTCTATTCACACGAAGGCTGTGGCTAAAAATCACCATTATTCAACCAAATATTGATTTTAAACAGATTTTTTTATTTATTCAGTGAAAGGAGACAAGACAAGACAGAACTTAGTGCATCGGGTGACATGACAGGATCACAATTATTCCTCCAAAAATGTGTTTTAAGTCCCATCTAAGCAAAGATATGTTTGAAATGAAAATAGGTTTGCTTAAACATTGAAATAGTTTTGTACACAGACACGTAAAATCGAAAAAACATTGAGCCTTTTTTGATATTTCAAACATTCTGGCCACCGTGTCATATTAGCATTCGGATTTTGGCGGCATAGTAATCTTACCACTGTACATACACACACGTGAACACAGTCAAATTGTGTCCTCTGTCCTGCAGAGCTGAGTTCCACCCTGATGGAGAAGATGCAGGCCCAGGAGATGATGAGCGGCCTGAGGATACCGGAAATGGACGAGCTCGGCCAGTTCTTTCGCTCCTTGCCGACCTCCACGCTGGTTGGCATCGGCGCTCTGACCGCCGTGCTGGCCTACTGGTTGGCCACCAGACCCCGCCCCATCAAGCCACCCTGCAGCCTGCTGCACCAATCTGAGGAGGTGCCGGTAAGATGGAGCACACACACACACACACACACAAACAGGTTCATAGATGCATGAATGAGTCCATTAGGGTTAGGGCCATAAATGCTGTAAAGATTCAGAATACAAGCAATGGAAAGATACACACACTCATTAATAAAAGTCCTATTTTTGTCCCACAACACTTCTCTGCCCTAATGGTGCTCCCCGACCAGATGAGAGAAGTCAGAGTTGAAAAAAAATGCTGACACTCATTTAGGTCACCTTCAGTTGTTATCATGCACTCAGCAACGGACGGAGTGCTTTGTTGTTTTCCCCTGGGTTTTACCTGCCAGGCCACTATGCGCCGTCCTGGCCGTCTGAACACTGGAGCTTGACAGCAGCCTGAGAGGAAGACCTGCCAGCACCGCTGCGATCAGAAAACAACACATCTGTCTTTTTTACACTTTGATTCATACTGTGATTAATGTTGAGCCAGCATTGGTGTTAATACACTTTTACCCTGCTTTGTTTGTTTTTTACCTTTAATCTCTAATCTTTACTCATTAATGATAATAATATATTCTTGTTTTTTTACATGAAAGTTGTATGTTTAACAAAACTGTTAACACATGGCTGTTAGCCATCATCAAGCCTAGCTCTGTTTTCACTTCATTTGATGCTCACAGGCTCTCGATTACACTCATCCCGGTTTACCTTAACCACCATCCCATCAAAGCAAACACACCCTCTTGTTTTTCACACGAACACACCACAGGACTGCGCGCTGGTGGGTGAGGCTGGCAGCACTCACATTCATTCAGTATGAAACTCCTTTGAAGGGCTTTTTGTGGCTCAGGTTCATTTTGTAAGGCAACCTGAGAAGCTGTTTGAAGTAGCAACACCATCGTCGACCGTGTACCCGACAAGCACATGCACGCATGCAGAGGCACACAGATACCCTCATGGGTTTCACAACATGCCAGATTCTGAATTCTTTTCAACCCAAATGACTCATTTGCAAAAAGGAATTTGCTTCTATTGTTCTTCGTCTTGCTGTGAATGAACTCCAATCGCCCAGAATGCATCAGCGATGTTCAGACCGGGGAACAAAGGAAAGCTCAGTTCAACTGAGCAGCTCAGATATTTTTATATGCATCTGCAACAAAAGAGATGGATTACCATTTTGAGAACAAGGAAAACAATTTTCTTCTTACCCTCACTCAGACTTTGCTCTCTATTCAACACCACCTTCATGATGGAGAAGAATTAGACCTTGATTTGTTGTTTTGTTTGTGCAAATTTTATTGTCAATTTTGATTTGAGAAAACATGAAAATGATTTACGGTGTTACACTGTTTCTTTGTCTGTCTCTCTATGCATCAGCATGAAGGTGGAGGTCGCAGGTCCATGATGGGCGACAGCTCCAAGCTGCTGACTCATTACCATGATGACGCCAAGACCATGTACGAGGTCTTCCAGAGAGGCCTCCACATATCTGGTGGGTATGATGTGAGGTGGGAAGATAAGCTAATTATAGAAACTGTAGCTATGTGCTCCCTCACACACAGACTGTACACACAGACAGATGTGCACACTCGTGCATAAAGAGAGCTGAAGCTAAGCTAAGATGCTAAGCTAGCTTTAGTTCCACTATACTTTTATATGACAGCATATACTTTTACTTAATCAATGCTGTTCATTGCTTTGTGTTCTGGCAAAGATAGATAGCCATAGATAGATAGCACATTGAACATCAAAGTTAGAAAAACATATGAGTAAAAATCACATGGGTTAAATTTGAAGAGAGTAGCCCAGGATCAACAAAGTTACAGAGTAAAATTGATTAAATAGCACCATTCAGTTTACTTTTAGAGACAATATGAAACCATGTGGACGTCCACCTCTCTTTTCAAAATCATTTGTGATTCATATAATTTGTGTTCAGACTTTATTTGTATAGCACCTTTCATATGTAGCAATGTTACACAACGTGCTTTACATAATAAAAACATACAAAAAAGGAAAACAAAACAAAAAAATAGCTTAAATTACTATATTATAAATACTGAATTGATAAAAACAGGAAACGCTGTGAGAACTTTTCATGAATCTGCAACAAGGAAACACCAGAGGTAGGTTAAAAATGTAAAAAAGCATAGTAATCAAATACAATACAAGATATTAAAATGTTCATAAAATAGATAAATAATGAAATAAAGTCACTATAGGTAAAACCAGATGTGTAAGGTGGGGTACTAAAGGGAAAATAAAGGTAAAAATAATGAGAATGAGAATAAAACCAGCACTAAGAGGAGACGTGATGAAGTAAAGCCAGACATAAAAAAATAAAATAAAAATCATGCCTCTCTTGTTTCTGATGAATTTCCTCATTTCTGCCAAAATCCAGATTTGTTGATAAAAAAAATGGTCTTACACGTCTCACTATTACAGTGAAGAAAAATCAGCTTCTCAGTATTTGAAACAGAGAAACAGCGCACTGATGAGTTGTCCTTGTAAAATGTTAATGAAAGACACGACTACAGCTCGCATGAGTCTTTGCCACAGATGATCGAAACCTCATTGGAGCATTCAGTTGATAAAACTGAAATAACTGCTAACAACATTGTCGCTGTGCTTACAATTTACTGCCCAGGACATCAGCAGATTTCCAAAAAACCTGGTTTCATGTTGCAACTGATCAGAAACACTGATGAAGGAGTCATCACAATAAAGTTTTCAGAGTACTCACAACACATGTACACACACACACGCACACACACACACACACAGTGAGTCTTGTACACAATATTAGACACATGTGAGCAACCCTGCGGGCAGAAATAGCACACACTCTGACAACGCTGTGGTCTGACCGTAAACTGTCCAATCATGTCTCTATCGCTGGAGGTAAGATGAGTCCTTTGGTTGCTAAGGTAATGGCCGTCGTTGCCAACGGTAACAGCGTCATGGAGTTTGGCTGACTAAGTGACTGACTCACAATGCAGAGCTATTCCTGCAAAACAGCACACAAGCACACCTGCATCTTCGGAGGTGACTCACCTATCGTAGTTTATTGTAGTTCTTAACATGCTAAGAATAATTATACCGGCGTCAGTTAAAAAAAAAAAAAAAAAAAGTGGCAGATCAAAGTGAATGAGTAGTTACTGAAAGTAGAGGACATCCAATAAGCCTGAGTAAAGATACTGTGTTAGGAGCTTTCTGTAGATGTTCTTGTATTTCTTTCAAAAACTGATCAATGAGTTTGAAAAAGAAAAGCCTGAATGAAAATTGGAGCCAGTAGTTTTTCTGTAATCCTGCTGACAAACAAACTGAACTGAAAAACTACGCCATGAGAGCAGTGAGAGCGAACCAAAACAGTAAAGTCTCCGGCCAGACAACTAAACAATGAGATAAAACTCACCATAAAGCTCCATAAAGCTGAGAAGAGCTGCAGATTCAGGTGATAATTCTGTAGGTTCCTCACTACAAGTGACCACATCATTTTCAGCAAAGGTATTATGACAATATTGACTCTAGCTGCTTAAAATGACAGTATCAACCCACACGGTTTGACTTTACAATGACTATGAAGGCTTCTAACAGTGTTTTGTTATATATTTTCATGCTCTGTCCACCTGAGAAATGTTTAAGTTTTCATGTTCTGTACTGTTTTATATGCTCAACAGGTGATGGCCCTTGCTTGGGCTCCCGGCTGCCTAACCAGCCTTATAAATGGATGTCCTACAAAGAGGTTAGTGCCATTCAGGAGGCATCTTATCTTTGTAACACCAACAGGTGCAGTCTGAGAAGAAGCGTAGAAGGGGAGTGAGCTGTTCAGAGAAACAGAGAAATGCTATCAAATGCTTTCTGGAATGGTAATAAAGCTGAATTTAGGCTGTGAATCATTTAAGGATCTTTGTTCATAATATTTCCTATTTTTGCAGACATTATCACATATCTTCACTGTGGTAAAAATGTGCAAATGTAACATTTTCTGTATCGTATAAAACATCTCTATCACTCATTATCAGCTTTTTAATGACATAGGGTAAGATATGTCAACATGTGAACAGAAGCTTTGTGGCTCCACATCTGCCTGGCAACCGAGTCTGCCACCGTCATTGCTATATTTAGTAGAAAACAACCAGCCTGAAGAAACGTTGCATGGTGGGTGAACTGGAGGTCATTGCAGTTGTTAGAAAAAGAGTCAGGTCAGGTTTGTTTTTACAGCCCAGTATAACAAATCACAATTCACCTGAAGGGGCTTCACAATCTGTAAAGCATGCAACACCATCTGTCCTTAGACCCTCGATTTGAATGAGGAAAAACTCCCCAAAAATATGCGATCATTTTGCTCAAAAACACAACAACAAACAAACTAAACAATGTTATCTGAATGTATGTGGGGCTGCAACTAACTTTCTTTTCATTATCAGTGAGTCTGCCAGTAATATTGGCTGAATAATTGATTCATTGTAGTCATCTCTGTCAGCTCCTACAGGAAACTTCCAAACTCCTTTGAAGCAGGTTCCAACACATCCCTGAACACAGGAGATAAGCTGACATGTTTTGGAAAGTCATCGCAGAGGTTGAGGAGTCGGTGGTGGTTGGAGCGGCTTTTATGTAGACAAGTGATGTAGAAATCCATAGTAAAGCAATGCCTAAGGCTGTGTGAGCAGCACATTAAGCAACCCTCAGCATTAATCAGTGACATCATACTTTACAAGAGAACAGTGGGTGGAAGATTTTTTGTTCATTCATTACACTGTAATTCCCAGAAAAGCCGTATATATCCAGGTTGGACAGTAATGTGCAAGACTTCCACAGAAGTGGGCATCTGAAAGTTATTATGCAACTTTGCTTGCTGTCTACACACAGTAATATAAATCCTCTTTTCTCTGATGTCTTTCACAATCAACTTGAGAAACAAGATTTTGGCACTTCAACAATTTAGTAAATAGAGGGTCATGCATTTCTCCAGAAATGAAAATTTGGATGTTTCCCAAATTGGCTTAAAGTTGAGCAGACGACCTTTGACTGCTATTGTCTTTCATGGCAGAAAATACACATTCACACACATGGATCCCCCCCTTTTTCCCCATGTTTATGCCGGAGGCCATTATTGAGCTGAATCACACCACCAACTCACTCAGCCAGACACAAGAACAGGAAGGAGCATTCCTGCTTCCCATTGTAACCTTTTCCCAAGAATCTGAGTAGCACAAAGAAGATGTGTCTATTGGTGGAGGATTAATCCAGCATTTGTTTGGTCTTGTTCCACCTGGTCCAATCAGCTGCTGTCCCACTCCACAGGTGACTGCCCGGGCTGAACATCTGGGTTCAGGCCTACTGCACCAGGGCTGCCAGCCCAATCCAGACCAGTTCATCGGAGTGTTCGCCCAGAACAGACCAGAGGTGACCCTCACTCTGTCTCATTCACTGTCTCTTAGCTATTCAGGCTGTCTCTCTGCTTCACTGTATCACACCCGCTGGCTAAGGCGAGATACATGTAAACCATTTTACAGATGGTTTCATTCATGCAGCCCACACATGCACACTAGAAAACTGTGCACACTTCTGTTAGCAACAACACATCCTGTCTCACTTTCACACATGTCAAAATGTACTGGCTTAAAATTACATTAATGGAATAAACACAGTCTGAATATGTAACAAAAACATCGGTAAAGGTATGTTTGACCTTTGACCTTGTGTGTGATTTTAGTGGATCATCTCAGAACTAGCTTGTTACACCTACTCCATGGTGGTGGTTCCCCTTTATGACACACTGGGCCCAGACGCGATACGGTTCATCATTAACACGGGTAAGAACACACACATCACACACAAACAAATGCTAACTGGCCGTTACGCTAACACCCAAAAAACACTGAGTAATGACTCAGGAGTGATAATCTCTCAAACTTTTGAGTTTGAGACGTAAATATGACAAACAGACTTTTCCTCACTGAAGCAAGAAACCATGAATCCTGCGGTGAAAT
Source organism: Chaetodon trifasciatus (assembly GCA_037975065.1). Lineage (NCBI taxonomy): Eukaryota > Metazoa > Chordata > Actinopteri > Chaetodontiformes > Chaetodontidae > Chaetodon > Chaetodon trifasciatus. The sequence goes on from JBBMOE010000031.1 coordinate 67,269, forward strand.
AACTTTATTTAATAGTTCTTTCATGTGTTACTTCCTGAATAAAAGCCTTTTTAAAGACTGGGACTTCTTTCTCGACGCCTTCACCAAACTAGAAATTTGATCAAATCTCACCTTGTTTTGTTTTGTTCCTTTTCGTTTCTTATTCTGCTGATATTCACACAAGGGTGCGCGTGCTCTTGTGTGCTTGTGTCATTTCAGCTGACATCTCCACCGTCATCTGTGACAAAGTAGACAAAGCCCAGGTGCTTCTGGAGAACGTGGAGCGGAAGGAGACTCCGGGCCTGCGGAGAATCATCCTGATGGATGCCTTTGACGTCGCCCTCGTGGAGCACGGCAAGGGCTGCGGCGTCCACGTGCAGGCCATGCAGGAAGTTGAGGTATGCCGTGAAAAATGAAAAACAAACTGTGCAGTAATTTTACATCCATCTTGTGAATGTCGGACAAACATTATTGTTTTCTCGCAAAGAAGATGTCATCACTGATTTCAGACTGGTGACCGTTCATAAAACTCCTTTTAAATATTCAGAACTCAGTCTGAATTCCCATTCGAACTTGCCAGGGTACTAATTTTTCTTTCCCAGGATGGTGAAGTCATGACCCACAACTGCCTCTGATTGGCTATTACTTATGGCCTTTGTTGGTTGGGTTGGTTAGGTTTAGGCATGAGGAGTGCCGGGTGCCGTGAAACACAGTGTGTGAATGTCTGTGACTCTCACAGGACTTAACAACGTTCACGTTTATTAGTTGCAAAGTATTCAATTCACTGTTAACCAAAAACCTGAGCACCTTCAGTAAATGTGCTCTTTTGGCCCGTTCATGCACAACACTGGCAACGGCATACTTTTGTATAATCTGGTAAAAGTGAAGAGTCTCAACTATACGCAAGCTCAAATTCCAAGAACAGCCAGTCAAAACAAACACGATCAAAAAAAAAAAAAGATCTTTGTTGGTCATGATCTTTATCTCCTCCTCTCTGGCTGGACAGAATCTGTGTGTGTATGTGTGTGTGTGTGTGTGTGTGTGTGTGTGTGTGCGTGTGTGTGTGTGTGTGCATGTGTAAAATCTGGTATCTCACAAGCACAAAATCACACACAGTGCAATCCAGCTGACTGTCACGCCTCCATGTCTGCAACGAGCATTTACAGTAATTACACTGCTCTTTTCATTCCTGTAACTGTTAATGCCTCATTGACACAATCACAACAAATGGTCACATAAAACAGGTCCAGCAAATCACAGCTGTGTCTGTTGCAATGGCTGATTTAAGATATATGCAGATTTCCTTTTCTTTCTTTCTCTCTGAATCCATCATAAAGACAAAGAGCGAAAAAGGGGGAAAACATTTTGCATGCTCCAGTGGAACAAACAAGTGTTTTATAGCACAATGATGAAATTCCACTGAGCTGCAGAAAGCTGGGACAATCACAGGAAAGTAGCCGGCAGTCACATGTGTATCATTTTTCTGTGATGACCAACCTTCATGGAAATATCTGAACTGTGCCGGTGTGGTCGACGCCCAGCTCTTCTGGTTTATTATGTGGCTTGTTAAACAATGACCTACAATCAGAAATACTGCAACAAAGGGTTCCCAAATGTAGAATTTTCTGACCATGTTTGCTTTTCATCAACATAGAACCCAAAATGTTTGGCCTGTGGTAACCAGATGATCATGAGTCACACATGCTCTGGGCAACTGGCAGGACTGAGATGATACTATTCAAGGAGTCAAATAACACTAATGTCATATATTCATCTGTAAGTGTAAAGTCCACTACTTATAGTAGTTTTCATGTTCTTTTTTCCCACAGGCTCTGGGCAGAGAGCATCACAGAAACCCTATAGTAAGTACTATTCAAATCTCAAATGCACTACTCACAGGGAAAGATGCATTGTGTTCAGCAATGCTAACGTTACGGCTGAAATATCTCAACAACTATTACATGGTTTATCATGAAATTTTGTACAGACATTCATGGAATATAATGCTTATCGGGAAATGTTAGCATGCTAACAAGCTAAATTAAGATGGTGAACGTGATAAACATTATGGCTTCTAAATATCAACATGCTAACATTGTCATTGTTAGCATGTTAGCATGCTGACATTAGCATTTAGCTCAAAGTAAATATAGCCCCAAACAGCCGCGAGCATAGCTGTGGACTCTTGCTTTAACTGTTAAAGAAGATGAGTCATGTTGTTTTGGTGTTAATATGAACTCAACTTAACAGCACATGTGACTGAAGACAAGACTGTGTCTTGTGATACTATGCAGGAATGATTACTTCACATTTGTTGCAATGGAGAAGCTGTTACGTAAGCAAGCTAACTAAACTAACCGCGGAACATTTTTCCACTTCGCATTTCGTCTCACTGTGTACTTTTTTTTTTAGGTTTGAGTCTCTGCAGATAAACATGCAGGTTACTTTTGTATGAATCTATGCATTGCTTTATTGGAAAATCCTCCATATTGTACCTACCTGACAATCAGTTATGTCCAAATTAAGTAACAGTGATGTGATACATCTTTTTATGTCTCTCACATTTTGTTGGTGTTGACTGATTAAACATTGAATATTGACAATCCAGCCCCAACCCCTCTGTCTACAGGGTATTAGCCAGCTACGCTAGTATTTACTCTCTATTGAAAATTGGAAACAGAATCACTTTAAACAGGATGACAGCTTTTTGGCAACATGTGCACCTGAACTGCACATGGTGCTGCTGTTACGATGCCAGGGACTTTAAATACAGCCCCACATATGTCAGCATTCAACATTGCTTATTCTACAGTGATGTGTGATGCTGCAGGGTGCTGTCAAGGAAGCTGCAAGACAAGGAAGTTAATCTCATAATAAGTTAATGTCAATCTCGTGCTCTGACTGATACCATTATTTCCCCACAGCCACCGGAACCAGATGACCTCTCCATTGTGTGTTTCACCAGTGGAACCACAGGTAATAACTGCGTTAACTGTTAGTAACATGCATTGTTTGTGTTCATACATAAGTCACTCATTATCTTGTAATTACAATCAAGTTTTAAATAGCTGTCATTCCAACAGCGGAGTTTATTCATCTTTTAGTGAGACTTGAGAGAAGACAAGACATGACAGGCTAATACAAATTAAATGTGTCTGAAAATGCTAAATTTAGGTGAAAATCTTAATTTTTCGCTTTGCTGAACTGCTTCTCTGTGTGGATCTGCGTGCATCCATGCAAACCAAGGAACATAAGTCTGACCCAGTATAATTAGCAGGCAACCACACCTTTAACAAGGTCTTCCTCGCTGATGTCAGCCCAGGCAGTGTCACTGACCTCATGATCAAATGTCCAATACTCTTTGTTATCCTTGTTGTTTATGCATTTATAAGTTATAAAACAGAGTTAGGCAAGGTTTTGTGAATGCATATAAAGCAGCTGCAGAGATCAGACCTGTGAGCAGGTTACTATGAATTGAAGTAATTAGAAGAAGAAGAAGAAATCCCTTTATGTGTCACAGCACACAGAGAGTTACAGGGAACTGCACACGCCATGCAAGTGAAATTCCTTCTCCGCTTTTAACCCATCCTGGAATGTCGTCCCTCCGCGGCAGACCAGGAGCAGTGGGCTGCCAGCCGACCGGTGCCCGGGAACCCAGTTTCCTTCCGTCACCATTGGTCAGGTGGTGATCTTCTTGCATGTTTTTAGTGGGGTTTTTTATGGAGGATACCCCAGGTGAACACGGGGAGAACATGCAAACTCCACACAGAAAGGCCCCTTTTTTCCTCGAGCAGCAGGCACTGAAGGCATGGTGGAGGACACGCCGCCAGCGCCCACAGCAGGAATTGAACCGGGACCTTCTAGCTGTGAGGCGACACTTGTGCCACCGTGCTACCAAAATACCACTAAAAATAGATTTCTTTAATGATCTAATACTTCAAACCGTCTAGGTGACAGCTTTTTGGCAGCTTACATCTGAACAGGACAGTGTGAATTATCAGCCAACAGGTTGGACAGGACAACCTGCTGATGACACACCTGTTCCAGTCAAAACATTTTCAACAAAATTCCTTTCCAGGTCAAAGAAGTGATATAGCAGTGCTCGGTCGCATGTCCAAATGCATTCTTCATTTTTTGTGTACTGGTGAGGTTCAAGCCGGAACACTCTTCAAGTTATTCACAGATGAAATCGTGGGTTGTATCCGTAAATAACAATAACATCAATGACCCGCCCTTTGCTTTGTAGCTGTTTGACTCAGCGGACACAGTACGTCACTTGCGCTGCTGAGCTTTGCCACTTCAAACTGGGACCACCCTCTCATGGTGATGTTGGGTGCTGTCAGTGAAGCATTTTAATGAAATAATGATAAAACCTAATCACTCTTCAAAGTGGCACATATTCAAGGCCTTTGTTGACACTTGATACACACTTTCAAAAAAATGATCATTCACGAGCTGAATAGTTTGAATGCACAGCGATGAATAAATGCTTTTTCAGCTTTCTTAAGGTTGGGGTCGATTGTGAAAGTTTGCCGGAAATTTTATTGCATTACCACACATCGGTCTTAAATTTGTCCTTTCTGTGTAATGCTTTTTGATTTTCTTTGCTAAGAAAAACACAAAAGTATTCCACATTAAAGTTCACATCTGCATCAGGGAAGCTCTCTAGTTGCTGGGATTATGATGATTTTTGGGTCTAAAAACGGATCAAATACTCCTCTCTAGAGAGACAAGCATTTACTGTAAACGAACCCAGTTTCCTCACAGCAACAGAGTCATATCAGCAGCGGATAATTAGTCTTGCATGTCCTGAAGTGCCAAAGGGCGGCACATTCATGCGGATGAGGAGGAGGCTCCGCTGCTTTTTCGGGAGGTCTTCTCCCACAGCAGCAACAGCCTCTGCAACAAATAGGCAAGGGAACAAAGGCAAGGGCATGTGAGGACACACTGGTGTCAGTTTACATGTAAGACCAGCTGCAACCAGCCATTCAGAGGCTACTGGAAACACTGCCACCTGCTGGCGTTGAGACAGACATGCAGGAGGGGTTAAGTTTCCACAAATCAGTTTGCATTTCTTGAGAATTCCCTCTGCCTTTGTTGCAACATCCCTTTAGCTGTAAACCTAAAACATTGCTCATTGCTGTGGGAGTCAGATGACATGTCTGGAAAGAGGAACGCTTCATTTTAGAGTCATTGCTTCATATAGACTATTGTGTGTAGACACGCCTGAGCAATAACATTACAGTAGTCTGTTGTAGGAATTCACGCACACAAGAAATATGATTGAGGGTTTTTTCCACAGGGAAAGAGCTGAGATTTCTTATTTTCCACTTGGAATAATGGTCAAAACACAGTTTGGTAATGAGTAGTAAGTAAGTAACTTGAAAAAAAAAAGAAACAAATATTCCCAAATTGTAATTCGGTATTAAATTAGACTTTGCGAGTTAATTTAGCGAATAATAAATTAGAGTGTATTATATTTTAAAAAGTAGTCTTATCAACAGACATACAGGCTGTTGTGCATCAGTGCAGGTTTTGAAGTGTCCAAATGAGAAAGAATTAAAAAGAAGGAAACATTTAGTCTCAATCTGTTGAATTCAATTATATCCTATATTTTGCGCCCCCATGTTCCACCAGTAAGTGGCCACAAAAACATAATATAAAATCTCCTTTGTTAACACAAATGATCCCATGTCATATTCCCTTTGATGACTGCACAAGCCTCGGGAAGGTGAGCGGAGTTTCACTTCTGTGATGTCTGTGGGTGTGTGTGTTTGTGTGTTTCCTGTCTGCTTATGCAGGAAACCCAAAGGGAGTCATGCTGACCCATGGAAACGTGGTGGCAGATTTCTCAGGCTTCCTCAAAGTGACAGACGTGAGTGTGACCGGCTCTTCTTTTGTCTTTTACCCTGGCAACCCCCCGGATATCGTCCAGTGATTCCGTCCAGTGATTCATCGGTCTAGTTTTATCTTGTTTCTGTGCCCCCTCTAATTTTCATGAAGTTATCTGATTGTGTCCTACCTTCTGTCTTCTGCAGAAAGTCATTTTCCCCAACCAAGATGATTGCCTCATTTCCTTTCTGCCACTGGCTCACATGTTTGAGAGACTCATTGAGGTAAGTGGGCTGAGCTAAAATATTTGACCACAGGAATGAGACATCTTAAAGATGTTAGGAGGGTGGTGGGGGCCAGAGGAAGGATGTGTACAGCATGACTTTGAAGGTGGGCGTTTGAGATTATTTACTGTGTGGGAGGGAGGGAATGACTGTTTTCACTTTTCTTCTCCTGTTATTTAGTTTTGCTTTCCAACTCTGAGGATGAATGCCATACCTGCCTTCTACAGCCACTGGTGTGCATGTTGCATCATTTCCTGGAATACTGAAACACACACACTATTGAATGGGAACCTTCATGTTCTCACAGGAAATCAAAGGATGTATTTACAGCGCATTTATTGTAAAGCCTGTGTTAACCTACTGCTGGTCAAGAATCAGATTTTCGCCACTTCTGTGCGCCCTATCATATATTTGAGCCAAAGCCAACATATTTAAGTGTGTTGCAACATTTGGACGAGTGGGCACTTGTATCATTTGTCCTGAATTTTACAAAGAGTCTACTGTTCAGCTGTGGAAAACTGCTCAATTTTTCAGTTTCAGTCTTAGTCAGGAGGCAAAGTAATTCTGTTACTGCTGCCAAAGGCATGCTTTCCCTGTATGGAGTCTTTGTCATGAATGTGCCCTCCTGTAAAACCCAACAAGAAACTCTCTGCATGTCCAAGAAATTCGGTTTCTCTTCCAGAAACTAGCTGTAATCAAGTTTGTCTCAACCTCTCACGCCAATTACAGAAACCCAGGTTGCCTTTTTACATGACATCAGGTAATTAATTGCACATAAACACACTGGATGACTGAATTTGTCCACAACATTCACCACTGCATTCCCAAACTAAACCTAAGACACTAAAAGATGACAAAATGTCTCTTCATTAGAGGATTTTCCCCTCCTTTCTGTCAGTTGTTCCACTGGGAGGCATCAGATTATTGTGGAGTTTGCTGTATTGGTGCTTGTGTCCTCTTAGCCACCTGTCAAACTGCACCTTATAATAGCACCTCAGCAACAATACCCAATCACAGAGCAGACAGGACTGCTGCTAACACCTGCAGGACACCCATTCTAGCTTTTCATGCTTTTTGTTTCTTATCACATGTCTGAGATTTTACTCTGAGAACAAACAAAAAGCCAGCTTTTCAAAAAGAGAGTTTGTTCCTTGATGTTCAGGGTTTAGTGTTTCACAAACAGAACTGATTATGTAAACGGAAATGTTTCGGCCTGAAGTAAATCTTCACATACTGGTAGCTCTTCAGCATCAGATTTTCATCCTCTGTGGGGTTTTAGTTTCACGCCAGCAGTTTCCAATCCAAGTCTTGACCAAGTGTTGACAGCAAATAGAAGAGTTACCGTCCAGACCTCAATCAGTGTAAGTGGAGGCTGTTTCTGCTGTGAAGCCAAACCCTATCAATCAAAGGCTCTGGGTGCTTAGGCTGCTGATTCAGGATCAATCATAAAATGAGACATCAAACATTAAACAACTAAAGGAAGTTGTGCTGAGGCTGCATTTTTGTCTCATTCAGTGACTCCAAATCCTGCTGAACCTATAATACTTTGGTCTCGTTATTTCATTAAGTGGATCATCGAGAATATATACATCCTGCATGTGTGTGTGCCTTCACGTGTGGGTGTCAAGTTACACGTGTGTATCATGCAGCCAAATTGGCTGCATCAAGTCGAACCAGCCCGGTTTGTCTGCCTGCAGCAGCGTGAGACTCAGACATGGGAAACCACCAAGCTTCCTCCAATGCAGCGCATCACATTGCTCAATAGAAGCACGTTCAAGAGTCGCACACAAACACACAACTCCATGTCTTACACCTGTGGTGTCTCGATCAGAGAGAAAACAGAGGGCGGACCTAGTGCTTGGCTGTGTCCTCAAATGGCTTCAGAAACAGGAAGAGGGTCACATGGTGCATTTTTTCACAGCCACCGAAAGGATGTGTGCTGAGTTAATCCTCGGGTCATATTCAATTTGTGGAAGTGTCACAATCTGCAAATGTCTGTGTGTGCGCTGGGGAAAACACGGGTCAAGGGAATACACAGTAATTCTCATTTGTATGTGTACTTGGCAGTTTGAGTCTCCAAGTTTTGCCTTGACTCGTTGCGATATAATCTGCATTACCACCCAGATCCCCTGATGAAATGAGTAGCAGCAGTCAGGCGTATGTTTAGTTGATGATTACTGATAAATGTGTCACTTCTGCTGTTAATCCTCTGTGAGCACTGACATCACACAGAAGTCTTGCCTCAACATATACAGAAGGGTTCCTTGTTGTATAATAATCAGCAAAAAGCAAAGTCGTCCACCACTCATCCTCCTTAAATATTTAGCTAATTGATGAAAAGATGATATAGAAACCAGTGGTGGAAAGTAACTATGTATATTTATGTTTAAGTACAGTACTCAAGTACCATTTTTAGATGCATTTTATGCTACTTGTGTCTTCCACTTCACTCCATTTAAATGGGAAACATTGCACTTTATACTAAAACTCTAAAAATTGGTGTAGCAGAACTTTGTTTTTTCTTCTTTCCTCTCACGTTCCTCTCACGTTAGTCATCTCATGAGCCCTTCTGAACCACAGCAGGTGGCCCGACTCAGGGTTATTAACCACTGTACTGAACCACCCAGCTGTAAATAAAGTAGTTATACTTCACCCCACCTTGACCAGCTACAGACAAAGCTAAAATTCTGTGTATGCATTCATACAAAAATATAATAATGTCATTGATAGTAAACTATTCATTGGGGTTGTTTACTTTTACTGAAGTAGGGTTTTGAATGCAGGACTTTAACTTGTAATGGAGAATTTTAACATGGTACTTTTTGCTCTTCTCTGTTTCAAAGACACATGATCACATGATTGACAAAGTATTTTCTAACACATCACAATGTAATACAGAGAATCATCATATGGAAACAAGTAGGGTTCCTCTTTTTGGCTAAGGGAATATAACTCTAAACCTTTTACGACAAGTGTGACTGATCGATGAAATGTTATTTCACATGAATGCCCAACAAGTGCTTGCAAGATTGTCAGTAATTTATCTACGAGTGACGTACCTCCTGTTCGGTGTATAGGCTTAGGGTTAGGGTTTTGTCTCCCTTTATTTCCTCCCTAATGTACTTTACTTTGAAAAGTGCTATGAGAATAAAGAATTTCATCCATAAACTCAAATGATTCAACTCCTGTCAGTGCTGGGATTTTGTCTGTGAAAGTTACCAGATGAGCTAATGGCATTAGGCTCACAGTTTGTGTGTCTGTCCCTCTAGTCTGTGGTTTACTGCCATGGAGGACGGATCGGGTTCTATCAGGGCGATATCCGCCTCCTCCCAGATGACATGAAGGCCTTGCGGCCGACCATTTTCCCTGTGGTGCCTCGACTGCTCAACCGCATGTACGACAAGGTGAGAGGCTTTTAAAGAAACTGCTATTTGTTTGTTCTGCTGGCGATGAAGAGATTTCACTTGTTTAGTTGATCTGAAAAAGAAAGAAAAATCAGATGTGAAAATGGGCTGTTTGGGAAAGTGACGCCTGCTCTGAGTGATTTGTGCATTGAAAATCAAATGAAATTGGTTTCCATTGTCTTTTTGAGTCATGTAAACAGTACTGTAGAGTGTGTTTAGTTATCAGCTATGATTAATGCATTTCAAGTCTGATTTCCTCAGAAATGCATCTTGTGCAATACAAACATCTTTGAGTTTTGTTCTTGCGCCTAAAGAGGTCTTTCCTTCTTCCTGATAATTTCAGGGCAGTTTACATAAATAATTGCACATGGTCATAACAGCTGGAATGAGAAGGGACTGTCCCCAATCAAAAACATCTACATTTTGTCTTTGTGTCCTCTGCAGATCTTCAGCCAGGCTAACAGCCCGTTGAAGCGTTGGCTGCTCAACTTTGCCGCCAAGAGAAAAGGTGCTGAAGTCAGCAGTGGCATCATTCGCAGTGACAGCATCTGGGACAAAATCTTCTTCAGTAAGATTCAGGTAAATAGTGTTTTCTCTCCCTGAGCTACATGTTCCACCTAAATACCGCCACTGCTAATTTCACAAAAATCAGTTGGCTTTTTGAGCTGCAAGCTGTATTTTTATAATCTCATGTTCACCAACATCACTGCAAATGTGCTTGCATTAGCCAAAAACGTAATTTTCAACTGTTGTGCCTTGGCCAGATGTTAAATTAGTCATTCCTGATGTTAAATTAACCAGCCATTTAACCATTTAACTTTGCGGCCATATAGACTCAAAGCCCATAAAAACAAAGTATTCCTCTGTAACATTAAATGTTAATGACTGAAAAAGCCACATCAAAGTGAATAAAATCCAAAAATTGATAGCGACCAAACAATCCACTGTCATCAGATTCTCATTCAAATGTTGCTAAATCCTGATTGGTGCTCAGAAATATGTGACTTCACATTTTCCAGCCAGCTCCAGTCCAGTTCAAACCAGTGAGAAGAGTGGGGAAAAAAAAAAACAAAAAACAGTTCAAGCTTTGGTGCATTCATGTTGGTCCACTTCGCTTAGAGGACGAAGCTGATGGAGGAAAAAAAGCTTTTCAGGGCCTTTGAAACCCTTTCTGTGAAATCCAATATAATTTTTGTTGTTGTTGTTTTTAATATTATTTTAGAGCCCTCTGCATTAATAATGTGTTTTGTGTCTGAACAGGCCAGCCTGGGAGGAAGGTTGAGGATGATTATAACAGGAGCAGCTCCTACCTCTCCCACTGTCCTGGGATTCCTCAGAGCAGCTCTGGGATGCCAGGTCAGACACACACACACACACACACACACACACACACATGCACACAAACAAGTTTGTGCTTCTCTTGTGACGAACTCATCGATATAATGAATTCCCCTGGCCCTAACCTTAACCATCACAACTACATGTGTAAGACCAAACCCTTACACTGTCCTGAACCTAAACCTAGTTTTAAGCTTAAAACAGCTACAATCAGTTTAATAGATCAAGACAGTGTGACAATGTGAAAGGGATAACTTGTAGTGAGGAACCTACAGAAAATTTTCACCTGAGTCTACCACATTAGTACAGTTCAGTTTCAGGTTATTCTTTGTCTTTAGGTTTTGGTTAACTCTAACCACTCTCATAGTGTCGTTTTTAGCCACTACAGGCGGCTGTTCAACAAAAATGCTCTTAAAAGCCACTGTACACTATCTGCTAGAGACTAGCAGGTGAACACAGTGGAGCAGTTAGCAGCTAAAGAGACAAATATGTTTCTCAGGAGATGGTAGAGACCAAAAACAGAGCTCAAAATGAGTGAATCTGGGACTTCAGGTGGAAACAAACGTGACTCCAAGTGAATGAGAGTGGTGCATTGTAACTGCTGGATGGGGCAAATGAGGTTTAAAACTGCAGGTCACCGAATTCTGGAGGCAGCAAAAGAAACTATTGTCATATTGACAGAAAAGTCAGGCAATAATTGGTCCTTTTTCCATCAGTCTGTGAACAACTGTGATCTGATTTTATGCAGCACACAGCATGAGTCTGTGGACAGCAGGGCACAGTGACACTGAAAGGAGTCTGTTTCTTCATGGAGAGGTTGGAGGTGTGCAGCCTGTTGCCTGCAGCTCTTCATCTAACAGCTCACTGTGGCTGCTCCTTGTTGTTCCTTTACTCCCTGACTGTTAAAAACAGTTGTTGCAGTTATTGCAGGTTTAACCCTAAAACTATAGATGTGTTCCATTACTAGTTCCACTTCCCCTCAGCCCTTGTTATTACCTAATAGCATACGTTGCATTTGGAGAAGTGAGATTTAAATTGATTGCACTTTCCCTTGTAGTCCATACTCATAATGGAAACACAGCCAGTTATGTGTGCGGTGCTTTAATGTACCTTTAATGTACCCTGCAGGTACTTCACAAGAACTGCTATAATGTGAAATGGTGTGCAAAGAAGCATAATTCAGGAACATGGTTGGTTCGAAACGCAAATGATGGGAAACCGTAATATTCTCATGAAGCATATTGTTATTTACATTTGCAGGTGGTTTGCTTGGATGTTCTTTCTGTGTGTTCCACTCACAAACATCTGTTTGAAATACTGTAAATCAGTTTGTTGACATTGTGGTGAAAATGCTGAGTGACCATCACTGATGACTCGCTCCCTCTGCCCTGCAAAGGGTGGCTCTCTTGAAGTTCCCCTGTGTTTTCCACAGAAATGAAAAGATGTGTGTCAAGTGTCAAAGGGAAGTCAGTGAGAGCATGTTGAAGGGCTGGTGAACAGTCTGAACCATCAAACAGCCCCTTTAAGAAGTAGGAATCAGACAAGCTGTAACACTCTTATCAATCCTCATAAAGATAGGAGCAAACTATGTTCCACCAGCATACAGAACATACAAGGACGCATGTGTGTCTAAACAATACATTCACACGCAAATATATTATGAGGGTGCACTTAAGTCCTTCATACACCCCTGTTCTCAACACTGTCTGTGTCTACCTGCAGGTGTACGAGGCGTACGGCCAGACGGAGTGCACAGCTGGCTGCACCTTCACCACACCTGGAGACTGGACCCCAGGTGAACCTTTATGCAACAGACCTAGAAAAGAGAGACATGCCCTCACTTCCGCCCCACTGTCTGAACATGTTTACTCAACTAGAGGCTCAGGTCAAAGGTCTAAAAGTGATGTGACTGAGTCATGATATCAAGGAATAAACAACCCAGGTGTCAGAAGAGTGTGTCATTCAGGTCAAAGTTAAAAATTGTCACTCTGCACTGCACTGTAGGGTCACAGCTGCTCAGAAACTCAGGCCTTATCAGCTCTGCTCCCATTGGGCGTTTATAGATCACACTCAGTGGAAAAAAAGCAGAGCGAGAGGGAGGAGGAGGCTGTCATATACAGTAGATCACGGAAGCAAACACGAGATGCCTGGTAAGGTGAGATAGAGAGGTGAAAGAGCTCTTAAGCCACATTATTAACACTCATAATCCCAACTCAGGTGATTGCCAACATCAACAAACAGGTATAAAACACAAACAGCTGCCTTAACTGCCTCTGTTGACCCACTATTGTGCTGCATTGCTCTGTCAAACCTGTTGGCACTGATGGTAATTTTCCAAATGATCTCTATGCAGTTATATAGCCTTAAAGGCTGTGTTGTAACTGGTTGTCTGATTTACTGTAAAGTGGTCAGCAAATGATAGATTTAAACCAAAGTAAAGGCGACATATTTCAATATGATGCCTTTGTTTCTTATTCAAGCTTTACATGGAAAAACAATTCCAGTAAAACTGTCTTTTGCAGGTTAATGATTTTAAACAATATATATTAATATTCATATTCCTAATCATAACACATAAACAAATACCCTTCTTTAAATGTTCTTGGTAATTGCATCTACTACACACACATAATTGTAACTGCAATCGAATTATGAAGTCAACTGCAACAGTTTAACTTTCCGAGATGGTGCCCGGTACATTGAAGTGTAGCCCAAACACCAAAGACCTCCACATTTTTCTACCAAAAGCCAGGTGCATGTGACTTTTAATTCATTTATTTATTTAGTTTTGCATGAATAAGATGAAATAACACTACACGACAATCAACAGACAGCTCGGTTGTGTTCCTGGGAGCCTGGCGAACGAGAAATCATCTGTTCAGCTACATTAATTCACTCTGTGCGGTCAGAGTTAGTTTTGGTATGAAATAGGATCAGGAGGTAAATCACAGTGAGCACTTTGATCTATTTTTAAGTTCACTAAATAAATCGTCTTTATCCCTGAGGAGAAAGCAGAAGATGAAGGTGAATAGACAGGATTTTAGTAATCTCATGAGTCAACATATGAATTCTGCACACTGGGATAGAATTTAACAGATGGAGGTGTTTCTTTCAGTCATGCTTAACTGTCCTTGTTTGTTGTCTTTTAGATTTTATCATCTTTTAGTTTGCATGAGTAGTGACACTGTATGACCTTCTGGTAAAAAACACCAACAGCTTTAGCAAAAACAACTGAGAAAAATAACTAAAAAGTTTCTCAGTTACATTGTGTTGCAGGATTACATTATTATTAATCTAAAATAATCATATGGAATGTAATTCACAATCATGACCTTTGACCTTTATAGCACAGAGCAGCAGAGATTTTTTTTTTCTTGTACTTCAATTTCTTTTTTGCTGAACCTTTAAAAGAGTTTATAGATTATAGATTATAAGATTATAATTAAAACATATGTACTGTGCATTTAGAGGCTGTGCAGCCAGAAACTGATGAGTTCAAATACTGTTCATTTGCTGCTATTTGGCTGGAGTTACAAACTGTCAATGTAAAAGTAAAAAGCTCTTAATTTCAAATATACATGTTAAATGAATAAAAATTATTGTTTTACTTTTACAGAAGACATCATTATTGGATATGAGCTTTCCCGTTGGATTTTGATTTGGTAAACAAAGGAGATAATATACTAGATTTCTTTGAGTTGTACTTTACTCATCTTACTTCAAATGGCTCCACAGTACACATCTTCAGAGAGGCTTCGATATCTGTACTTTGTTCTAAACATGACTTCAAACATTGTGAAATACAGTAATTAAAAGTAACACTTCTAACTTTAAAACATTCTGACACAAGAAGCTACTCATTACATTAACAGGACTAAATGCAATTGCGTGCCCTGACCCATGGATTCAGTTTCAGGATTTTTATCTCCTTATGTCCACATACTTTTAGAGTAAACAAACACAGACAGAGAAATGCTGCGATAAGTAGATGGCATTTTCCTCAGGAAGACAAGTGTGCGAAAACAACAGCGTCAAACTCTGGTCTAGCATCTCCCCCTGCTGATCACTTCTCATACTGGGAATCTTTGGATTTCCATGAAAAGAAAAATGACAATTCATCTTTCTTCTTCCTTCTTTTCTTTTAGATTTCCGAGACTTTAAGTCTGAAATCATTTTGTTGAGTTTTTAAAATTTTTTGCTTGTTCTGACCCTTGACTAGGTCACGTCGGGGCCCCGCTGCCTTGTAACCTCATCAAACTGGTGGATGTTCCTGAGAAGAACTACTTTGCCTCTAAGGGAGAGGGAGAGGTAAGCAAGCAAGCTGATGTGTGGATATTGTTGTCACAGCCTTCTCCAATATCTGCCTTACCTTTTCAGACTGTTAAAACTTGTGTTAGTTTGTACAGCAGATACAGTGTGAATGTCCCACCTCCGCCCTCACCCCTTTCCCCCTTTTTCTCATCTCTCATCCAGGTTTGTGTGAAGGGACCAAACGTGTTCAAGGGCTACCTCAAAGACCCGGAGAGGTCGGCCGAGACGCTGGACACAGACGGCTGGCTTCACACTGGAGACATTGGCAAATGGTTACCTGTAAGTCCATACAGCTCACATCAGACTCCATTATTTAGGAATGTAGACTAACTTTAAGTTTCTTCTTCTTGTCATTCATTGAACCTCTCCTCTCCTCTCCTCTCCTGCAGAATGGCACACTGAAGATCATTGACAGGAAGAAGCACATCTTCAAGTTGGCGCAAGGCGAGTACATCTCCCCTGAGAAGATCGAGAACATCTACATCAGGAGTCAGCCTGTGTCACAGCTCTATGTTCATGGAGATAGCCTGCAGGTGAGAATACTGACATGCACTCTCTCACCTTAATTAAAATAACGTTAAGCTTTCTAAGACATGAATGGAATTAGTGGTTCCTGAGAGTGTGTCGATGGCTCCATTTCAAGGCAGGACAAGCAAAATACACATTCATCTATCTGGTGCTCATTTTTAAGCAGAACAAGTCCAAAATCTTTTGAGTTTCCTCTCTCATGCTTGTGTTTGCTCTTTCCAGTCCTGCTTGGTGGGAATTGTGGTTCCTGACCCTGAAGTCATGCCTGAATGGGCCAAGAAAAAAGGCATTCTAGGCACCTACAAGGACCTCTGTAAAAACACTGTAGGTGGCACACGGCTGAAACACTTCAAAACGCTGTTAACAATAGATGCTGAAGAATTCTCTGGAAGATAACTCAATTTTTTTGTCCACAGGAATTAAAGAAGGCAATTCTTGAAGATTTGGTGCGTCTAGGCAAGGCCAGTGGCCTCCACTCTTTTGAGCAGGTAGGCACACAGTCATATGTTTGGGCCTGAGGCAAAAGCTGAGTCAAAAAATTTGTTTGGCCTTTTGTTGTAGCTGTATTTTTCTTATTGTCTTCAGAAAACACGTTAAATAACCGTGGTCTTAAAGCTACAGTGTGAGCATATGCGCCAGCAGTAACCACGTTTCTTGTCTACTCTTTAAGTTACTGTACAATAACCAAGGAAGCGTACAATAAGTTGGGGGAGGCACTCAAGAATCTTGGTCTCTTACACTCTGTTTCTCTTCTTTTCCATTTTCCTTTTCAAGGTGAAGAACATCTACATCCACAACGAGATGTTTTCCGTTGAAAACGGCCTCCTGACGCCGACACTCAAGGCCAAGAGGCCGGAGCTAAAGGAGTTCTTCAAGGCGAAGATTGACCAGCTCTACAGCAGCATCTCCATGTGAAGGCCGGCAGACCTCATTTTCCTTCAAGCATCTTAGCTCTAAGATCTGCTTTGACCTGCACTGGGACAAAGATGTGACACCTTAGGCTTAACATGCTTTGGGAAAGCAAACCAAACCTGGCCCAAATAATCAAAGAAATAAAGTGAAATATAATACACATCTTTATGTGTATTTCCTTTTTATATACGCATTTATTGTGTCATAATTACATAAAAGCATGTCATAAAAGAAAAATGATTTAGGTTTTTTATGAATTTAAATCAAAATTGAGTGGTGCGATGCAGTGTTGTCCAGCAGAGGGTGACAGAGACTTACCAACACGAAATGCAAAGCACTGTGGTTAGTTTTCACGAGGATATGCAAAGGACCTATTTTTTCTTTTGAGAAAGAAACACATTGTCAGTACCAAAATTAAAAAAATCAACTGTCCGATCACAACCTTGAGGGTGGAGCTTAGCATTGACAGAGACTAATGGCAGCCATGACATTTTTCTTCTATAGAAGATGGTAATGGGTGCAGGCAGACCTTTCTCCAGCACTGATGCAGTGGGCTAATGACTGTGCATTTGCTTACATTTCTTGATTGACTGTTTGCAATTTTAAGGATTGGTCTGTCCTGCACGAGTCACACTTAGAGGGATCTTCTTGACCCAACTTGGTAAGTGTTGGCAGGTGGTTAGCTTGTGTTAGCTTCCAGTAAACACTGAATCGCTTAATGGTGGAGGATAAGCTAAGTCTAGTAGATGTCCGCATGGTAGATAGCTAAACACCAAAGCATTACATTTCAGGAAATTTGTACAATTGTACAAAGTGACCTACTTTACTGCAGTTGCTCTCTGGTGGACAACACTTTGTTTTCTGTGATGTGATTAGATTTGAATGTGGAATTGGAAAATCATGTCACAATGAATTGTTATTTTTATATGTTTTTCATTTGATCATGACACTAAATGCAGATAGACAAGAGAAATACACAAAACATGTATTGTATTTCACACAATTTCTTTGATTTGTTTTAATTTAGGCATTTTAAATCTTCCGTACATTGTTCCACTGCTATCCACCCGTACAATCCATCAAATGCTCTGTCCCCAGCACCAGAAACTCATCTGCACTTTTATGTTGAGCAGTCCATTCCTACTTCCTGTCAATCTGCTTCTCTTTTCTCCTCCATCAGTTTAAACCTACCAGCCAAAACACAACCCCACAGTCGTACGACAGCAAGTGTGATGTCTTTGTGTATAGCGTAGCTCAAGGAGATTTCTAGATCTGTGACAATGCTGACACCTTGTGGGAAAGAAATTAACTTCATCCTCAGTGGAAAATAGTAGACTTACATTTGTCTGAACAAACTGCTGACAGCAGTGTCGTTAAGCAGGGCCTGATAAATCTCCCCTGATCTGACACAACAAGGATTAAACTTATGTTCAACCCAGACATTGTGCAATTAGACACAACACATTCTCCTGTTTGACGTCTAAATTAAGATATTGAGGTAGGGAGAGGAGCAGCTCCTGCCTTACAAATCATTGCTGTCCACACTGTTTTATGTGGAGCATCTGAATGTTTGAGCAACATCCAAAACACAGTTCCTGTCATGTACTCACTCTTTCATTAAGTCATCTTTACATGGCTGTGATCGGCATTTTGGCATGCATGCTCTTTGTTTATGTAGAGGACTGGCCCACTGTAACAATCATCAACGTCCGCACTCTGCAGTTCAATCACAATTTCCTTTACGTCCATCTTTGCACAAAGAGTATGTCAGGTAAAAGAAAAAAAAAAAGAAATAATGCAAAACCAGGGCTCAGGGCAATGCATGCAGTTTGCCCTGCAATGCTGGGACCATTAGCATTTTACTTGACAAAGACAAGTATTTCGTTGTGGCCATTAATAGCAGGTGGTATGCAGCTGACCACAGCCAATGCTGCTAGTGCAAGGCTTTGTAATGTAGGCAAAGCTGATGAATTTCACTCACCGAAGGAAAATAGAACAACCATCAACGTTTAAACAAAAGAAACACCTTTTTTTTGGAGGGTTTACACATAGAATCAATGTATAGGCTTTTTAAGTTGATTACCATCCCAAAGCATAAACAATGTGGATGTACATAAATGAGGACAGCTAGATGTAAGCATATTTATTAAATCAATGGTTTGAATGGATTTTTTTCTCTCTTTTTGCGTGTAGTGAGATGAATTGTACTTATTTATTTATCTATTCTGCTGTAAAATGGAATCAGCACCATATCCTTGTAATGATTGAGTGCAGCAATGGGGATGAGGGAGGGCAGGGAATAGGACACGGGCAATGAAATAAAAGATATTCTGGAATGATTTTAAAGTGGTGTCTTGTTTCTTTTTTCAAAGTGTATTCAGTGCTAACTAGCAACTGCCTCGACACTGGTATTAAAAACTCTTTAGGCCTCAAACAGTTATATAAGAGCAATTATCTGAGAAGCCGAAATGGAAAATAACCCTTTGGTGGACCCGCAAACAATCTGTAGTCACACAGTATGAAACCTGCAAAGAAATGGTATGTTTGATGTGACTTTGCAGTTAAAATTTATGTTTGATGGTATGTGCATTACAGACAAACAACTCCTCCTGCCACCCTATTTTGGATTTCTAAATTTAATGCTTAACTTAATATTACGTGAAAGTCAGTATGTAATTTTATCAATAAATACTGTGTTTCCAACAAAACCAGGTTTATTCAAGTGTATACATTTATATAAGTTTCATTTAAATTATAAAATTAATAAACCAGGTGTTTTAAAGATACAGAGATGATGCTCAGGTGTGTTTTGCAATAATAGTATTTGTTTTATGAATGCCCCTGTATTTTTTTTGTTTTTGTTTTTTTGTTTGATTCATTCATTTAGAAAAAAGAGACATTTTTATGATAAGAATGATATTGATTATAGAAGACAATTATTTTGAACCTCTTTTTATATGGAATAGTACTACACAGTTAAAAATGAAATGAAAATTGAAATGGAAACAGTCGAAATTTGTAGAGCCCTAAATTATGTTCTTTAATCTCTTTATGGCTCGTTACGTGGTGTGAATATGAGTATGGTTTTTGTTCTGTCCTGTCGTTTTGTAGATTGGTTACAGGTGTTTTGTTTGACCATGATCGTTTGACTTGAACGCTGGAAAATAAAATAAAAAAAAAATGCTGGTGGTTCATGAGGACTTTCAAAATAAAAGACGCAGCGATCAGAATGGGTATTACCCTCGAACACAACAGCAGCTGATTGGTAGATTGACTCTGCAGGTGTGCTCGGTTGCTAAGCGCTGCACGGAGAACGGAGAGTCAACGTAGTTTTACCATCCGGTCTGATTTGTAAAGTTTACTCTCTTAGTTTGTACAAAATACACATTTAGCTCAGTCATTGTCTGAGCAACAATTCCTCTAACGTTGCGATAGCGTCTGTTTTGTGTTGTGTTATGTTTTGTGTTTACCAACACATCGCTGACCGGAATTTGGACGTCAATTTCATTCGGAAATGGGTCGATTCAAGAGTGGAGTAAGACGTGACAGTGGATTACCTGCGACCAACAAACGAGATACACCTGTAAAAACAGCACTGAGCAGACGAGACAGTAAGAAAAAAACATTTAAACATCAGCTTTAGCATAGCTCTCCCATGATGTGCATCAGTTTAGTTTTGAGCTTCTGTAGCGCTTTAAAATACATGAATTATTTTGTGAAATAAAAGACACTTTGTCAGCATTCAGTTATGTTCCTCGTTTTAGTTTAATGTAGCTAGTCAGTACTTCAGGGTGAAAGTATTAATGTCCTGCTAAATGCATTGGTTGCATCTTTCCTTTACTTTCTTCCAAACTGATCAGAGTACAGGAGACTTCTGCCCAACAAGCGTTACGAAGCACTTCCAGAGGACCGTGAGGTGGAGGTTAATGTCCTCACTGTCAGAGCAACCACTCCGGTGCTGGTGGGTATCCTGATCAATAGATATTTCTATGTGTGGATAACAAACTCTGAGATGTGTTGTCTTTCTAATGATGATATTTACATGCTGGGGGTGCTGGATAAAGACATTAAAATAAACATTAATGTAGTTAAAACACTGCATTTTAGTATATTTTAGTTGGGATCACTCTCTTTTTCTCTTGGGATGTTATAATTTTAGCTGTTTGTTTGTCAAACTTTTTTTTTTTTTTAAACTCTCCTCATTTTCCATGCTGATCCTTTACAGACTGGCATTAAACCTGTCCACTGCAAGTCTGCGTTGAGCTTGAGCAGCCCTGCATTTACTGGAAAGCCCAGAGGCGAAGCCGTCTCGCCTGCCGCACCAGCGGATAAAAAATCTGGCCACCAAGTGTCACCAGCAGGCCACCCAACGGTTCAGATGACTCCTGATGCTGAGGCTTTTCAAGTGACTCTGGAAAGCATCACATTATCTGACATGGAGTCAGACACAGCTTTCAGCTCCGATGATGATGACGAGGAAGACTGTTACTCCTCTGTCTCTTCGGCCTCCAGCAGTCTTCCCTCCCCAGAGATCTTCAGAGACGAGAACTACAGTGTGTTTGCATTTTTGTATATCCACAACCTTAATATGAGGTTATTCTATTCTAGTTGTATTTTTTTTTAATCTATTTTCTCCACAGTGGAAAGATTGAATTTCACCATTAAGGAGGAGCTGCCGGGTCTCCATCTTCACAAAAAGAACTCCACCTTGCTGGATGTGAGCCACGCTGAGAGCATCCAAATGCACCATCCCCCCAACTTTTCTGCTATCATTGGTGAGAAAATCCCAGTCACGCCATGTTTAATAAACATCAAACTACGTGTTGGAAGAAATTTGGTTGATGCAGTTCATTTTGTCCAATATTTAGATCTCATCCAATAATTATTTTAAGTTAAAATAATTTACATGAAGGTAACCTAAAGTATTGCAAACTCATTAATAGAAAAATAGTATAGAATAAGAATTTAAGCATATTAATTGGCACGGCATTTTGATTACAACTTAAATATGTAAAATAATGTTGAATGATGAATTGAAAAGCATACAGTGCTATTTATTAAATTATGAAAGCCCCAATTTAAAGAACTCATGTCATATTAATGAAAAATGGACATTCTGCAGGGATGAATTGTGACTGTGAATTGTAACAATGATAAAACTGAGTGAGATACAATTTGATGTCTGAATATTGTTGTGTATCTCAGTCTGACAGTTGTCTGATCAGAACCAAATCTCTGCCTGCAGATGCCTCTACTATTCTTGCTGACAACAACTGCGACATCAAGTGAGTTTGATGGATGGCTTTCTTTTGGGAAAAGTCACTTATGATGCACCGGGGACCCTCAGAGGGAATCAAACCACTACACAGAAAGATGGGGGGGTAGCTGCATGCTGAACATCTCTGTGACCAAAACTGGTTCAATCACTGTCTTTTCTCTTTGAAGGCAACACAGGGGACCTGAAGCTCAGACCAAAATACATATGGACTCATTTAAGTCAGGTAAAGACTCATTAATTTAGATGTGTATCTTAAACAATCTGTATAATCATAATGAGTCAAATAATGATCTTAATGTGAGCTATTTGCATCTGTGTTTATTGCATTAAAGACAATTTTTTTTACTCTTTTTTTGTAGAGAAGGCCAGTAAGTGGAAAACCCCACCAAATGTAAGAAAGTCGCCTTAATTATCTTATCTGAAATATGATCTGTGTAATTTATATTATTTTAAAATCAAAAATAAGCGAGGCTGTGGTCATGGTCAGATATATTTTTGCTCTCTCAGCTCACCAACAGAAGGCCCATTTTGTGCAAGAGGAGGGTTTGGTTCAAAAGCCCCATGATTGCTGAAACCTTTGAAGCCAAACACATCCCAGCCACCAGATTAACAATTCACAACGCCGGTGAGCCAGTCCAAATGTCCAGCCCGGCTGAGCAGATGAAGCCCGACGCAGACACATCCAGAGCAGGTGAGATCGCTTCCAATCAAGAGGCAACACAACTACTGGTGAGGCTGAAGAGGCCTGTCAAAAGCACCCCGGAGAAAGCCAAGTTCTTCGATTTCATCGACGACAGTGACAGGGATGCGTTCTTTCAGAGGATGAGAGAGAGGTGTGTCAGAATCAGAAGTGCTCCTCCATTTCCTCTCTCAGCTGCTGAGCACATACAACTGTCCTGTGACATCTGAAGACAAAAATATTGTATGCAAATTGAGATCAAAGAGCTGTGTGTGCTTCAAAACAATATGTCAAGACGTGGTGTAACAAGTGCAAAATGTGTATTTTGGAATAATTCAAAAGGATGCCACACTCTGCCCTGTTTGTAGGTACCTTTTGACTAAAAACTGTGCGAACACAGTGAGCTTTCAACTTATATTACCTCTCAACCTGGCCCTTATTGTTATCACATAGCCTGTTGTATAAACTGTGGTGCTTTTGCTTTTTCTGCTACATAATTGGTTCTTCGAGCACGTTTCAATTCACTATTTTTGCACACTGTAAGCACTCTAACCAGCTGCTGATATCCTTTATTTTGCAGATGTTACGAACAAGCGTTCCATGCAAACTGACCACTAGGTGTCAGACCTGTATCTTCTTAAACACTCGTCTGTTCTCTCCTCTTGACTGTTTATTTTTCATTTTTACATGTGAAATGTTCGTGATGTTTGTGTTTCTTTAGCTGTGTTGTTATTGACTCTTTCGGCGTATGTCAATGCCATGAGAGTTTAATGTATATGTTTAAAGTAAGTTAAATCAGAATGTAAGTTCATTTTAGGTGTCACTGTGGTTTTCTGTGTCTGCGAGTCATTTGTCTTTCGGTAAAATTACACTTCCTGAGAGTCAGGGAAAAAATGTCCAAAAGAATGTGCAATAAATAAACAAACAAACAAACAAACAAACCATTGATGTTGGAAACCCCTCTGTGTTTATTTTGCATAATTCTGGCCTTTGCACTTAACTCTTTATTCATGTGTGTCTTTAAATGATCTCCGACCGTGCCTTGCAAGCAGCTCAGCAGTCGCACTTGTGTGATTTCAGTGAATAAATTTCATGCTGTCACGATTCCCGACAAAACATCAACACAGCGAATCCACTGACCACGTGGTACCGGGCCAAAAATACCAGCCAACCAGATATTTTGTAGTAGCAGCAGCGTCTAGTCAGCCAATCAGAAAAATGTAGTGGGTTACCAAGCAGCTCCCGTGACTAATGCCTGTCATATGACTGTGACACCAATGGAGACAGTTACAAGGAACAAGATTTGCTCTTGGATTTGAAAAGAAAAGAGACCTTCTGTACCGACTTTATTTTGGTACAAAATGCCTCCGACTCTCTTCCAGAAACTTTTCAACAAGAGAAATGCGTTTTCGTCGCCGCCCCCGAGATGTAGCAAAGAGGACCCAGCTTTCAGGTAGCTATTTTGTGAATGTGTGTGCGTTTCTGGTTTGTGTGTAACGTTTTACGTGTGTAGGCTATCCTTATTTATGACTTTCCCTCTGGCGTCTGGAAGCATGACAGAGTTTTGGCGCGCCGTGTATTTTGAACTCGCAAGCACTTTACAAATCAACGCTGTATAGTTTCGTTAATTTGAAACTGATGTAGCAAAGTGGAGGGAGACGCGGGATATGTGTGATGCCTGTTGGTGAGGTTAGCTAAAATGCTAATGCTAGCTACCAGACGATAGCACTGCTGCTGCACGCGCTGTCTCCTGTTGGGACTCGGCTTGCCGCGTTAGCTAACTCTTTTTGCTCGTTTACACAAGTACTACAGCGCATGTGCTCTTGATAATAAAACGATAATAAGTTGATCATAATTAATAAGCGTGAATAAACGCTTTCTCCCTTCCTGAAGAGTGGTATTAACAGCTAATCGGTATCATCGCGTGGAAGTTGCAGAAGCTGTGTCCTGCTTTCTCCTTTGTTTCCCTCGTGTCCCCCTTTGTGTTTCTGTGGTAACGGCAGCTAACGTTAAGCCTGCGCGGTGGCAAGAAAACAGCGATGCAGGCACGGCAGTACAGTCATGCTCTTTTTTCGCTTATCTTGAGCTATACCCCCGATAACTCGGAGCAAAGTACAGCTGGCTTTTCTCAGCCCTGCGACGGCACTGTACTCTTCGCCAGTGCCGTCAGACAGCAGAGGGGGACACAGTGTGCTCTGTGCTGGAGCACATGTGATCACTCCAGTCGGTCAGTGATGACAGACATATATATCCACGGCAAACCGGGATTCAGTCCCCGTAGACAGGCTCAAGTCTGGGGATGCACAATGTTAAAATTTTCCGCTTGTGTTCAAAGCGGCCGATAACGATGTGTTTCGTTTCATGTGAATGCCATCATACGTGCTGTTTACACCAGTGATGCCAAGCACAAACGAAATATAGTATGCCTGGATTTAGTATTGGACACGGCACTGGTGTAAACGACGCACATATCACCATATATATCTGGTTTACTCGAGTGATGCCAATGCAAGATCGTATGCTCTGATTATATTACTGAACACTGCACTAGTTGCAGGTCTCTTACATCCACTAAAGCAGATGAACAGGACTTACTTCAATGTCAAGTGTAGACAAGGTATAATTTAATACCTCCGTGCTTTTTGTTTCTTCCTTAAATCTCTCACGTCAGGCCTTTTTTAACATCGTATAATTGCATCAGGCACAATTTTGATATCACTCATGATTTCAGTGACTGGTAAAAAAAAATACATTTATTTTGTTCATGCAGGTAAAGCATGACATGTAATGTCACTATAAGCAGTGTAAGTCCTTGTTATTAAAATATTCAAAGACAAAATTCAACCTGACTGAGCAGTGGATCATTGAACCGGCCAATAGGATACTCTATACTCCCTGAGTTGAGTATAGAGTCTTTGTCGCTGTGCATGCTCCTACACACATTCTGGGTCAGGGGCAGGTCAGCCACCAAGGGGAAAGTGCTCTTTTTAGTTTTTAAATACACTTGCATTGGAAAATGTTGCTCTCGGCCTGTGACTGATGGTGGATATATTTACCAATGGACCAGAAAGCTCACCTCCTTGTGGTGCTGCTTGCACTTTGGCCCATATCTGTGCCAACGCACGTTCCATGGCCATAAAGGTGCCCTGCGTCCAGTGATATCAATGCTGTGTGTGTGGCTGGTCGGCTGGCTGGCTTCAATCCTAGAGCAAACAGGCAGACAGCAGGCGTTTCTGTTAACTCTGTGGTCAGCTGTGCTCTTCATACCTCGCTCTCCATTCATCAGGCATGAATTGCTCTGGAGAGGGCAGAACTGTGAGGAGACAAAGGCAAGGAGAAGGAGGGATGGATGGAGAGCACAATTGGGTGGTAGCAGGAATAGGCTCAAATGCATAGTTTAAGTTATAAGGGATCTTAGGTGAGAGAAAATTGGTGAATGAGAGGGTTTGTTGAAAAGGGGAAGAAGAGAACATCTGCTAGATGGTGTAAAAGCAGAGGATTGGATAGGATGAGTGGATCCAGTTACAGTATTCTGCCAAGGTCTTGGTTGATGGGAGATGGGAAATAATGAAAACTGAGGGGAGAGTTGGGTGGTCAGGAATTGAGCAGGCAGAGTTAGAGGATGGACAGAGGAGAGGATAGTGTATGTATGACTGGACACCACTGACAGGTGAACTGTGGAGATGACAACGTTCACAGTAATCTTCGGCTAATAATGAATATTTTAAACACTGCAGCTGATCTACCTGCCTTGTATTTGCTTGCACAGAGGACTGCTTATGTAAGAGAGCAGATATTATGAATCGAGCTGGCCGGGTACAGTGTTACAGTCCATTTCAAGTATGACTTTGAAGACACTTACTTGAACTGGAATAATGCTGTCCCTGATGAAAATGATAGAAAAGTACCTGCACACTGGAATCAGAGCGCACTTTTTTTTTGTTTAACATCCAAATATCAGTATAGGGATTATCCCAAAGGATTAGGTAAGGCTTTATATAGTGAACTAAGAAACTGCAGGTGATGAAAAAAACAACAACATTTTTTAAGGTTATTGCCCAGCATAATGCATCACCCAAAGCTCTGTCAGAGCACAACACTGTGTCCTCCAGAATACCACAGAGGGCAGCAGGTTGGCTGACCCTGGGAGGAAAGCCTAAAAAGCCTCTCCTGTTTCCCTGGCTGCAGCACTTGACAAGGGACAGCATACTGTACATTACACTGAGAGCTCCTGGCTCATCCTCCAGCCAGTCAGAGGCCTGATCGTCAGCCAATAGCTTTGTCCTCCCCACCCACAGCCAGACTGCTTGTCCTGGCTGCCCCACCACTGCTGCCTGCTGAGGAAACTTCCTTCTTGACCTAGGCCATACATCTCAATATAGCTGTGTTTGTGCTGCGATACGAAAAGGAGGGAGTGTGTGTGTAAGCCAGAGAGAGGATGGGAAGGGTGTGGGCAGTCTTTTTGTTTTCACACACCATTTTGTAAGAGCTCAAAATCCAAATCAGATGTTTATAAAAAAGGGATAAACTGATATCTGAAAGCAAAGTGTTTTTTTGTGTGTGTGTGGGTGTGTGTGTGTGTGTGTGTGGGGGGGGGGTTCTACAAATGAAGTGATACTGATACTTTTGCTTAATTTAGCTTTTAAGTGATTCATTTTCTAGGTGCACATTGCAATTTCAGGCTGGTATGAAATAGGCATTAGTCTGGCATACCAACCATATTTAATTCAGCACACCTCTGGTTGGAACATATCTTAGAATCTTCTTCCCTCTGTCAAAATGCATGACGTTGCATTGCTCAACAAAATTATACACCACATCAGATGTATTTATAGTGATACTTTTTCCTTGGTAGTTTACAGAAGAAGTAGTGTCTCAGGTTCCTGATTGGCGTGGTGTCCTTCCTGCACTGCGTACTTTCATAACTCAGCGTGTCATGTGAGGCTTTCATCAATCTCAGGCTGTCATGTTTGTGGGACGATCACATGGCTGCATTCTCAGTCACTGGCATAAAGGTACAAGTTGGATTACTAGTGTGTGTTTGCTTGCCTCACGCTCAGTATTTTTGCAACTTGTGCATATTTAAAGCATGTTAAGACAGTGGATTCATGTATGTATCATAGCTTTGCATTGCAAGGCTGCTTTCTTCTGTGTGTGTGTGTGTGAATGCTGCAGGCCTGCCAGGGTTCTGTAAAGACAGCGGCTGTCATCAAGTTCCTATCGAGGCTATTTTAAGAGGCCACACTCAGGCTTCTCAGAACTGCAGGGTCATGGTAAAGATATAGTTTTACTTAAAAGCTGCACACACATCACACACAGGCAGTAGCATTCTGGTGAGTGCTAGTATGTTGGCTTAACATCTAGTTAGGCTTGCATGTCCTCTTACTTATGAGGACATCAGTTCAAGTGCTGACCATGTTACACATGCTATTGTGCTCCTAGTTGGTTGTTGTTGATTGGTTGGTTGTTAGGTCTTTCTAGATTATAGTAATTAGGCATAAGATCATATATAAAAATGGACAACTTGCCAAGCAAATTATATGTTAAGTCTGTATTAAGCCATTTCCACAATTCCCAGAATCACAATAATCACCATGTGTTTGGTGATCAGTTTCCAGTTTCACAGCAAATGCTGATACATGATACAAGGGCAGCAGGACCTCACAAGATGTGCAAAGATGCAGTGCTAAACATACTACAGACTGCACTGTGTTCCTCTCCAAATGATGCCTTGAGTTGGGTATACTGTATACTTTGGATTCAGTCCGAGTGTACAGTAGTCCTTATTTTCATCCTATCTTTCACTCCCAACATTTATGTATCGGTCCATGTAATTGTTTTCTCTGGGATGACCTTCTGAAAATGTGTCATCGGGGCATAGTAAGATAATTTGGATGACAGCTTCCATCGAGAGATATAGGGCATGTTACTTAACTTTTTTCTCTAACCTTGAAGGTAAATTTAAGAATAAAAATTCTTACATTCAGCCTTGTTTAGTAAATCAAGAGAACCATTTATCAGCACAGGGCAGACATAGTGACGTGGCATTGAATGTCCACAGGTAACAAGAAGCATGATTAGTTCGTCTGCTGGGATCCTGAAAGTCAAATCAAAAAGTCACATCACCTAATTAGCCTACTTTCAGCCTCTAGATGAGAAAGAGGGAGAAAGAGAGAAATGACAGGGAGGAGGGTGGGGGAAGTGGTTTGACGGAGAGGCAGGATGTGCTGACTGACAGTATAATCTCTTTGCTTTAAGGCTGAGCAATTAATCATGTCTCACATGACACTTTCTGTCCCTTTGATTACTAAATGGAGCAAAGAGCAAAGAAAAGTTTGATTTTTCATGTGGAATACTTGTTACAGTTGCCATTTATGTAGAAAATCTGCATTTTTCTTTGTAAGCAAAATTGACCATACACCTTGTTTTCCATTTAGATG
Organism: Chaetodon trifasciatus; assembly: GCA_037975065.1. Classification (NCBI taxonomy): domain Eukaryota; kingdom Metazoa; phylum Chordata; class Actinopteri; order Chaetodontiformes; family Chaetodontidae; genus Chaetodon; species Chaetodon trifasciatus. The sequence continues at coordinate 96,254 of JBBMOE010000031.1, forward strand.
TCGCCACTCCTGTTCTGCTTGATGATACATTCATGTGATTCTTGACACAGTCATACTCTCATCACTCCCTTTCTGTCACATGTTTCTTATTCAGAAGAGGTTGTGACACAGGAGTGAGCCATAGTGTACACACAGTCATTAGATACTCTCTCACTCACACACACACTCATGCACTATACCTAATACCTATACCTAATTTCCTGGAGACTTACCCTAACCATAACCACTACATGCCTAACCCCTAACCTAACCCAGCCAAACCCTAACCTTAGCCACTGAGCCAAAAATCAGCTGTTTTCCAAGTGGGGACACTTCTTTTGTTTCCATTTTGGCAAGCTGTCCCAAGTTAACTGGTCTTTAGTCTGAAATTTGTCGCCAAGATGTTAGAAACACACACACACACACACACACACACACACACACACACACACACACACGCACACTGTGTATAATGAACCAAACCATGAACATATTTTCCACATAAATATATTTATGAATACTCGATAGATGTTACTTTCTTTATGTAGTGTTTATGTAACTCTTACACACTCTCAGTTGTTATTTCTTCATTGTCTACGACCACTGAACTTGGACTCCCTTTTGGCCCTGAAAATGTACAGCTTGATTCTAGCTGATACAGCCTCTGGCTATATGAGTCTGCTCAGTCAACCAGCTGATGTTTGACTGTGTTGTATCTGTGAGTGCAGTAGCCTCAGGGCGTTGCAGCATCTTCACCCACTCAGAGTCATGTGCTTGTTGGAATGCAGAAGTCCTTAATGCAATACAGCCAGCAGAGAGACCAGCAGGTATGCAGGTAGTCAGGTGCTTTCTAACCATGTGGGCCAGCTCCTTGAGGGAGTTATTGTTTGCGAAAATTTAGTTAGTTGATGTGCCCTGGTTGCTCTCCTGGAAGAGCATGTAGCAGGTATTGAGGCTCTTTACTGCAGCGACCTCAGTTTGATTCCAGTCTGGGCCCTTTGCTGCATGCCATCCCTTTTGTCTCCCTCCCCTGCCTATCCTGTTTTTCTACACTTCCACTATCTAAATAAAGCAGAAATGCCAAAAAAGAAACTTAAAAAGAATTTAAAGAATTTAGTCATAGCAAAACCTTAGTTCAAGGAAGTGCAGCACTTGGTGTTGGTGTACGTATTGTGTTTCACCCTGCAGATATTGGGACTTGGCCCCTCCAGCAGCAAATGAGTGCTCCATCTATTAGGGGTTAATTTTCAGCCCATATAGCATTACACAGGTATACACCAATCCCTACATGGAAGGTTTCAAATTTGAGAAGCAGGTCGACCTTGGGAGGTATCAATGTGTGTACACTTTTCTTAGCAAATACGTGCAGAAGGTACCCATATGAGGCTAGAGATATCTAAAAGATTAGATGGGATTGCTGTTCTTCTGTGTCACTCTGGTGATGCATATCTAGCAGAAGTAGTGCACTGCCTTCATGGTAGTATGAAGGAGCTGCAGCTTGCAGTCAGCAGTGCTGGGACTCGTGTGTGTATTAATTGAATGCATTAAACGCGTGATACATCAGGCATCTTGTCAGGGTGCAGACACATAACTAAATACACAGTTGCCATGCAGTCAGTTTAAGAGTGTGGAGATATCGGTTTGGCAGTATTGCTGTGCAATGGACATTCTCTCAGGACAGGTCACCTCAGCACTCATCACCTACAGAGCAGACTGCCCGTATGCAAAACTAGTCATGCATGATCTAGAATGCACTTGATGTGGTTTGTTAGATATCACACATGCATGTTTTGTGCTGTGTCAGTAGTTTTAGTTTTCACTCCGGACTCCTGACTTTGCAAGTTAAATGTCACAATGCAGATAACCCCGAAAAGCAGATCAGTGAGAATGCTAGACGATTGGTCTTTACTGTAGTAATATAGTCATTTATGCAACTGCTGTACGGTCAAAATCTATTTTATTACAGCATTGAGCATTTGCTGTTGTTTGCAGCAGAAATGGCACAAAAATGTCTCACAATACTGTGTCATGGCTGGAGGGCAAGCTGCTGGACCTAACAGAAATCTTTGTCACACACAGCCGGAAGAACGTCACACAGCTTGGACTGAGGGGTTATTTATGTAACTGTCTCTCTGTCTCTGACAAACACTAACACACACACACACACACACACACACACACACACACACACACACACATATGCACAGATGTTCCAGTGGCAGTGGAGAGAAAGCGAGGGCTCTTTGAGGTCAGTAAATAGGCTGATGTCAGACTCACTGCAGTCAAGGAAACTTGATTGCTTTGTTGTGACCTTTATCAGTATACACCTCGCCCAGGAGCTGCTATGGATGCTTTTCCTTCAGTCTTGCAGACCTTGTATCACTGTTAGATTAAATTAGTTTTCTCTTTTCAGGAATCATACATTATCATTAAATATGGCTGGTATGCAATTGAACTTCCCACTGCATCACAGTGGGGGCCCAATTTCTGGGCAGTTCTCTTTATATTCTGCAAAACCTAAATTGTACTGTTGCACTATGCTTCAAGATATGATCTCTGATGTATCACCTGACTGCATTAACAGTATGTATTAGCTACATTTCACAACAGAGTATTAAAGAGAGGAATATTTTAGCTCTTCGAGTTAGTAGCCGTGCTTAATATGTCAGAAGTCAGGAACTTGTGGCAGATCTAAAAGTTTCAGTTCTCTCTGCTGGTCACTTTCTTGCTTTGCTGCAGACTTCAGTACGTTGCCACAAAACTAGCCACTATCCTTTTATGTGTGGAGAAAGAACTAAAGAATCAACATCTGGAAAGCTTTCACTTTGACGAGTCTGATTTCTTTGAGCTATTTGTCTCCCTGCTCTTTCTTTAGGGATTTCTTTGTTAAGAGGACAAATTGTACATCTTTGCATGTGTGTCTTAAATGTATTGAGAAAAAAAAGGAAAGATGGATAGAAGGGGAGAGGGAACACAATGGAGAGAGGAACAAAAAGGCTGGGATTAAGGAACGACACACAAACAAATCCCCTCTGTCACTCTCTTATCACAGTGCTTTGTGGCAGTCAGCAGTCGGGGCTCACTGCTGTTGCTGCCTCTGTACTGTCCAGCACACACAGTGCTCCTGCGATCACCTGACAGTCTCATGTTGTTGTGTGAATTTAGTTCACCGCTATTCTTAGACCCTGCTTTGGCTGAGAGAGGAGAGGAGAGAAGAGAGGAATAGAGAGAAAGAGAGGGAGAGGGCTGGGGAAAGACTGGCAGACTCGCAATGATGCCCAGGTAGGAGTTGGTAATATTTAACCAGGCTTACATGCATCCAAGTGGGCATGGTGTTGTTGGTCAAAGGAGGTTTGAGAACAATGTTTGCGTTGTTGTTTAAGTTTTGCCTTCTGCCGAAGTGTTGGCAACCTGTGGCTGTTTCCAGCTGGACAGCACTTGCAGTTTGACATAGCACGGCTGTCGTTTTAAGCGTCAGGCGTTGTGGTGATGACAGAGATTGATTCTATCATTTGAGGTCAGTGTTATATAATGAGGAATAATGGGTTTGTGGTGAAGCACGCCTTTTGTCGTTTTTTATTTATGGACAAGAAACATCTTTGTGGCGTGTCTGTATTTGGGTGGAGCTGTCGTTCAGATGGAGTTTCTGTTTTACATATGTGTGTTCTCAGATTCGATATCTTTTGTTAAGGAAGTTGTTGAATCATTTCAAGAGCAGTTAAGGCCGTGCTTGTTGTCCTCTTGGCACTTTCATATGTAGTCTAAATAAAACTTTTACGAGGGCTTTTCTTCTAAGATCAACAGGTTGTTCAAGGAAATGAATACATTTACATGTGAGGGTATTTTTGAATCATTTTTGGTTCAGACAATTGAGGTCAAAGCAGTACAAGTATGTAACAGTCATGAAGTCATGTGCTGCTTTTATGAATGACTCTCTCTTCTGTCAACGCTGTGACTGTCACAAGCTCACTGATGGGATACTTCCTCCTTTGCTCTCGCCTCGTCTTTCTTTCAAATGTCCTTCTGTCTGTTGCAGATGTTTTCGCATTTGTTTTTCTATGACTGTTTTCTCTCATTATCTGAGCTAATTCTGGGTTTCTCTCCATCGATTAGCCGTGTTTTCTGTCTTATTTTCCTTTGTTGTTCTCAGCTTTTGTTCTTTGTCTCTTAATTCCCTCCTGCTGTGAATCCCGTCTTTATTTTTGCTCTTTTCTTTACTTTAGGAAAGATTTTTCACTCTGTTTGCTGTTACTTATAAAAAAAGCTCTGTCTTTTTTTGCTGTCTTTCTAGCTTTCTGTCCAGTGTTTATTCCTTCTTTGCTCTGCGTTTTCTCTTCTGTTATGTTTAAAACAAAGGGAGCAGTGAACTTGGTGTCAAATTATGCAGTTCTCTTCTGGGCTTGAAAACAATGCATTATCTTATTTTTGCAATTGTTGTGCCCATATTTTCCCAGAAAGTAAACAAAATATAATCACTACGCTATATTTCATTTATTGGAAAATAGTGAATATTGGCTAAAAAGATTAAATCAGTCAGTGCTAGTTGCAAAAAAGATTATTATACAAAGATGCTTGAAAGCTAAACTCATTGAATTCCAATAGCAAAGTCAATTTTATAAATAAACCATTCATGAAAGGCAGTAATCCATTTGCAACCAGGCTTGTGACAGACTGAAGTGACCACCTGATGTGTAATCTTACACACAAGTCTATGAGCTGAACATCAACCCAGCCCTATACAATGCAATTCAAGCTCATTATGTAGGCCAGGCAGGCACTACGTCACCCATTTTGCTCTCAGACTGGATAAGAAGTTGGATCTCCCCTTGGATAGGAGCCAGGAAAAGAAGAAAACTTAAGATGTTTGGTTTTTTGTAAAGTGATTGAACGTTCTCTTCCATTAACCATTGCTATCTCTAGCCACAACCATGGCTAGAGACTATTAGAAGTTTCTCATGGTGGTGACTCTTTGTTCATTAATGTCAGAAAACCGTCCAAACAACCTTTGGCTAGAATACCAATAACCTTTTGAATTATGCAGAAAGAAAATGTTCTACGCTACGTTGAGAACTTGTTATATGCCTTTGAGGTCAGTAGTATTTAAACGAGGCCTATCAGAGCCTCGTGAACAGACGGAGTTGGTTTTACTAACTGTTGGAAGACAAGAGGTGAATATTTTTCTGAATGTGTGTCTTCGAGAGACCGAGTTGTCAGTTGAATTCCCCTACAGACCCAATGGAAATGTCGTTATCCTGCAGTTTTAGCACTGGCTTGGCTTCAAGGCAACCCTTACACCTCTTCTTCTATCAGGTTTCCTGATGCCAGAAGTCATGTGTCAACAGGAGTTTAACATATCCTATATATGCTTCACGTTTTAATCTAATGGCAGCGGTAGGTCTCCGCTGTGTCACCACCCCAGGAAGTGTGTGCCACCGAGGTTAGCTAATCATATTATTAAAGGCTGGCTCAATACATTTAGCCGAAAAAGAAATTTTGACATTTTTAAGTCAAATCAAACCTTTGCAACAACAAAATACATGCCAATATATTGCATTGACGTCTTATGGACAGCAAGTCAGGAGCTACAGTATATATTTCAGCAGTTCACACAAATGTACTGACGCACCAAGTAGAGTATTTTGTCAGTCGAATTGGATTTAGCTGCTCAGTACAAAGATTTGATTCTTTTTTTTTGCCTCCTAATTTACACTAAAGTCCTCTCTCAGCTGACATGAGTCTCATGTATTACCTTTAAGACTCACATTTTAACGCCTTTCTTTGTCACCTGTGATGTGAAAACATCAGATTTCTACACAGACGAAGACAGGAAAAGTCTGCGTCCTGTTCGTAGTTCAGTTTTAAAATCCCAGCACACCATAGAGCATCTCTCCTGCCGGGCTGCTGACAGTGCTCAGCTGAAGTCATAGTACATGAGAGTAGACGATGTTGTACCACCGTCTGGTTCAAAAGTGGCTTCGCTGACAGTCAAGCTGCCCGCAGACTGGAGCCTTGCCTCATGCGTCTGGTCTCACGCTGCCTCCCACTTCGATCACCTTTCCCTTGTTGTGTGGTTTATGTCGTGGTGGGTTCTTCAACCCTGACGACTACTGCAAATGCATTTTATGACTTTTATTGAACACCATTCAACAGCATTTAGCGGTAGACTGACTTAACCAAGCTCTCCTCTCTTGGGCACATTCCCGTTGTGACCCCTGAACTCTGATGATGTCACACATAACTTAGATGACATGGGGATTTGAGGCATGGTCTGAAAAGTTTATAGCCTATAAAGTTTACACCCTGCCATGTGATTGCATCCGCATTGCTCTGTGTACAGTGACACAGCTAAAAAATAAAGGCACACAGATTCAACTAACTAAATGCGAGTCGATTTGGAGTTTGCTCGACTGATGGCTTGAATCATTGTGTTTTATGGGGCAGCCCTAGTTGAATGCCCACAAAACCTAATTTAAATTCAGATGGTGGTTTTGGTCTATATTGGTAGTCAGCGCCTCTGGCAAGTAAAAACAAAGTGAGCTTCAGCTTCAGCAATACTGAATCGTCCCAGAATGCTGGTCATACTTTGACACCAGTGTTTGGTAAATAGGAGCTCACGTGCTTGGAAATGCACACATACATAGAGTTTTTCCTCTGTTTCACATGCATACATACTAACACAAAGGTATTCCCTGCCCCGTCAAGGCTCACTGACCAACAATTTAAATGCTGTTTTTGAATGTGGGCTTGTGTGTGCTGTTTTGTTGGCAAGTGGAATGGACTTAACTGTTCCGTTTCCACCCCTCACCACCAATCCATTTACTATACACACTTGTGTTTAGGGAGGCACCCTGCTCCCCAATAAAAGGCTATAATTAGGACCAGCTCTGTGTCCATCTGCCTGACCCACCTATCCATCGGGATCAGACGGAAATGCTTGACTGTCTATCTGTTGGTCCAATCCCCTGTCATCTTTATAGCCCCCACTAAATCATCCAGGGGACAGAGTTTCCCCAGAAGCAGAGGACTGCCAGAGCCATGTGAAGGCCTGCTTGCACTCACAGCGAGATGAAAATATGCAACAACATCCTTCACTATATTACCTGAGATGACCAGCATTAACGATGAGCTGAATGAACCCACACGTTACCAAGCAACAGCCATGGAGGAGAAGCTGCCAGTAACAACAGCTTAACTGTTACTTAACTGTTGGACAGTGTTTCCTGCCAGAAGAAATGCACCAGGACTAAAGTATAACAGTTTAAAATCTAAGCCCACAAAGCTTCAATATGGCCATAGATCTGATCCAGTTTTTTGCAATGACTCTGAATGAACAGCACCATCTTATTTGATTGTCGGCTAATGGAGGCTTCATCGGCAAAGAAATGTTTAGTTGATTTTTTTTTTTTAAGTTATTTTAACAAATTGAGTATTATAATGGGGTAGTCATTGCTGGAAATTACTGGAAATAGTAAATGAGCAACAAAGTTCCTCTCCTTTCATTGATTAAACCCTGAAAAATATATCTCTGTACATCACAGTTACATAATATTTTGACATTTTTCCGATGAATACCTTTGACTCTGCTCATGACACAAATGGCATTTTCTGGCAGAAGGCCCTGAAGGAAAACATTTCCCACATGCCATATGCTCTTGAATTACCTAACCTTACCTTGCTAACAATATCCTTGCAGCTTATCAGGAAGACCTTTATCATGACATGCTTCATGAACAACCCTAAAGTCATGTGAAGCTTTGTCAGTTATCATAATGAATATAGCCATCATCTAGTTCAGCAGCTTGGCTTTCTGACAAACTGTTTTGAGTAACGTTTGCAAACTTGACGTTACTTAACATCTACAAACCATATAAAATGTTCTGTCAGCATTTGACATGAATCATCATCTAAGTTGGCGGACTAACGTTGGCTAACTTTATCTTGCACACTGCAGATTTGTTGGACATTCTCAATGGATAAAATGCAAGAAAAATGGCTTCTGCAAACCTTCGATTTTCAGATCCTTTGGTAATATACCAAAGCTTACCATTTCCCCTTTTGCAGCTTTTCAACCGAAAACTTTGAAAATGGTAAAACATGCAGGCAAAATACAAAATACAGATACGTAGCTACACCTGACTTCTCCTCTGATACCCCTCCAGAATGCTCCACCCCACAAGTTGATGTGATTGGTACCTTAGGTATGGGATGTATGAAACCCTAGCTGTGGTTGTGAAGCTGTCATGGCTCCGCTGCAGGTCCAAGGCAGAAATGCTCAGCCATGCATTTGACTATTTCCTGATATGTGTTGTAACAAATAAGAAAAACCATATTTACATGTCAAGATTTTACACAGAGGATTTTCATTGTGGGGATCTTTAACTTTTAAAAACTCAGCTAATCTGCTTCATCAGGATGGTGATCAAACCGCGCTGTAGATTGGTGTCGCCTTTTTCCAGCATAAAAACACAAATACAGAAATCTCTAATGTGAAATAACCCAAAAAATTTAGAATAGGCAGAGAACTGTATGCTCTTGTAGGATCCCATTGCTCATTGTAAGAAACTGATAGATCAAATGTGTTTTAAGGTTTGTTGCTGCAAAAAAGATACTTGAATTTCAATCAATTTATCATTTGATTACAGAAACCAACCTACATTAACATGTCTAATAGTATATCTAATATAGCTGCAGACTGGTTAAACTGGGTGACTGTCACATGTCTAATTGTATGAATGTGCAACAGGGTGGAGCTGCAAACAATAATGTACCGGCATGTATTCCCTGGAGTGTGTTGAGCAGCTGCCTGTTATCTGGGTACCCTGTAAATCTGCTGTGGTGGGTGGGTAGTAGGTGGTCTTGGCATATCTGTGTTGTTCCCTGCTGGTTGAGGTATGAGATGGATGAATGGTAGCTATGGTATGGAGTCTGTTGGCTCTGCCATGCCCACTGGGAGGCATGATTTTTAAGCTTGCTAGTACATCAGCCTTGCAAATATCACCTGCTCAAGGCTAAGAAAAAATCTTAAATGAAAAGAAGTGACTCAAATATTTGCTTTGTTGCAGGTAGGAGGTTGTTCAAACTTTCCAGTCGCAGAAAATGACGCTTTTATTTTGTGTTGTTAGGACAAAGTAATGAATTGTGTCAACACACGGTTATCAGAATCATGATTTAAAGGTTTGTTCTCAGAGTTGGTATTTACAGTGGACAAAGTTGTATTGTTGCTCCCCTGCTTTATTCAGTGCTATGCTGCACCAGGTTGTTTAGGAGGTGTTGTGTTACTGGAGCAGGACCTCACTGTAATGTACAAGTTTCCTCAAAGAAACACAAATGCTTGAAAGTGGTTTAAGGAATATGTGAAATCTTTCTCCACTTTTCTCCACCCTCCCACCTTCCATCCTCTCTGTCTCCTATCTGCCTTTTTCTACATCACTCTGCTTTCTCTGTCTTCACCTCTTTTTTTATCCCTCTCTAATCTGTCCATTCTTCTTCCATCTAGCTGGCCAATCCCCCAGCTGGAGCCCAGTCAGATCAGGCTGATAGTCTACCAGGACTGCGAGAGGCGTGGCAGAAATGTCCTCTTCGACTCCAATGCCAAAAAGAGGGGCACGGAGGAAACCCCCATCACCGTGAGTCACATATATTGTGTGTGTGTGTGTGGTTATGAAAAGACTCCAGGTTTTGCTATAAGATCAGGGGTCAACTGATGCAATAGGGTTGCTGCACGTCCTTTCTTCTCCAACCTATTTATTAAACTTTATTAGCTTTGTTCAATCACAGGTACTGTTGTTTCTTTTATTGTTCATGTCACTCCCAGACAGGTAGCATTTAAAAGATTTTAAAATTTAGCCTCAGCAAAGATAAGAGTAGAGACACAAACAGTCACAGAGGTGTGACATGCAACAGAAGTCATGTGACTGTTTCATGGTGTCAGAGGACACAAGCTGCACCTTATCCTGCTTATCCTGCAGGACGCCTCACTGCCCCACAGTGAACAGCGTCTGACCGAGGGATCCGGCGTGGAAGGCAGGGAACGTGTCCTGTTTGACAGTGTGCAAGTCCCATTTGTGGTGTGTGCTTTGTTTATGACTCAGACGTTTGTTTACTTATTTAATTTCTTCTCATTACGAAAGGGCAAAAGCGAATAATGTGATGTTACCAAAACTGGGTCAGTCGCATTTAAAACTTTATTGACTGCATTTTCTAAAACAAAAGGTTCAGTCTACAAATTATATGTCAGTTTTCTCAGGAAAGGCTGAAGGCAGATATCACTTTAGAATTCTGACTATGTCAAACAGGTAGTTCATCTGTGTGAGTCAGTGAGTGCATGAGACCCAGTGTTGGTTAATTGTGAACACACCCATGTCAGCCAGTGAGATGTGATGATAGCAAGTGTTTTACTACAGCGTAGCAGTCACTATCAGGGTGTGTGCTACAATAGCTTCTCAACACATCAATTATGTGTTTTGTCTACCAGCCTTGGGTGCATAGCCTCTCCCATACCTCACCCGTCAGCTGACTTATCGCGTGGTGACGTGCGGTCACAACCTTTTCTCCCTTTTAATTTTGAATAAGGTGCTTAATATTTTCATAACGCTGCTGTGTGTTCCTGTCTGACCCTGACCGGTTTGTTCTGGTGCTCTTATCTCCAATAATAATAGCCTCAGCTGACAGCCCATGTGTAAGCAGCATTCTTTCATCCTCACATGACAGTCGTGTCACTCGCTGTCTGTCGTTCTCTGTCTGTCTCTGCTCTGGTCTCACCCCCTCTAAATTGTCCTCCCGTAAGTTAATCTGGTTGTCTTGGCCTTTCCTACATTATCTCTGTAATCTTTTATAAATCACTCTACCTTTCTTTACCTTTACCTGTCTGTCTTTTTGTGTACTCAAGTCACTACTCATTTCTAATCCTCTCTTTCACTCTAAAACTCTTCATTTATGCTTTATGCTTCATCTCCTTTCCTAAGTCTCTCTTTACCTGCGTAAATCTCTCTCTACCTCAGCCTCAGTCTTTGTTTTTGTTCCCTTTTCTCCCTGCTGTACTTTACCTTTCTTCGTAATGTCTTGCAGTTTCTTAAGCTTCTCACTCTACACCTTCCTGTCCCACCTGTCCTGTCCTGTCCTGTCCTGTCCTGCCTTTCTCCTCTGACGCCTCTTCTGCCTCCTTCTGTTCTGCTTGTATAACTCTCTTTTAGCTGCCTTTTTTCCACTGACCAGATTTTCTCTGTCTGCACCCTCACCTCTCACATCTATCTGTCCATCAGCCTCATTGTCATGTCTGTAACCTTGCCGTCATGCAGAAACACAGACAGACACTCCTGCTGTCCCCTGACATTGAAAATTGCATTGTCTGTTCAACTCTCTCAGCTCATACACTGAAGCCCTGTATTTGAAGTGAGCTAATGCCACATAGTGTGTCTTGAACAGTCATATTTATCTGAAGTGAACTCTTAAAAACTACAAGGTAACGCATAGAGAAATGCAATAAAAGGAGTCAATGTGGTGTAAGTGAATGTTGGCTGGGCTGATGTCAATATTTTTGGTGCATTCTGCATCGTTAGGGCTTTGCCAGCCACTGTGTGACTTCGATCACATGATGGCTGTTTTTTTGTTGTTTTTTTTCTTTGTTGTTGTTTTTTTCCGTCAACTCAGGGGAATTTATTTTAGAGAGATCAACAGCAGGAACAAGCAAAGCACAGGGGGTCAGAGGGAATGAGGAATAGAGAAATGAGGGATGGACAGAGAGGCATGGGATGGGTGAGAAGGAGTTGAGAATGAAGAAAAGAAAGGGGTTGGTTGGGGGCGTTGGGAAAGAATAAAATGTAAGGAAAGAGTGAGAGCTGGAGAATAAGACAAATCTGGTCCAGGAAAGAAATAGATGTATTATAAAGGAGAGAAAAAAGCTGCAGGAGATAGAGATGAAACTGGAGTGGTGGAGGGAGGGAGACAGAGAGAGAGAGAGGGGGGAGGGAATGATTGCGGCGCTGCTCGATCACGAGTTCCCGAAAGAGTCATATGACTGGCAGTCACATGCTGCTGGCCTCTGTGTACACACCTCACATTGCACTGCAGCGGACACACACACACCCATGTACACACTCAAACGCAAGCTTGCTCATAATCAGCGTAGCTTCATTAGCATGAGTTTGTGTGTGTGTGTGTGTATGTGTGTGTGCGTGTGTGTGTGCATGTGCTACAAAAATTACTCATATTAATGGCAGAGAATAAAAAAAAAATGTACACAGAAAGTTGCATACATGCCTCCAGTGTTTGGTTATAGACTTTAAAAGAGCAGAATAAAGCCAAACAATCATCCTTCCTCCTCTGCCTGTTTTACTTCTCGTCTCGTTCTGTTTCTCTTTTTGTGTCCCTCTCATTTTTCCCTTCCTTTCTCTTCCTCTCTTACATTGGCAGCAACAGTGGTTTCAAGTGAGCCATTACCAGAGCCTAGCTAAACACACACACACACACACACACACACACACACGCACACGCCCTCCCCCTTCACTCCCCGCCCTCCCAAATGCATTCCTCTTGAATAGTCTGCCAAGTTGAGAAGGCACATGACACAGGCTGATTGAGCTCACATTGCTTTTAGTTTGCTGTTTACACAAGTGCCTCTGGGTTAGGTTTCTGTGGTTTTTGACCTGAACAATTCAACTTCATTTATGTTTTTCTATTAATAAGTTCACTTGATATGGGACAATGACTTTTAACTTCTGGGAATTGTTAAAACATTGGGGAATTGTGGTGAAATTAGATAGAAAATGTGACTTTTGTGTTGGTGTGCTCTCTGTCAGTTTCTCTCCTTATGTTTGTTAGCAGAGCCCTCCATAACTGAAATGCCTCCTCCATCCTCTTGACTTTGTCATCTGTTCCCATGCACATGGGTGGTTCCCACATAAATGGGCAGAAACCTTTAAGAAGCAGACACGTAAATGTCTATATGTCTTGGTGATTTCATGCAACTGTGCACAAAAGGGTTTCAGCTCATTTTTGTTGCATTAATTGTTGCACGTTCTTTTTGCGTTGTTGTTTTATTTATGAGTACTAGAAGTAAATAACCAAAAGGTAACTCTAAAAGTTTAGCCATTGCTGCTGAATGCAAAAGGAGAGCATTTTTGGAGGCTTCTCTGTTTTAAAGGAAAACATTTGACTTAACTGATGAAACGGTGGAAGTGGATGGTATGCTTTGTACTCCACCACTTGTTTATGTTTTCAGAGGCTGCCTAAGTTTGTTTATATCCGTAATGGCTGCAAACAAATCAGTAAAAGCGGTTGCTTTTTCATCATTAAGTTAAATTTTGTTCTGCAAGTTCTGCAGAGTCAAATGAGCCCATGTTCATGGCATTTGGCCTCTGTGTTTTTTGTTGTTACTACGTAGAGCACCGAGGGCCAGGTGAAGATGTTTGGGAAATGCTGCCAGCTCCGTCCAACAGGAGGCAGCAGCAGTTCCCTGGACAGCTCCTCCTCCTGCACCTCCGAAACCAAGGAAACAAAGGAGCAGGGCCTGCGCTTTCAGGTAATACATATCTGAAAATTTACATATTTACTCCTCTGCAGTTATGCATATGCTAACCCATCCATTCACAGCTGCATACGCAGGTATGCACTCATTACTCTCACATATACACATGTAAATTGCTTGTGTATACTTCTGGTTCCAGTAGGAGTAACCTCGTTAGGCAGCAAAAATATTCAGCTTGTTGCTCTTAAAGTGTAACAGCAGTAAAAATGTGTGGTCCTCCTCTCCTCACCAGGGTTCAAGGTGTTCGTCTGATGTGGTAATGCTGGGAGAAATGATGTTCGGCTCTGTGGCTATGAGCTACAAAGGTTCCACGCTAAAAATCCACCAAATCAGGTAAAAAGGATAAGGATGCATCAGTGGCTTTTTCCTCACAGCTGATACTGACTTTAAAACAAGACACATCCTTTGACCATGAGCTGAAGTTTACAGTTATTATGGAAATTAAACATCTGTAAGGGAAATAATAACATTAGCTTTTTACATGGCTGTTATTACTGGGCTTTGGGGTTGTTTTTTACATTTCTTTTAAATGGAAAGAAAAGAGGAACGAGAAACAAAAGGGGTGAAATGAGATGGAAGAAGAGGCAAATGTGGCTGGATGTGAAAGACACACACAACTGCACAAGCACACGAGTTGAGCACACATACTGATGATCTTTGTCCCTGCACTATCGTCATATCAGATCGCCACCTCAGCTGATGCTGAGTAAGGTCTTCACCGCCAGGACGGGAGGCAGTGTGTATGGCAGCCTCAACACGTAAGCACACGCATACACACCCGCTCTTATGGTACCTTCTTCCATAAGCCAGCACATACAGATCTCGTCTCATCTTTCTGTCTCCCCCTCTCCTCTGTCCCAGTTGTGGTCTATATTCCTTGTATTCATGCTAACCAGGGACACTGTCTCTTTTACTGTCTCTATTTCTCTATGTCTTTCAGTCCCAAATGTGCACAAAGTATATGTACAGTATAAATGTGATGCGGGAACATGTTTTAAAATCATCCATCATCAACTTTTATTCCTCTTTTTCTGTCTCGGGCAGATTGCAGGACAGCTTGGAGTTCATTGCACCAGACAGCAACACCCTAAGGCCTGATCAGAACACTGGGGCCAACAGTCTCTTAGGGAACATAGGTAACCACAAAAACCCAGCGCCACACCAAACCTTCTTAAACCACCAATGACACGCTTCCTGTTTCCCTTTAGTTCCCTTGCGCATTCTAAGTAGAAAGTGTGTGAGATGTTGTTTTTCATACAGATTCATATCGTATTTCGTTTCTTATCTTACCTCAGAAACTGTCAGTGCTTATAAGTCCCTTTGAGAATAACCCCAACTAACTTGGAGGAATACTTGACTGTATGAAATATTGTTAGTATTTAAACACAACTTGAATGTAGTCTTTCTGTTTAGTTGAAGTGCGTTGGTAGAACTGTGAGGAAGCAGCTGATTTAGCTCCTCTCTTTCTGACCCTTTAACATTTAACCTGTTTGAATACAAACCAGGCTGGATAGACTCTGCCAACAGTTCTCCCTTACTGCCCTACACTAACCTCGTGAACACTTTCAAAAGTGGACTTGCCAGCAAAGCTTTTCTCAGTAAATTAGTAGAACCAACTGTTATCCTATAAAACACCCACGATGATTCTACGTGTTACTCGAGGTGAAACTCTGATACCAGGTTTTCCGACAGAGTAGATTTTTTGCACAAACGACTAATGACAGGCTCCCAATCGAAAGAAGAGTATAAAGAACTGTTGGCAAATTCTGTCCTTTTGTGCATTTTTCTCTGTCATCCTCACAGAAAAGACAACAATGATCAACTTGTACACGTCAGATATGTAAATCCTGTCATAATGTATTTGATTAGCTGTGTTTTCTGTGAGTGATACCAACCTTTTTGTTTGTCTGACTCACTGACCGGCCGACCAGAGGATGGTCAGTATTTCATTCCAGACTGAAACTCCTGTAACTCAGTTGTTTGAGTTGACTGGACAACAGGAGGCAGCCAGCTTTCCTTCACTAACCATGGTTCATGTTTTTGTCTCTGTTCCCTCTTCTTCCCTTTCTTCTTTTCCATGTTTTGTTTGTGCTGCGCAGGATTTTCTCAGCTCTGCAGCCCTCGACGGGCCTTCTCTGAACAGGGCCCTCTGCGCCTCATCAAGAGCGCATCTTTCTTTTCAGGTTGGCGCTAAAAACTGGCCGTGACTGATGCGTGCCAGTTGCATGCGTGTGTGTAGGCTGTAGATGCGGTGGTAGTGGTTGTATAGGCCCTGTCTCTCAGCGGCTGCATGCCTGTGTGGTGATTCTTGCACTAGAAGTGGTAGCAGTAGTCATAGCATGCAATATCACAGCACGTCTGCAAATAACTTGGGTCAGATAAAGGCCACAGGAACAAGTCTTTAAGGTGGTTCCTGCCAGACATGGTTGGTATGTTCCGCTTCAAAAACAAGAAGATGTCTTCACTTAAATTAGTTCATTTGGGCAGATGAGAACGTGTGGATTCAAATCCAGGCGGCACCAAATAACTGTGAAAATGCAGGACTTTTACCAGCATTAAAAGATTCACATGTGCACCTAAACAATCCAAACTGCCACTTGGTGAATCAGAGAGGAATATGTATGGCTTCAAACACATTCTGTTTTGCTAATGGCAGTGTTGAATAAAACCTCCCTCGTCAGACATGAAGTTTTCTCAAACCAATCATTAAATCTGTCTGCCAGCACTATCTGACCCAGGCCTGCAGGTGTATCATGCACGCAGAAACGGTGTGCATGGATTCTCACTGGTGTCGGTGGCTGTATTTCAAGTTAAGGTTTTGTAGCTCCTTCTGCCTGTTCTCTTTGTTTTCTTCACTAACTTGTCTTTGACAGTGACCGTGATACTTGGGCAATGAATTTCGGCTTTATGTGCATTTTAAACAACTATGACAGCATCTTCAGTATTTAGCAGACTGTTGTATTAAAAGCTTTTGTTTTTCTTCCCTGTAAACCTTTTAATGATCCAGTGGAAATTACCTGAGCATCCATTTACACCTCAGTCACATCCATGCAGTTTCACAGTGTTACACACAGTCTGCTGTGGCTGCTGAGCTGCTGGTGGTGAAATGCCTTGTTCATGGGCACCGTGGTTGTAGCTGTTGTAGGAAAGCAACAAGTAATTCTACTTTATCTGCTGTCTAGGTATTGAAACCAGTAATATTTCAGCCACAGTTCCACCTCCTAAAATACTGTGCATAGTATAGGTTGGCACAGCAGTTACTCCTCAGACATCTATCAAAACCAGTGACAAACACTAATAACACCCGCCGCATTGCCCATGTATCATCACTGAAAATAAATGAGCTGAATTCTCTTCTGATGAGCTTTTTGATCAGCTTGGTGTTTTCTAGCAGGAAGAGCAAGTACCCATGTGCCCCTTTACTAGACAGAACAATCCATATAGCCACACAAAGTCTTCAGTGCAAGTGTTTGCCTGACAGCTTTGACTGAGTGCAGCAATAGAATAATGAACCGCAGTTCACTAAACTCAAATTCCTATCAGTCATTTTGTCAGGCCGATCAGAGAGTCCCTTTGTCACAAGTATTGAGGGCTTATTTCTCCACCCTTTTCTATCGTGGGGGTGGGTAACATCTCATGCCCTCACTGTAGTGAAGTGATGTGAGTTTTAGAAAAAGAAAACCCTCTCCCGGCACCAAGCTGCTGACCCACAATCCTCTTGAGGGCAGCCTGAGGTTGGCATGGCGTGTGCTCTGTCAGTTATGCAATGTTGGTATGATCATAAAGCAGTGTGCCACAGCAGTGTTCATACACACACACACCAAACACTCAAGATGCTTTGCAAAACAAAAGCTCATGTTGACTAGTTAATCATCTCAACTGCACACTGAAGCCTCCCTGCTCTGAAAGGTATTGACATTTATGCAATTTTGCCCCAAAGTGTCGACGAGAAGGACGTTTGAGAACCAGCAAATGGCCTCGGGGACATCCTCATTATGTAGTCTGTTGTAGAAAGTTGCATCAATGCTGTAGTGACAGAGAATGAGTCAGTGAGCGACAGCCTATTACACAGTGTAACGGGGGTGCTTTTTGATGTGTTTTTGCTACACTTCCTGTTTTTTGGAGTTACAAAACAAAGGGCGCACTAACAGCATGAGAATCAATCAGTAACAGCCATTTCACAGCGGAAATTACTGTTTGGAGCTTTTACTGCGGCGACCTCACATGTGGGAGCTGTGTGGTTTATAGTCTAATGTGGTACAGTTGCTTTGAATAAGCCACCAGGCCTTTTTGCTGCGACATTAAACAGCCATTTCAAGAAGTTTCAACCTAGTCATTCCTGTATGAACTTTGTGAACCATTGCACGCAGTGAAGTAGTAATTGGGTAGAACAAGAACACCTTTTTCCTGGTTGCAAGTATGCAAGTATGTAATATAAAGAATAATTGCACTTCTTTGGAGGCAAATTGAGACTTTCTTACTGTAGCGCAGACATGAAGTAGCAGCCGCTGTATTTGTTTGTGGAGTAAAAGAACACTACAAGGCTCTGACTGGGTGGTGATAAGGGCATCCTCAGCATGCCTTATGCTCCATTTTGCCCATCACATTTTTTGACTGGTTGTTTTTTTGTCTGTCGTCCCTCTCCTTTCCCTCTCTCTTTCTCTTCATTTAACTCACTCTTTTCCCCTTGATTTTCTTCTTTCTCTCCGTTCTGTTTCTTATTCACCCATCTGCCTTTGACCTCCCACTGCCCTCTCTCTAATCCCCTTTCCTTTACCCTAAACCCACCCCTTCACTTTCTCTCTTCGTCTCCCTCCTCCCTTCCTTCAGGCCACAGTCACCCCATGGACATGCCTGGCCGAGGGCTTTACGATGAGAGGGACAGCGGCATCGCCAGGTCAGGTAGGTTAATGAGACTACGAGCGAAAGCCTGGATTGACCTACACTCAACGCAGCTTTCCGCCCACACCTGAGCTTTGAATTGGGTTCACATTTATTTTTGTCAAGACCAAGGGGGTTAAGGAATAGAGAAGATCAAGTGTATTGGACTGTTACAGTTCAGAGAGTTTTTTTGTGCGTCCTCCTTTTCACCTCAAACACATTCCACATATGTTTTTCTCTTTTTCTCTGGCTTTCGTCATCCCGGCTGCCCAGAGTGATGCAGCTAACAAAGCACTTCCTGGGTCACAATGAATGACCTGCTTTAACTTCACTGTTCAAGGTCAAGAGTGAACAGTTATACAAGCCGTGGTTACTTTAACCGGTGGTGCCTCAGCTGCGACTTCACTCATGTGGTATGCAGACGCACATGCATGCAGTTTTCCATTCATTAAAATGACCCATAGGTTCACCCTCTCACAGCGGATTTGGGTGTGCGTGTGTGGAGAAAGGTGAGAGGTGCAGTCTAAGAGGGACAACATACCTTTCTCCACTGAAAAGTCTGAAGCATTTTGTCCTAAAACCAGAAAAAAAGAAGATGATGCAGGGGCGGAAGACAGTGTTTACAGGGCCTCTAGGGGTCGGAAAACCTTGTGCAATGGAAACTGACCCCTGCCTACCCCCCTGCTCTATCCCCGACCCCCTCTGCAAACACCACCATGTCTCAATGGCACGACTGGTATGAGGGGAATTGTGCTTTCTGCTCAAACCCGGGTCACATGCAGAGGATTAAATATAGAAGCTCTCAAAACCTGCTACTAGTAAATGAGCTTCTAATTCAAGCCTCGTCCTCTCATCTCCCCTCTCCCCACCTCCCCGCTGTGGTTGGGCTGGAGAGCTCTTTATCCAAGTCTGACACATGCAAAAACACACACATCCTTCTGTGACACAAACCTCTCGTCTCGTCTTCTGCTATGTCTACAGCTCTCCAGTTTTGCCTTTATACACACTCTCATTCACTCACCTCGTGAACTTTATCTCTCTTTATCGCCTCACACACACACACACACACACACACACACACACACACACACACACACACACACACACACACACACAAGATCTAAATGGCTCATGTGACTATCGATCAGAGCCCTGCTGCCTGGGCTGCAAATAACCTTGTGATCAGGCCTTGTATTTTGTGTGTGGGGGGGTAGATTGTCATTATCATGCCAGCCTGGTGTAAAGCCAGGTTGTTCAACAACTGCAGCATGTGACTGTTAGCAGGCTAGCTGACATTAGGTCTCATTTGAAATCTATCCAGAGTGTGATTTAGGAGAAGGGAAAGAGGGGTGATTGTGTTTTGGATGTGTGTTTGTGTTTTGTGTGCTGTATTTGTTTGGCCTTTTCAAGTTCTTTGTCTTAGTAAGAACAGTTATTGTCCTCTAGATTTCTGTTTAGCTCTGTGTGGTAGAGTGTACGTGTGTGTACAAAGTGTCATTCAGAATGACTGACCCTATGCACTTGTTGTCTGACTCACTCTTGTCCTTCTCTTCTGTCACCCACCATTCCCTCCATCTGTTCCCTGTTCACTCGTGTTCTCCTCCTCTTCATCCTTTCACTCT
This sequence comes from Chaetodon trifasciatus, assembly GCA_037975065.1. Lineage (NCBI taxonomy): Eukaryota > Metazoa > Chordata > Actinopteri > Chaetodontiformes > Chaetodontidae > Chaetodon > Chaetodon trifasciatus. The sequence continues at coordinate 116,261 of JBBMOE010000031.1, forward strand.
GTACTCCTCTTCTGCGTGCACCTCCCATCCCTCTCTCCATCCCTCCGTCGGTCCCTTTAGCTTCTCTGAGCAGTCTGCTGATCACTCCCTTCCCGTCGCCTGGCTCCTCCCTGACCAGCAGCTGTGCATCCAGCTACCAGCGCCGATGGCTCCGCAGCCAAACCACCAGCCTGGAAAACGGCGTCTTCCCCCGATGGTGAGCCGCATAAAATCATACATGCATGGACACCTGTTCAAGTGCATTTTACACTGATGATTCTGCTTACAAATAAATATGCTTGCACATACTGACTGGACATGCACTAAAGAACAACTTCAGAATGTCACATCTCTCACACACACGCTAAGAGTAATGATGGTTGGAAGAGGGAGACAAGTGTTTGAGATTCATGGTCTTTTCTGCACAACTTTCCAAACACACACTTAACAGAGCCTCTCCCACTCGCTAACCCCCCTCCATTTTTCTTCCCTGCTCAGGGCCTCTGTCAGGCTTTTGTAAAGTTTATCCTGCAAGGACTTCCTCAGAATCCAGCAGGCAGCTGGGAAAATGACACACACTGCTGCTATGCACTAATAACTGCACTCACAAACACACTCGCAGTGCTGTGACTAGACAGGATGCTGTGTTGGCCTGTCACTGTAAATGCAGCTGTCAGCCTCTGAGTGCTCTAATCTTCCAGGCGCTCTAGTTCAGCAGCACCAAAGCATATTGTTTACCAGCTGCAACAGTAAAAAAAGCTCGGATTAAAAATCTTTTTATATGTTTTCTTTGCTTAACAGATGTACCTAAGTATCTTAACTGCTGAAACGGGTAAAATGTTGCTGTATGTAGAATATTTACTTAGAAAATCCAAGCAAGCTTTATTGATCTTCATGGGCAGAAGTACTCGGATTCAGATTTAAGTAAACGTTTGGAAGTGTGAGCAGCTGCATGCAGATTTCAGCCTTTGGAAGTTGCATCAATCTGCCTATGCTCTGAAACTGACACTCTGTGCGCCCTGTCCTGATCAGGTCAGTCGAGGAGAGCTTCAACATGTCTGACGAAAGCGGCGGGCCAAGCCTCGGCGTGGCTCGGAAGAAGAAGATTGCCATCGGGGTCATCTTCATGCTGTCCCCCAACACCGAGGAGAACAACCGCTTCCAGGATTTCTTTTTCTCCCACTTCCCTCTCTTTGAAAGCCACATGAACAAACTGAAGAGCGCCATCGAACAGGTGAATTACTGTGTTTTCCTGCATTTGTTTTCTCGATCACCTCCTTGATTGACACTGTGGAGTTAAGCCTGTCGGTGAAATCCATGTAGCAGTGACAAATGAATAGTCTCAAATGCAAACCGTACACCCTTTGCTGTTGTAATGAGCAGAATTGCTGTCAAATTGACCGGTCAATGGTCATACCTTGTATATCTGTGGTTCTGTTTACTGGTGTCTGTTTTTGGCAAAGCCCTGGACGGCTTCCAGCTTTACCCTCCATCTTCCCTTCTGCCCCCCCCGCTCTTGTCTCCCTCACAAATTCCTTGCTCCACCTTTCCTGTAACTTTGTTTGTCAGCTTGAGTGCCAAATATCTCAAAGTACATTTGTGTTGTGTCACTCTCAAGGCCATGAAGATGAGTCGGCGGTCAGCTGATGCCAGCCAGAGGGCCTTGGCTTACAGCCGAATGGTGGATGGACTCAACGAGTTCAGGTTGGGCAACAACTCACGTTTACTCACTATGACACAGACAGTAATCTTGATGATTTGTGTTTTTCTTATTTCTCTCATGGCCGAACTTGTCATGAACACATTTATTACATAGCTGACTTTTAGGAGTCGTTATCACTAGAATAGGGGGACAGCACATATTTTATAACTTTATGATTTTATGACTGAGATCACGCTGCAGTACAACATGAGGATTCAGCAATATAACGTAAATTAGAACAGTATGACTTCCATGGTACAAACACAGTCAAACACAATCACTCACCGTTTTCTTAAGCCAGAATGTTCACTGTCTTTTTACTGCATGTTTATCAGCAAACTCTCAAACACACAGCTTCAGCCAACATCGCAGTGTTACTCAGTTTCTGTGTACTGTGGCCAAACAGTCATTCTTTCCCTGGGTACATAGCAAGGTCTCTACATCATGGAGACTAAGGAAAAATGTGACATTTAAAAATCTGTTTCCAGGAGATGCAATACTTAAAAGATGAATCTGGAATTTACATTATAGGTCTCTGCACCATGAAATGTGACACAAGTGCATGCTCTGCAGCATTTCTTCCTCATTCTGTCCACATCAATCCTCACTGCGCATCATGAGACGTTTGCAACCTGTGTAGTTTACAGGATTTTGTTTCCTGGTAGTGAGGGAATGTAGGCAGGATAGGATGCAGGAAAGGCAGCTGTTAGTGGACAAGAAAGGAGAGGTAAGTAGCTGCTGCACAGGGGAAGGAAGGAGGAAGGACCAGCATGAAACAAAGCTTATTTCAAACTGTAGAGGAAAGACACAACTTCCAAATAATTTCTTCTTTTAACTTTTGTTTTGACTTTCCAAAGTAGGTCAGAAATAGAACTTCAGATAGGATTTCTCCCCGAGTAACAACTTTTCACATCACAAATTTCCCATTTTAAGTCCTCACATCAAGTTCACCCATATCTAAAAGTGCTTAACATTTTGTTCAAGGCCTAGTCTTGTTGAATTACAGTTACATACACCAGTAGCAAACTGTTAATGTTCCTCAAAGTAGGTCACCAAGTCCCCATACTTACCCTGTGTTATTCATGTTATGGCACTAACATTTGGGCAGCTTTAATGAGCTGAGAAGTATTTTGCACATGCCTTGCATTCCAGGTGTAGTTTAAGCCAGCAGGTTACCATGCATCATTTAGAGTTTCTCTTCCAAAAAGTATATCAAGCAGGCAGTGAAGTGTTTTTGCTGATATTCTCCAGCTGATGTGGCTTGCAGACAAAAGAAGTATCTCATCTGTCAACATAGTTTAAAAGAGAACATTGTTTGCTTTTCATATTTATTATGTTCACAGGGCAGCAGTGACATTTCATTGATAAATAACTGCCATAAACATATCGTAAAATACACCTTTGTCACAAAGTTTAAGTAAATTTGAACAGTTGATTGAATGCTGATTTTATGGTGACAGAAAGAGGAAGGATTGTGTTTGCATAGGCACCATGACAACCGTCAGCAGTGGTGGAAGAAGTATTCAGATCCTTTACTTCAGTAAATGTAGAAATGCCATGCTGTATAAAAACTTCACGACAAGTAAAACTCCTGCATTCCAAACCTCACTTAAGTAGAAGTATTGCCAGCAGATGTTACCAATAATGAGTACCTCTAAGTGCTCTGTCAGTGTTTAAGATTGAGATTATTTAGGAACATGATTTTGTACCTAAGCACAGTACTTGAGTAAATGTACTTAGTTACATCCCACCACTGACTGTCAGTGAGCATTTAGTGTCTCCATGTGAGGAGGTGAATTTCTTGCATCTGAAGGTAACAGGCGAGGTGAAGGAATTCTGTAATTCTGCTCCAGTTACTGATGCCATGTGCTGAAGTGTCACGGCCATCAATAATTAATGAATACTCACTGAGGCTTATGTGTGAGGATAGTGTGATGCTAACAGTCTGCACACCAAGCCTGGTGAGCAGAGTTGAAATATGTTGGGTAACAGAAAGGAGAAGCACACTGTTTCCTACCTGTCTTGAGCAAACCATAGATGTTGCGTTGTCACTGCAGTGCATGCTGGGAGTTCTTGCTTTAGGGCTTTGGTTGTGTTAGTTTCAGAAGGTGCCAGTTCCTTCTCAACACTGTACCACAACTACCCTATTGTTGTATCTAATCATTATTTGTGATGACATGAAATATGAAATCATAAATTTGTACTGATTAGCTTCCAAAAGTGTGTTTGTGTGCATGGGTGAGACATACTTGTCAGTACTGTTTGACAGTGCTATATTAGTACTCACAAAACACACAAACCCATTTTATGTGTGGTGTGTGTGCACGCATGCCTATCTCCACCACGACTTTCACTTGCAGCACACGCACAGGCAGGCAGTTCCCTGTCTGAGGTCCCCTCATTGCTGCAGTCATATGCCTGTTGGCAGGCGGCCACAGCAACCCAAGCCTCCTGAGTGGCAACCCTATCTACCTCAGACACTGGCCACGAACACCAGAATAGTAAATAATATGTGAGTGCCAGCAGCAGGAACGCTATTGCTCAGGACAAACAAAATATCTGTAAAATCTCACCTTCAGACACCAGCTAAATATAAGTGTGGCCACCTTTGCCATTAAGGGGTTTTGACTTCATGGAACATTACAGAAGGAAACTGGAAGAAATGCCTTTGCTTCATGCTGCTTTGACGTAGTTGGAGGGTGGGCACGCACAAATACCCAAGCATGTGGGGCAAAGATAAGTTGTGCACTTAGCAGAGGTATGTGTACATAGAAGTGACACCAGACTATATTGGGGTTATGTTGACGCTCTGCAGTCAGAGTAAAAGCAGGACTACTGAGAAAAGCAAAACCACTTAACACAGCATTGACAGGAGTCTAATTCCCATTTTACCACACATACATAAAAAAGTGCACTTACCCTTCTTTGAAGCACCAAATGGCAGCCACCAAACTGTGGACTGTTCTGCAGCCTGGTAGAAGCTTCAGAGTTGTTAATGCAACATGCATGGCCAACATGTTGGTTTCTGAGGCCTGTAATGACTCAAAGAGAACTGAAATAACAGTGAAAAACTGAAGATTTAAAATCCACCCTGGATTATTTATAATGCAGAAAGTTCAGTTTTACACTACACATCTGATGATGAGTGGTACATTTATTTTGACTCGGGAAGAGTCAAACGTTGTTAGTTATGTGTTATGAACCAATGCTAAAAAATGCATTTTTACCATAACTGTGCAGCTATAACTCACAATTCATAGGAGGCTCACAGAAGTCAAAAACCATAGGTGAGGTCTGATGGTTTGAATCGCTGCCCTCCATAGTGAGGTAATTTAAATCTGGCACTTCAACCTGATGGATCAGTGTAATTTCACATCACAGCCCAGCTCTTTAAAGTTCACCTGAACAGCTGCTGCGAAGAGGACGAGACGAGATCTCCTGCTCATCTAGCGCTGGCTCGGCCTCAGACGTCTCCCCACTGGGGGATTTCAATCGGTGAATGTACACCAGTCACGGTGGGGTCAAGAGGAGCTTAAAAAGGCCACATATAAGTCAACCCGTTTATAACACAGGAATGAATAAAGCATTATTAGCTCATTTGCTGCTGTACAGATGATGAATCATCTCTGCCCTGCTGACAGCGAGATGTAAAGAGAGTCAGAGACATGTTTTGGGTGTGGTGAGTGACATGAAGTCCGTCTGGTTCACCCTGCAATGGCCACTCAGTGCCACGTTTATGTTTCTCTTCAGTTTCTTATGCACTGGTGCACTTGTAATGGCTTGTTCTTGTTGAATGATTAATTTATTGGAGGTGAGAAAGCAAGGCAGTGCCACTTTTGCCAGCCAGAAATTAATCATTTAATCCAACTAAAGATGTGTTTCTACATCATGAAGCACAGGTAGCTGTTTTTTAAACCGTGTTGTTATTCAAGGACAGTCCATCAAGCAGTTTTCTCAGAATTGGCTCCTTGTGCATTTCCACAGTGAACGCCTCCTAACTGTCATTCTGTTAGTTATTAATGTTAACACCACAAAACAATTCAGTCAGAAAACAACTGCTTGTAACTAATGTAGTGCAGTTAAATTCATTTGTTTGTCTTTTAACACCCAGTTGATACATCCGTGTAAACGCACCAACAAAGACTACACGTGATCTTCCCGTTTTCCTTGAGAAAATGCATCAACCTAAAATAGCTCGATGACTGGAATCCCGGAGTTCTCGTGAAGGTCACTTTCACTGTGTGACACCTGTGCTTTCTCTCAGCATGCAGCCTGTCTGCATCTCCTCTGTCACCGGGTTCTTTATCGGTCAAAGCAGTTGTGAGTTTACTGCAGAATTAACCTTGTTTACTGCCTGAGATCGCTCACATTTTCCAGTAAGACTAAATCAAGTTTGGAAAACAGCAGAGATTTTCTTCCTTATCCAGTCGGACCCGGACCTACTAAGTCTTGTGACAGATCACCTGGACAGAAAGCAGCTGGTTAATTTATTACAGTTTATTATGTTCAATTGGTGATTAATATTTATTTATTATAGTTCATTGCACCTTGCCTTTAAGTCAGCTGGTTATGCTGTTGTATCAGCTGTGTTTGCTGAAGATTGCAGTTGTAATGTGAATTCAGTTAAGCAGATAAAACCGTCCAAAACGCCTGATCTTCCAATAAAAACTGACAGCTGTTTTTTTTATTATCTTTGCATTTTTGCCTTTTCAAACCCAGAGTCCAGCAGCTGCAGTCCATAATTAAGCTCTGACTAAAAGCCGCCTGATTCTCCACATTCCTCAGGCTGCAGAGATTCCCCTCTGCCCCTGTGTCAAAGCTTGGCCCCCAGCCGAGACATGCTCACCAACACGCCCCACGTTCCATGGAAACTCCAGTCCTTCTCAATGGACAAATGCCCCAACTGAGCCACATACAGATAGATATACACACAAGCACTCACAAACACACTGTACAGAACGAGAGACAGGGTTGTGTGTGTGTGTGTGTGTGTGTGTGTGTGTGTGTGTGTGTGTGTGTGTGTGTGTGTGTGTGTGTGTGTGTGTGTGTGCGTGTGTGCGTGCGTGCGCAAGCTCGTTACAAACACACACACAACCAAGGGTCTCCCATGGCCTCAGCGCAGACAGCGAAGCTCTGTGAACTGAGATCTCTTTTGTTTACCCCGAGGGACAATAACGCGTCTGTTCTCCCTCTGTCTGTTTTCTCTCTTCTTCCCTCCTTCTCTTTCATTCGCTCTGTCCATGCCCTCCCCCTCTTTCATCCCTCCCTCCCTCGCCGTACCTCATCTCCAGGATGACCATCTGCGACCTCTACACCATGCCCCGCGTGGCTGAGCCCGTCTGGTTGACTATGATGTCTGGAGCGTCGGAGAAGAACCAGCTCTGCGGACACTTCATGAGGGAGCTCTCCCTGCTGATGGAGCAGGCCTCCAAGAACCAGTTGAGTGTCTGCTTGTACTCAAACCTGATCCACCACCAGGCACTGAAGTTTTTAAAATGTTGCAGGGGTTTAAGAGCTTGCATGCTAAACGGGGATCATGGCAAACTTTATCAGACTGTCTCATCAAACAGATATTTAATATATCACATAGTGCTCTTCAGCAGTTATAGCCATAGCAAACCCACCTATTGTGGAAACCCGACTGCTCACCGCTATGGTTCTTCTCTTAACTGAAAAGCATTAAGAAGGCAGACCGGAATCAAGCTCACACATATGAAGAGGGAAAAACGTGCACAGCAGCACTCAAAAATGTTGTACATGCATCAATTTTCCACATTTATTGTTCGCTTGTACTTTCTGATGAGCCTATCAGCAGAGGAATACATGCAGGTTCACACACTATTCATTCTGCCTCCCACATACACACATTCTGTGGTCTGTCTCTCCCTTTCTTACACTTACACACACACACACACACACACACTCACTGTGAATGTTTCACCCTCTTTGCATTTGTCTGCCTCAGAGGGAGCTGTGAATGAGAAGATCCCTGCCAGTCTCTAATTGCTTATTGTTGCTGTTACAAAGCCACGTCAAACCACTGCTGATTGTACATTTATGAATTGGTAGCAAAGCTTTTATTGAACATAGCACCCGTATTCAGTGCAGTTGATTTAAGAAGCGTTCAGCACACTGAATTATTACATCGAGTTGATCTTAAAGCATTTAAATAAAATCTGAACACGACAAGGAATAAAGGCCAAGTTAACTATGACAGTGGTGTGCGATGTGTTTCTGGCAGCAGCAACGAATGAAAGAACAGAATCGCCGTCTGTTTAATGTAAGTAACCGTAGCCAACATGGCTCCAGTTAGTGTCAAAGTGTCAAAAGAAGGGAGGACGAGTGGAAATTCAAAATTGAGCAACCATGTAAAATGATATCATGGTGCTGCCCACAGTCTTTCACTGGAAAAGACTGAGGCATACCATCAGAAAGTGTGTATTTTCTAAAATATCCGTACTGTACTACATAGTCCGGTGTAGTTTCTCATGTTCTCTAAATTCTTGCGTGCCCTCTAAATGTGAACCCTGAATAGAAACCATGTCTCCCAGGCAACCATTGATGTTTCTTTATCAGCACTGCCTCTGAGTTTAAGTCATTATTTCCACCAGCCTGAGTTAGGATGACTCTACCACACATCTCCTTCTGTGTGATGTTGACTCGTGAGTGAAGCATCGTGTCGTTGAACTTACTGTAACACATCATGTCTTTTCTGAGGAATCCCGTCAGCATTCCCGTGACCGATGGATTTGATGAGTGCCGCAGTCACATCTCTGTTCTAGCACGTGGTTAAGCTCGAACACCATGACAGCGTTGAGTCATGAGACAGGAAGAGAAGTAGACACTTGTGGTCAGAACTGAGAAGTGAATCATGCTTACAGTGTGTGTTTATGTGTGTATCTGCATACATCTGCATGTGTGTGTTGCTAACAATGGATGTGTGTACGCGGCATGTAGTTCAGTTAGAAAACTTCTGACCAGAGTTTTCCGTGAAGGGAGGCGACTTTTGACCTAACCAAACAGGGTCATGAGAGAAACCGCCATTTCTAAGGTCAATCAGCTAGGAAGTCCATTTTTGGATTCTCTCGTCTCTGCTGACCAACCCATGTTTGATATTCCAGATTCCTTCCCGCGTTATTGACAGCCATCCTGACCAATCATCTGGCCTGGGTGCCCACCGTCATGCCCAATGGGCAGCCTCCAATCAAGATCTTCCTGGAAAAACACTCCTCCAAGAGCGTCGACATGCTGGCAAAGACGCACCCTTACAACCCGCTCTGGGCACAGCTAGGTGAGGAGTTCAAACACACACGCACACACACACACACACACACACACACACACACACACACACACACACACACACACACACAGTGAGTTAGACATTTTCTGTCAAAGTGCCTGGAGAATCAAATGAAACACCTGCGTTTGTTCTTCCTCCCAGCTGAAGCGTGAACACATCCTGTCATTACAGCACGAAGACAAGTTAGGACGAGACTGTCCTCAATCTGCATGTAGCCATTTATGATCAGTTTCATAGGTGCAATGCAATTCCTGTAGTCCAGTTTAACTCTCCACAGCAGCATTTCATACTGAAGATTTCAGGTGTGATAAATATGAAAATATAATAATACTGCAGCTACAATAACAGTATGAAAGCTGGACATCAATTGGACACTTTGGACACTCCACATTTGTGCTGTTAAACTCCCAATGTTTACCCTGGTCAGTTGGTTGGCTGGTTGGTTGGCTGAGTGAACACATCACGTTGTAGCCCAGTGCAGCACGTTGCATCAGCGGAAACCCATAAGATGCGTTTCTGTGAAAAAAGTTTTCTGATATTTGAATGTGGATTTATGGGCACATATAACAAGTAATGATGTCCTATAAATACACAGACATCTTAAAGAGTATGTTGAGTAATCCTCACCTTCATCTCAAGTGACACCAGAAACGTGTAGAAAGTGAGTTCATGGTGACACCTAGTGTTCATAGCTGAGAACTGCACAGCAGAGCATTGACGTGTCATATGAAAAAAGATGGAAGGGTTAGGTAAAGAAGAAATAAAGGAGAATGGTATTCACAAAAAAACTTTGGATGTTATAGTCTTAACAGGAAGAATTGTGCGATGTTTCTCTCTGTCACAAATTTGTATTCAACTTTGAAACTTAGCAATCTGTTCAGAGATGCTAATGGTTTTTCTTTTTCATCGCTGTGTGTAGGCGACCTGTACGGCTCCATTGGGTCACCGGTGCGGCTGTCGAGGACAGTGGTAGTTGGCCGCAGACAGGAGCTGGTCCAGAGACTCCTCTATGTCCTCACCTACTTCATCCGCTGCTCCGAGCTGCTGGAGACCCACATGCTGGACAGCGCTGAGGATGAGGCCATTGTGATGCCTGGTTCCCTCATCACCACCTCCCTAAGGAAAGGAGAGGTGGAGGAGTCGGACTATGTCCTGGTTACCGTCCATAAACCCAGCGGCGACTACTTGTCCCAAGGGGCCCACGGCCGACAGACTGAGGCAGAGGACAGCAGCTACCGTTCAGATAACAGCCTCCAGAGCAGCACATACACGGACACAGAGGTGGAGCACGGTGCCGGGGACACGCCCAAAGAGGAAGATGAGGAGGATGAGGAAGACGAGGAGGACAGCAGTGAAAGTCAAGGGTCCAGAAGCAGCGTGCTGCAGCCGGAACACAACAACCCCGTTATCAGGACTGCAGAAGCAGCTGCACCTGGGGAGCTGCGCAGGGAGTCTGGCAGCCCTCTGACTACAGAGGCCCGACTGGAGACGGTGCTGCCTGTCGGCTCGGCCTCCCCCAGGGAGCAGGTCTGTGTGCTGGATACAGAGACCAAGGGTGACCTGAAACTGATTGTCCCATCCATAGCCACAATCCTTGCATTAAATCCATCCCCAACTTCTGTCACCACAGAGGGTAAAAACTCTGGGGCAGACGCTGGGGTGGTTGCAGGCATGGGGAACCAGCCCACCACAGTGTTGGCTCCTCGGCCTTTGGGGATCCCTCTAGAGAAAAAGCCCCCAGATAAGAATGTGGCTGTTGCAGTGCCAGTACCAGTGATGCCAGGAAACACGGGGCCCATGACTTTGGCTCTAACAGAGGAGGGTGAGCCGGCAACAAAAGTCACTTTCCTCATCGGAGACTCCATGTCTCCTGAGTCGGACACAGAGAGCCGCAGGAGGAAGGTGGAGGAGGAAATCAAAAAGCACAAGAAACACCTCAAGGACAAACATCTGCTTCAGCAGCAGCTGCTTCTGCATCAGCAGCAACATCAAGGGCAACATTATCAACAGCAACCGCAGCAGCTGCCGAGAGGAGCAGATTCAAAGACCAGCAACACCAGTGCACCAGAGGACCAAACCAAACAGACCAAGGCGGCTCCAGCCCTGCAGCGGGTGTCCAGCAAGATGCCCCAGTGGAGCCCAAACTGTATGGATGATTTTGATGAGTATTTCAGCCTGGAGAACCCTGTGGAGACTAGGACTATAGACGATGTGGCCAAACGACAGGAGCCCAGAACCACGGACAGTATGCACAAAGACTTGCTGGACCCCTCGGGAGTCCGCCGGCCTGGTGACTTTGGCGGTCACAGTTTTCAGGGTGCAGTCAGGAGTCAGGGTTTGGGTCTCTGTTTAGGTTCAGATAGTGGTGAGGTGGGGTCCAGAAGGAAGGGAGACACTTTGTTGGATGTCCAGAGGAGGTGCAGGTGTGGGTCTACAGATTCCTCTGACACTTGCTGCTGCAGGGGCTGTTCTGCTGAGCAGGACAAAGGTCTTCTGTTGTCAGTCCCCGTCCTCCAGGACGGAAGCAGCAGCAGCAGCAGCAGCAAAGAGGACCAAAAGCGCAAAACAGTGCCGGTCAATGACTGGGAGATACCCCGCAACGAGAGCTCAGACAGCGCGCTGGGGGACAGTGAGAGCGAGGAGACAGAGGACTGGCAGGAGGAAGTGCTGGTGCCATTCCCGGGGTGAGTAGAGGACACATTCATTCAGTCATTCATTCATTCATCCATTTAATAGACACACTTCTTGTTCACTAACTATGAGCTCTGGTGTGAAGTGCTGTAATGAATACTTACATCCTCATCATTTGAAAGCAAAAACAAACAAAAAGAAAAAACTGATGTGTTTGATTTTAGGTCAAAGTTGGTGGAGAACTACTCAAAGCCAACAATTGCCAATTTTGGCCGGTCTCTGTTTGGAGGCTACTGCCCCACCTACGTGCCAGACTTTGTACTGCATGGGATGCCCAGCGACGAGAAGCTCCGGCAGAGCCTGATGGCTGAATTGACCCATGCTGTTCAGGTAATGTCTGAATTGTTTGGACCTGTTCTTGACTGAGCTGTGCCTTTTTAATGCAGAATTTTAAGTATTGACTATTAGGTTATTAATTTAATAACCTTTAATGACTATTGTCTTCAAATTATTTATCTAAGGAACAGAATTTTGTTTAGGAGTTTGAGGCATGCGATATTGTTTGTTTCACCAGTTTAAATGACCGTTCTCACCTCTGCAGCATCCAGTTTTGGATGAGCCCATAGCAGAGGCCGTCTGCATTATAGCAGACACCGACAAGTGGACGGTGCAGGTGGCCAGCAGTCAGAGACGAGCCACAGACGTCAACAAGCTGGGGAAGGAAGTCCTGGTGTCCAGCCTGGTTTCCAGCTTATTGCAGTCCACTCACCAGCTCTACAAACTCAACCTCTCACCCAACTTTGTACGTGACATTTCAGTCTTTCCGCTGTAATGTTTGTACAGGGGTAACAAGTTTCAGAGCTGTTCAAGACACTGTTTCCACTGATTATTTGTCTGTAATCACCACTTTGATTCTTGTGCTTAACCAGCCATGTTTCTCTCTCCTCACCTCCTCAGTGTATAATGCACCTTGAGGACCGTCTGCAGGAAATCTACTTTAAGAGTAAGATGCTTGCTGAGTATTTGAAGGGCCAGACAAGAGTCCACGTGAAGGAACTGGGCATGGTCTTAGGGTAAGCACTTAACCTTTATTCTTAACTCACAGCTGCTGTAAAACTACATTAAAATCATGATTTGCTTGTTTAAAGGGGTCCTGTAGGGTTTTTTTTACACACCAATGTTATTATAGATAAGTTAAACTGCACTAAAAACTAAAACAAGGCATGAAAAATACATTTAAATTAAAACTAGACTTGCAGAGCTTTAGTCTTTGCATTGGTGCCCGGATGCACATGCATGCTCACATGGGTGACAATAAATGTGCAGCCAGTGGATCCACACCATCATACTGATCAACAGGTGGCAGTAATGATCCAAGAGACACTGCAGTGTGTCCACACAGGCACAGAGGAAGAGTGCTGGCCAGTAGACATGGGTGTAAACAATGCAGAATTCAAGCTGTTACAAATCAGCTTTGCAGATGTTTTAAGAGGAAGGAAATGAACTCGACACGTTTGTTAGACCTCAATGAGACGCACTGAATGTAAGCATAACTTCTGTTTGTTAATAAGGAGGCTCTGCAGGCCATCTTTAATGAAAAACCCTCCCCTCAGAAGCACAGACAACACATACAGGAGTCTATAGACCAGGAAGAGGCTGAGCTATTGTTAGCATTATAAGAATCAGTGGTGTGTGAAAATTTGTGTGCAACACATGAATAAACTTCCATACTAGTAAAATGAACAATGTGTTGAAATGTTCAGAAGTTCAGTTTTTCATGAGGGCACTTAGATCTCATCACATCCTCGTCTTTGCTCCGGTATCTTTGCAGAATCGAGTCCAGCGACCTTCCCCTGTTGGCTGCTGTGGCCAGCACTCACTCCCCCTACGTGGCCCAGATCCTGCTATGAGACTGTAAAGGCACTGAGGTCCCAAGCAAGTGAGCTGCCTGAGGAAACCAGTCCGAGCCGGGTGGTGCCACTCTGGCCCCAAAAACGGCCGTCCATGCTCCGCAGCTGACCCCCCCACCCACCCACCCACCTGACACGGTTTCCTGACCCGCGTGCCTGGGCTGAGTGGGATCTTTGCTCTGAACCTGAGCAGTGCACGTCTTTACGGACCACAGCCACAGCCAGCAACCCGCCCCCCACCCTCACTACCACTGCTGCTGAATTTGTTGCAATGCTGATGTTGCACCACAGGGGGGCACTAGAGACCACAGTCCCACAGCTGGAGAGGCTCTGCGGCTGGATGACTGAAGCATCCCCAACGCGACCTTCTCCTGTTGTTTGAATGTTTCTTTTAAAACTCTTTTTATTTTTGGACACAAAAGCCAAAGACGTTATTAATTTTTCCAGTTGAGAATGAAACTTTTAAGATATCTTCAGTATAATAACAATGGATTTTGTTTCTTCTTCTACTGTTTTTTTTTCTGTACAATCTTAAACTGGTCGTACGAAGTGATGGACTACAAGTTTAAAGGAAGCAGATGGAACATTTAAACATTACTTTGAGGTAAATATCATTGAGAACAGTATCAATCTCATGCCAATTATGTTATTTCATTTATCCACATGTTTTTGTTTACAAGCCAAATTTCCCTGAGATATCCCAGTGACAACTTTTACTTTTTTTTTTGTCAAATTGCAATGCACACCTGACTTCGAAGCCTATTTTCTGGCCATGTGGAGGTGATCGACGCTCTCCGTGATTTTGGATTCAACAGACTGGTTTTGAAATGGCTAAAAGTGGCTTTGACATTCTTATCATACCGTAGGTACAGCACTACCTCAGATCTTCATATGGGCAGTAGATGACACCCACATTTACGGCGGTCCCATAGAAAACCCTGAGGTATTCTTTTTAAGCTATTTTAATCAGAGGAATGTCAGCGTCAACTGTGTGCAGACTCTATGCTGTGTTCTTTCAAAAAGGGAAGGCTCTCAAATTCCTGCGGATGATCGTAACTCAGAAAAAAAATGGAAGAAAAAAACATATTTTTGCTTCAGAATGTGATCGAGGAGGAGAAAGGGTCCCTTTATTACTGTGGAAAAGCTCCAACGTGCATCATCTGCGTATATTTTAAAACCAAAATGCTGAAATATTTTCACACTTTTATAGCTTCCCCACCTTTGTACGATGTTTACGGCTTCGACGTTTGCTGCAGCGGGAGGAGAACACAGTAGGCCTTATAGTGGATTAAAAGTGTCCGTTAACACTATTTTCAAACATGTTTCTATGACACACACAACACAAAACTATGGTAGCACAGTTTTCTCCTTTTGATTTTTCCATGGCAGTGACAGATAAGTGGTTTTGGTTGTTTTGCCATATAACCAGGGTGCGATTTGCCGAGCGTGAACAGGAGCTCCGTCTGCTTTCACAGCTCCTGTTTTTGGATTCTCTCCTGGGCGTTAAGTGTAACCTGCAGCGGGGCCAGTGGGACATTATTTCATCGTTTCATCATTCGTGCTTTTTGCTGTCAGCAGTTGACAGCAGGCGGAAATAGATCTAGATTTACTTTGTTTGATCGCAGATGAAGCAGGGAGAGTTAAAAATTCCCCAGTGACTGACTGGGTTATTTATAATAAACAGAGTCAGAAGCGGAGAGGAGCATGGTGGCTCACCTGACGGAGCGTGCACCACGTTTGAAGGCTCACTCCTCACTGCAGCCGCCTGGGTTCGATTCCAGCCAGACGTCCTTTGCTGCATGTCAGCCCCTCTCTCTCTCCAGCTGTCACTTTCACCACAAAGATGAAATAATCTTAAAACAAAAAGCAGAGAGAAGAGTTTCAAATACATATGCACATCCATACAGCACTCTGCAAGTGTACTGTGTTTTTAGCCCTGCAGATTTACCACGACGTCCAGGGAATTGAACAGAGGGACGGCGTTTATTTGAGCCAGCAGCTCAATAAAAACTCACCCGAGTGGCTTCTGGAAAGTAACTTTCCCAAATTTGTAGATTGGAAATGCTTCACAAACACTGTTTGTGGCAGCTTGTTGATGGGCCTCAGGTTCACAGTGTGATGAACTGTGCACTGAGAACGGCTTACATTGCTGGAAAAAGCAGGAATAACTGGCAGTGTAACACTCAAATCGCACCCTGTATATGACCCAAGTCTTAATGGAAGGCATGAATGCACACGCAGGCTTCTGGAGAGCTCGTTTTGCTGGTAAAATACACATGCTTGTAACTGTATTGAAGATGCTCCACTGTTATCAGCCTACATTTTGTACAACCCAGCCATTATGTTGAAAAGGTATGAATTTATATCTGCTTTTCCCTCTTTGTATATAAATAAATTATTCAGTTGCCCACGATGTGTAACGGTTCATGTAAACTGTACATACTCAGTTTATTTCCATGTATCTGTACAGAATGTCTTTTAAGAATTGTCTCCTGAAATTATTTTTTCCCAATTTTATGGGAATGTTGTGCAATAAAGATGCCGATGTTAAGAATTTATGTTTCTCTGGGAATGTTTTCTGCCACAGAATCAAAGGGAAAAGTTCTGGGAAAGTTAAATACTGGATGTGTGGATAAGAAATCGTTCTCCCAAAGCTGAAAACCAGAAATCCAAGAGCTATAATTCAGATCCAGGAGCTGATGAGGAGTCGAGGGAAAATAATACAGTAGTGCTGAACTGACAGCGGTGAGGCCGTGCAGTACATAACACCATGTACTCTGGTTTGTACCTGTTCACATGATATTGTATTGAAGGAACTGTCCAGGTGTGTTTCTTTACACTTCAGGTTAGCACCTGTGGTTTCTTCACTTTTCCCACAAACACTGAAGGAACGATACCAAGATTGTATAACTACCACAAGTGGGCTGGTTTTGAATTTGTGGGTAATCTTAGTTGAAAAGTCTTATTTTCATTTCTCTAAAAAATTCACACATTTTAATTTTGTATGTGGAAAAATTTATCCATTATAATTCATCCGTTGCTATAAAATAGCCTCATTTAAAAAAAAAAAAAGAAAGAAAAAAAAGAAAGTAGCTATAAATCAGTGCAAACTCTGTACAAGAATAGCACTTTTGTTTAGATTGGTGCGGGTTTGACTTCCAGCGTTCAACATCTGGATCACACATTTCACCCACCTTTGAATTTACCACCCTGAAACTCTCTGACTCCACCCCACCGTCACCGCAGCGCGGGAGGTAAAACGAAACGAGCGCACACGCCGCAGTTATGCAATAGACGGAGGAAGGAGTGTCCCGGTGGCCCAGAGCGAACACACGGGCAGCAGACCTGAACGCATCACCGTCAGCGAGAGGGTCGATGTAATCCCGCTTTCTCCGCGTGAGGAGCTGTTTTAGGAGGCGACTGACACAAAAACACCGCGTTTACTCTGAAATTGTTTGATTTTACTGTACAAGTTTGACTTTTTATTCTACTGTGAAGCAACAGCTCACTCGATACATTCACGTTGTGTGGTTTAGTGTAAAACTGTTTTTACAAGTGCTACGTTAATGTGACCACTTCGTCTGTTGCACCGATCGGACTTCAGAAGTCAGAGGGAGGATCTCTGCTGCGTTCAATTACTCCTGTCGCAGCTCGTACACCTGCGTTTCAAATCTAAAGGCGGCTTTCTTATGCAATTAAAACTAGACTAAAACAACCTTTGAAAACAAAAAGCGCATTGTTTGTCTTACAAATTAAAAATTTAATCCACAGACAATAAAATGCACTCTTGGTGGTTTGGTATGACTGGTAGCTTATGGTGGCAAATATTAGCTACTTTTATCTTTAGATGGATATTACTTGTAAATGACATTTCAGAGTAAGGTCACTTATGGCAACCAGTTTCAACATCTTCTCAAGTAACACTCCTATCTATAAATACATTTTACGTATTCATGGTAGCATTTCTCCCAAGTTGTATTCTCACTTGTTAAAGCTAATTAAATTGAACATATCAAAAATGGCATCTTTATTCTTAGAAATATCCAAAACGAACATTCTGGATATTTGCAATATAATTCTTACTTGGAAAAACTTCAATTACAAAACAGGGACTTCAAAAGTACACACATCTACAGTCCAGTTGCTACTAGTCAGAATTTTAATGACAAAACATTGTAATTGGAAATGGAAAATTTCCATTGCAACATTTTGTTTATAATTAACCAGGAAATTAGCCATAAATCCTTGAATAGCTGAAGGAAAACCACAACATCCGCTCAAAGTCCAAATTATCTGTGGCCTTACCAATATCCTATTGTATCATAAAACCTCAAATCTTAACATAATTGACTCCATGCTGTTAGGTGCTTTCTTTCCTTAAATATATATTTTTCCTTTTAGCAATTTACTACATTAACTCAAGTACCTCAAGTCGGTTAAAACTTCTGTTGCTGGTTTGATAGAACCTTCAGCTAATTTTGCTTTCATCCAGCAAACATGTCATAATGTGCACAAAATACCTGGGTGTGAACATAAGTTCAGTTTCACGCAGTATTTAGCTACCACTTGTGTCACTCATGTTCCACCGCCATAAACCCTCTTCTTTACGACAGCATGTGAACGCCTCACCATCTCAGGCCAGACAGATGTCGTCAACTCTCAGCTCTCAGATCTGAAAGAGGAGGGATCTAAATCCGAACTCCTGAAGCTACCGAGCTGGATATTTCCTTTACCAAAGATGTACACAATTCAAGACGGCGTGTGCCACACGTTTACCTTTCTGTCACACTTTTCTAGTGTCTACTCTTTCTCGGACGCGCAGTAGTTCAGAGTGAAGTTTTGTTCCCCTCCCGGAGGAGAAGGCGCTCCCGGTCGCTCCGTTTTTGGACTAAACTCCATCCATGCTCGGCTCGGCGAGGGAGTACAAGATCCACGGGGATGTGAGTTTGTTCAGCTGAAGAGCGAACGGGGAGACGCGAAAGCGAGTTTAACGCAAGAGGAGCTAAAAGTCCTGGTGTGGATTTGAGCCGAAGTTATGAAAATGACCGGAGCCATGGAAACTTCTTTCAAACTGGCTTTGAAGAAACCGCCCTCCCTGCGGACAGCAGAGGTAAACAAAACGATTGTTTCTTTAATTAGCTTCGCTTCGCTAATGTTAGCCAAAATCAAACCGTTGCTTCCATTCGCTCTAGGAAAACCACACTCATCTGTCAGAAGTGAAGTGAGTTAGCAGCAGCTAAGTTGTTTGAGGACAAATCATCTAATTGGGACTTTTTCATGGAGTCACATGTTAATTAGCGCAAACTGTACATGACTGAACTGACAGTGTGTAACTCTGATACAGCTAATTAGCTAAGCTAGAAGAACTTCTCAGGACAAACAGCAGCTAGCAACTCCAACTTTATGCCTCGCTGGAGCTATTGAATGTTTGTTCAATGCAGTAATACCACATGGAAAAGCCCAGAGTCAAAGCTTACAGGACAAAGTGTATCACAGGCTTCAGTGGTACCCAAACTGGGGTGCAGGGGCCGTGTTGGGTCCTTGGGAGAGTGTCAGGGGTCGCCGCTGAAATGACTTTCAGGGTAGTTTTATCACGTTAGGCCAAGCGAGAAACTTGTGTGGAAGTTGGGGCTCGAGCCAAGAATTGGTGAGTTCGTGTCCTCGGTAAATTTTGGGAAAACCCTGTTGCTGCTCTGCAGTACGGGCCTTAAATATGTGACAGCGTTAAAACTGTAGCGGCGCGAACGCAGCATCGCAGCTTCCCATCAGAGGGCTCAGGCCTAAGCCCAGGAGATAGTTTGTGTAAACTTTAACTTGAATGAGGCCGGTTAAATTTAATCACTGCTGCTTTCTCATCCCTCCTTCTCCCTCCTCCTCCCTCCTCCGCCTCCTCCCTACGCGAAGCTGTGGAAACACAGCTGGCTTGTCATTGCTTTTAGTTACGCTCTCTGCCCAAAAATAGCTCACGCCGCTGCACTCCCCTCCATGTTCAGCTGCTGGTAATAGTTTTGAAGTGCCAGCACTTTCAGAGTACAAAAAAAAAAAAATGTTTAAAAACGAGCTTTCAGCTTTGCATGGCGCTTTTGAAAAGGTCCCTTTCTGTGGCTCAGATCCTCTGTTTGTTTGTGTGTGCATGGTCGGCAGAAAGCCTCTTTCACACCTTCACAGAGGCCTTTTGTGCACACTTGAACAAACCATAACAGCCATGTTTAGTCCACAAATATATGACACAGTCACTGCAGTGAAGTGGATCCGTGATTTAGTCTTATCCTCTCAAATGAAGTGGAGGGGTCCTCGATTTCTGCTGATCACTTCCTGTCTCCTCTTCCAACTTTGAAACCAGCGTTAATATGGCAGAGGTGACGACAAGCGAGGTGAAATGTTTCCATACTGGTTCTCGTAACATCCAGGTGTGGGCTGGGTTCAGATAAAATGCTTCTTGTCTCGACAGGAGTGCGGTGCAAGTGCTGCGCAGCTCAGATCAGTGCCTGTAATAGGTTGTTTGCATATGACGTCACGTCACTCTTTTGTTGTGGCGCTAACTGCAGATGGAGGGCAGGAAGTGGGCAGGAAGCACTATAACACACACTCAAAATGGCTACGTTTTGCGTCATTTTTACGGTTGCTCTGATCGATCAAACCGAGAAACCGTGAGGAGCTTTTATCGAGTACCAAAAGTTGCTGTTCATAAGGGTGAAATATGAAAGAAACTGACCAAAAAAACGCAAGAAAAAATTGCTTGTTAACCGTCTGCGATTGGGTGTTATCTGAGTTGGATAATGGTAATCTATGGTGATAGATTTAAAGTAATAGCTACAAGCAACAGGACTAACACTTGTTAAAGTTTGTGTTGACGGTTTCCCTCCATCTGAATTTAATGTCACATGACTGCCAACAACCTATTGTAAAAACTCAGGAAGCTGCACCTGAAGTACACACATGTAACTAAAGCCCGAACAAGAAGCCACTAAGTTAATGTCTCTGTCTTCAGTCACAGTTGAAGAAGCAGCTGTACAGTGAAGCCATTCTGTGGTCTGCAGCTCTCGCAGCCTGTCCATCACGGCTCCTTTAACAGACTATAGATAACAATACATAAATGCTGGTGATGTAGCTCTCACCAGGCTTTGGATAGCCGACCATCACGCATCCAGAAAAATAATTAAACCTCTCCCCATTGATAAATCACACCCTTGCGCAACCAGAACACCAAACAATTGCTCATTAAATCACAGCGAGAAGATGTGAGTTGACAAATGTCTCTCCAAATCCTCAACAAACGGTGTAATCCTCTGCAGAACCCTCAGGAACTCAACAGATGAAAGACTGTTGAGTTGAGGTTTTTGTATTTGAGGTTTTTTAGTATTTTTATTCTCTGTTAATAATCATTCAAAACCCAGGTTTGAGCTGTTAGCTTGTGGTTGAGCATGTGTGCACTTGCAGCCCGGGACAGCACAGCAGTGTGGTGTCAGCACACAGGCACAGATTTGAGTATTGTCTTCTCAGCTCAGGCCTATTAGAGATGAACGGGATGAGGGAGGAAGTACACGAGTTTGCTTCTCAAGCTGACGTCTGGGGACCTCTCCCAGATTTCAAGGATGTTGCTATGAAACCGCTGATGCAGTTAATGGCACTCATGTTTTTGTAGTACAAAGTAGAAAGTAGCTGGAAGGATTTCAGCTCTTCCTGAACTCCAAATGAAACTGAAGCTATTTCTGAGGTTGCCAACTTGCTAGTAAGGGCTGGTACGCTCGCCGTCACGTGAGGTTTTCGTCTCTAATGGCGCCCAGCGAAGATTATTCAGCAGCAGCCTGCACACACTGTGGCAATTGAAATTGTATTTATCGTGATGAAAGACAGCGGGGAGGTGCCGCTTGGATCTGATGAATGAAGAACACAAAGCAGTAAGCCTTGAATCTGTGTAAACGTGCCAAATTTGCAGAATAATCCAAAATGAAAAAAGTTGTTAGTTGCAGCCTTATTATTAATATAGAGGTCCGATTTTTGGACAAATGACACTCATTGTTTTCACAGCCGTCCTTCATTGAAAGACTGCTCGGTTGAGACGCGCTGTCAGCTGGACTTCTTGCATGTGAAGCTTTTAGATGTGCTGTAGGTGCGTCAGTCTCCTGTGCAGATGCTTGGCTCGGTGGGTAATCTCTCCCACCGCAGGTTTTATGCCTCGTCAACCTTTCCCAGCTCCTCGGTTTTTCCGTCCAGCTCTTCCCTCCCGGCCTACCTTTCTCAGTGCCATGCAGACAGACAACAAATCACGCTGGGTGATTTATAGTGGCTTCGGCTGCGCCCAGTACAGATCGGACATTTATGGGAATTCCAACCATCGCGAAGCCACAGGCTCCCCGGGGAAGGTGCAAGTGAGCGAGAGGAAGGGAAGCGCAGACTTAAGTGGCGACTTCTTGCTTTCTAAGCAAGCAGCAGAGCCGCTATGAGCAGCACAGGGAAGGAGAAGCAGACCAGTGTGTGGTCGATGCTGCGTTCTTGGAGAGTACGCAAAGAAACGTGTTTGAAAAGAGGCCGTGTGTTTCAGCCGGAGAGCGCGGTTTGCTCAGTGCTGACGCAGCTCGACAAATTAAAGCTAAAGGATAGTACTGCTGTGTTTTGTTTTTTCTTTGAAATGTTTGTGCCAGGGTGCCCATCTTCTTTAACCACTTCCTGGTGCCGCCTGCACTCAGTCAGCACAGAGATGTCAGGGTTTGTTGTTTTCCTCTCTGCTGAGGCCTTTGGCCCCTGTTCATTCAGGCACAGAACAGCTGCCACACAGCTGGCAAAGGCCCAGCAAGGTGATTCATCATTGTTAACACGGCACATTATTTGGTTTGGTCAGACTTTCTTTATTTATCATCATTTCACTGTGTCTGAGTCCTTCATTGGAGTTGTTTCCACATCAATTTGGCATATCCACATTTTCTTAATTTGGACATTTTTCTGTGCAGGATTTGCACTTTATTGTGCAAAATACCTGCTTAAAATTCTAATTGTGAAACACACACTTCGAAATGATTTGGCTGAGCCTAAACCTTACACAGCGTCTGGTTTCCTCTTTTCAAAAAATGAGAAGCCAGACAGCAGATCACCTCCTCAGAGGTTTGAGGTGTTTCACTCCGGTGTCGGCTGCTGAAGGAAGTCGCTGCATGTCACAGGGGACTGTGGGAAACAACAAGTGGACCGGTGTGTGTGTTTGTGCTTTCACAGGCCTCACTGTGTGTGTGTGTGTGTGTGTTTGCATGTGGATGTGAATGTTTATGTGCGCGGTGTGCACACAGACAGTAGCTTAGCGCATGTAGAAACAGGACTGTCTGTAGATATTGATTTTTAATTCAGGTAGACATGCACTGTAGCTCACTCTGCTCGCCTCCTGCTTCCTTTCTCTCATCTGCATTACTTCAGCTGTCGCCAATGTTGCCCGGGGCATCACTGTCTTGTCGGCACAGGATGCCTCAGATACCTTCCCACTGCAATTTACTTCACTGATACACACAACAGAAGGGTCTGCCCACTCCACAGGTAGGCGGAAATGAAGACACGGAGTCCTGCCTGACAGTAGTGATTATGACAGGTATTTTCAGCCCAGGTATCTGATTAGTCACAGAATTTCCATAAAACACAGCCAGCTGTAGCCACTGGCTATGCCGACTATGTGATAAACAAGGAGGTCATCTTTACGATGTTTAGTTCAAACTAGTGTTCTTAAAATGAAGTTTAGTTGAGTTGAATTGGCTTTATATAGATTGGGCTGTGATTGGAGGAAAAAACCCTTCACAGTGAAGCTCAGACAAACCTGCAGGGTGGAGGCTTTCCACAGTATCCATCCATCCATTTTCTATACCCGACTATCCCTTTCGGGGTAGCTGGAGGGGGGCTGGAGCCTATCCCAGCTGTCAGTGGGCGAGAGGCGGGGCAGCCAGTCGATTGCAGGGCAACGTGTATAGACGAACAACCATTCACGCTCACACTCATACCTAAATTAACCTAATGAGCATGTTTTTGCTCTGTGGGAGGAAGCCGGAGTGCCCGGGGAGAACCCACGCAAGCATGGGAAGAACATGCAAACCTCACACAGAAAGGCCCCGCCCGACCCGGGAATCAAACCGGCGACCTTCTTGCTTTGAAGCACGCGCACTACCTGCTGTCCACCGTGCCGCCCTCCACAGTATTACATCCTGAAATCATGAGTGATGGCAGGTAACAAAGATATTTGTCCAAAACGCCGCACCAAACCAGTTTGTCACATTTTCCCCAGAATTATTTCTGCAATTCCGTGATGAAAGTCCAGTTTTGGCTTTCTGTTACCAGCAGGCCAACGTGATGGATGACAGCTAGACAGTTTACCAAGGGACTTGCAACATTAAACCAATGTTTCCAAAACTGAAAGAAATCTTTATCTGCACAGGAATGCCTGTATGGGAACCACTGACCTGAGTAGACGTTGTGTTACATACATGGATACTGAAAGGAGGTTGTCATCATATGTATCTGTCCATGTTGCCCCGCCCTTATTCAGTGTGCTTCCTGTCATGGATCCATGTGGCTTCTTCGCACCCATGACTTTATAGAGAGCGTTTCTGGCACTGTTAACGTTACTAACTGTTGTAAAATAGTATAAACACAAAGAAATGTGTAGCCATAATCACAGTAAAGACCCCCCTGCCCCTTCCTGAGCTAATTATTGGAGTAACCAGCTTGTTTGCTCCATGTGTACATACTGCGTTCAGACCAGTGCTTTCTTCAATTTGTGAGCAAACATGCATGTTCGCACAAAGCCAAAGTGAAAACCAGTTTGACACCAGCGTCGTCTTGACTGAGGCCCGAGGGCTCATCTTCAAAGTCTGGTGTCGGTTCAGCCCCGCTGTGTCGTCTTTAAGGGAGACGCATGAGTGTATTGATGAGGCTGCAAATTGAGGAAACTGCGTCTCTCTGCCCGTGGCTTCTTAGCATTGGTTGTATTTGAGGAAAAGAAGGTTTGTACAAGTCTGTGTTTTCAACATTGTTGGTGAGAAATTGCAGAAGTATATTTTGAAAGCTGAAAACTCTCAGCATTTGGCCAAGTCATTGTTGAGACGTACAGTATGTATGTTTCTATCAATGAGCCCATAAACAACATTTTCGTAAAGATCATGAATGTTGGCTTTTAACACCTGATAAACCTGGTCTAGTAGACTCTGACACTGTGAAGCATCATAATTTATATCTGCTTTATTCAAACGTACCTTTGCACCAGTTAGATCAAGGATGACTGTACCAGGATACAAAATGTATTTTAATATTTGTTGCAACGTGTTGGTGAATTGTGTCATGCTAGGGCTTTGTGGCTCCACCAGGATTTCCCCCTGAGGACAAATTTGTTCAGGTGGATGACCTAGAAATGGTGTTTTAGAGGAGACATTAACCCTCCAAATTTAAAGTGGTGAAAGTAGCGTTTTAAAAAGCACAGACAACATGCCTCATTGGCTCTTGCAGTGAAAATGATGTGTTTCTCATGCTGGCTGTTGGTGAGCGTTTCTCAGCATATGATTGGTGTTTTGTGTTAGTTTCTCACCATGTGGGCAGACCTGTGGGTTAGGCAGCTGTTGATGTGAAACTGACGCAGTGACACTTCCTGTCAGAGTGGCATACTTTTAGCCACATTACACAGCTGATAATTGACTTGCTCCACTAGCATATAATCAGAAGAAAATGACAAGAATGTGTTGGGAATCAGATATTTAGAGCAGGTGCATTTTTGTGCAAATGATGAGAGGGAAGGCAAAGAGAAAATCCCTTGCATATAGGTTTATGAAAAAATGAGTTGTAGTAGAAGTGATAGGAGACAGAAACCAGATTATAGACCAAGATAGAGAAAGTGGTGGCCACGCAGACAGCATGGGACAGACACTCTCATAGCTGAGACGGATCTAGTACGGTATAGGAGGCTATCGCCCAAGATACGGCAGAGGGGAAGAGTGACGAGGAAAAGTGGGAGAGAGCGATCCGAGCAGGTAATCAAAAAAGATGGCCGAGAGATAGGTGGAAAGATATGGATGTTAAAATTGAGAAAGCTGGAGAGTCAGCAGAGAGCGAGAGCGAAATGACTGCATGTAATCAAAAGCTGGGCTGAGAGAATGAGATGAGAGCAGCTCAGATAGTTGATACAGAGAAAAGTTCAAATGGAACTTGAAGGTTGGCAGAAGCGACGGAGAGTGAGAGTGAATTTGAGAGAAGCTGCAATCCAAAGGTAGGCACCATTTGCTAAAGCAATGCACGCCCTGATGGCCGAACTCTAGATGAGTCAGCGTCATGGTTTAGCACCGTACAGGATGAGGTTTGTTTGTGGGTATAAGTCAGAATTACTTGATTTGTGTGCGTTAAGCATTGATTAAAACACAAGTGTTCAAACAGAAAACAGCGCTGCCTTTAAAGAAACTGAGCACTGTAGGTCAATAACACTGTCAGATTCATGATGAACAGTTTGAAAAGATCAAAATCGATGCTTTAGAACCACCGATATCATCAGAGTTTCCATTAGGAAAAAAAATGGTGCTGGTCCTGGAAGATTCAGTGTCCTGGACAAATTGGAGAAATTCCAGGCAAACCATGTTTTTGTGTCTGAGTGACGAATGGGGACAACAGTTTTTGAAGTGGTCCAGTATTGAATGAAACAGGCCGGAATGTAATCCCTGCGGACGTTCGTGCACCATCAATGTACGTCCACCGACAGGCTCAGATTGTTATTCTAAGTGTCTGACAACATTATGGAAAGGATCCTACAGAGAAAGACGTTTTTGTTAGAGAGAAATATCCTTCTTGTTAAACCAGAAACAGCCGCTATGTCGCTCTCACCAAAGCCACCAAACTCCATTTACAGAAACATCGATTTTAGCATCATTAAACACACTTCATTAAAACTTGATAGA
Organism: Chaetodon trifasciatus; assembly: GCA_037975065.1. Lineage (NCBI taxonomy): Eukaryota > Metazoa > Chordata > Actinopteri > Chaetodontiformes > Chaetodontidae > Chaetodon > Chaetodon trifasciatus. The sequence continues at coordinate 142,694 of JBBMOE010000031.1, forward strand.
AACAGACTAAAACTCACTAAAACCTTGTTGGTCCGTCTTTCCACAGTTCTAATAATCACCACCAACTCTGATTTGGTTGAAATAACCTCTTAATTCAGCGAGTTAGATGTGAAAATATCGAGAAAGGAGCAGATGGAGGGCGGACATCGCTTACTTTTCGCCGGACGTTATGAGCGGAGAGATTTAAACATGTCGGACTTCCACAGATGTTTCCAGTAAAAAACTGCTGGATAGTGGAAGCCCTGGATAGCATCTCTTGTTTTCCAGTTATTCCTTGTGAAAATGTGCCACCTACATCACCCATAATGCAACTCAGCCACACACAGTTCCTGTGGAGATGTGGGTGTGTTATGCTAGTAGCAGCTAGCCTCGAGCCATCACCTCAAGCAGAGATGAGGAGCAGATTACAGAGGTTTGATAAACTCACTTCTTTGTAACTCCACACCTCCAGATTTTTTCTTCATTTCAGACTCGTAGGCTTCAGACCGAACCTCCACTGACTCAAGTGACATTACTTGAGGCAATTTATCAGACTTCACACAGCTCCCTGTGGAGCCACAAAAGGTTTTATACAGCTTCTTTCACAGTGTGCAGTAGTACTCCCCGAGGAAAGATCATGGCGACGATCACTTTATGTTTTGTTTTGACAGTTGGGAGATAAAGAATAGCATGGTTCTCATGAAAACTTAATCTACTGGGAGTATGGACTGCTTCCTGATTGATTGCAGTGTGTTGCCAGATGACGTTGCATTGTGTTGCAGCAGAAGTTCAAGGCAGCTTCAACTTTCTTACCAGGTGACCCTGAGGGATCTGTGGTTTTTTATGCTCTGGTCAGGTCGGTCTGAACGTGACCTTTTCGAGTTCTGGCTGTGGCGCCTTGGAATGGATGTGCACCTGCCTCAAAGCCCCGGAGAACTTCAAATCTTGAGTATTTCTCTATTACGAAAACTCAGCTAACTGGACTTTGATCAGATTTGATGACAGTGACCAAACAAAACACCAACTCCCATCAGATCATAAGCACTTACACAAAGGTCACCTTCAAGGCAGCAACCCTGAGTTACTGTCGCTTTTATCACCTTGAACTGCCAACATACGTCGAAGTATCTGTGGCCCAGTTTGCTGTCTTTGTCGTCACAGGTGGCGACATTTGGGACCCAAAGAAGGAGATATGCACAACCGAGCTGTGGCACATTTATCCCAGTTCAATTTCAGTAAATCCAGCATGACGTAAACACAGTGCAACTCAAAACACACACACACATACATGCCAATAACAACATAAACAAACCTGAATGTGCCAGCAAACTGCAGGGTTGAGAGAGAGCCCGAAATTAAGAGGATACAGAGGAGTCAGTGTGTGAAACAGACAGAGAGGGGGACGCCAGTGGAAGACTTTGGGTGTGTGTTTGTGTTGAAATGGGTGAATAAACACAGCCTTCCCCTGACCCGGAGCACTGAAAGCTCCCCTTGTGGAGCCAATAAAGGCCCCTCCTAACTTGCTGAAGGGCCTGTGAGGACTGGAGGGCAGACAGACGCTAACAAACTGCAGTGATTCAAGTCCTGTGAGCTGGTTCTGGGTCTCCTCTGCTCTGTAGTTTGTGGTGGTTGCTTTCAAAGATCTGTGACATCAATTCTCAGCTATATATATGTATTTCATCTGCCTGGTGAAGCCTGAGAAACAGCACCGAGGCGACGTTACGCTGTTTTAAAGACACATTAAAGTAATGACTTATCGCATGCTGACTTTTTTGTGTGCGATGTGGAACACTGAAGGCTTTCAAAGGATGACCCACCTCTCCTGCTCAATAATACATTGCATTTGCATTTGCACTGGAGCCTTGGTCTTTAAAGCTGATTTTAATGCACTGTTTGGCAGCACAGGCCAGCAGCGTATGGCACACATAGGAGATGATATTGCATCCAGCCCACTGATTCAGCAACAGAACTCATATATGTTTATCAAACTGGTGACTCTTGACCTCAGCAAAGCTTGACAATGATCTGAATGTTTCAGATGGGCGAGTGGAAGATTTTGTAGAGTAAAAGTCTTCAAAAAATCTTCTGTAGAGCAACAGGATTTAAGTTTGCTTTGCATAATACAGCTTTAACTAGTTGAAATGGGGAGTCCATTAATTGATTTATAGATGGACAGGATATATAATCATTCATAAATGATCTCTGCCAGGCATAAGCAGGCGTTTGGTCGTGTTTGCGTCCACGTGTCCATGTTTCCGTCTGCAGCTTATCTCACATACTAGTGGGCCTATTTTTTCTGTGCACCTTTATGACCAAATGCGAAAGGACCTCTTGTGTTTGCACTGATTCACAGTTGTTGAAAAAACAATTTTATTGGCTGCTCTGTTTCATACTGCGTTACGCAGTATTTGCCATTTTACGATATCTACAATGGCATAGCCGAAGACAAGGCTTACCTCTTCTGTTTTAGGCCACGTTTTTGCCTTTGTTGTGGATCAAAAAGTGACATCCACAGATAGATAGTTTGGTCTTTTCTTGGACCGGAGCATCTGCAGATTAATTCCATGGCCACTGTGTTTGTGATCCACTTAAGTTAAGCATGATATGAGCTGAATAAATCTCTGTAATCGTTGGCTTTGCTGCCATCTTGACTGTGGGGGAGCTGGGAGGGACAACTGACTGAAATTCGGTCCTGTTTTTGGGGTATGTCTGTTGCTGGAAACATGAGCCTGGCAGAGATTTGTTACAGAAATGTAATATGAGACGTGGACGCTTTTGGGCTTTTAACTGTTCTCTAGACAATATAGGAAACTGGAAGACTAAACTCCTTTAAGATCTCCATGTGTCCTTATTTTCTGGCATTTTATACATTGTACACCAAGCAATAATTTGATTAAACAAAAAATAGATACATTTATCAATAATGAAAACAAACATTATTCCACTTTGAATAACAGTGAAATGAAACACTCCTCTGACTAAAGGTCAAGTGCGTTTAGGTGGTTAATCCTTGTAAGAAGACAGTCTAGTTCCAGCCTGTGTTTACCGCTTCAATGATGCTCTAATCCACATTGTTTACGTATTTAATTACGAGCTTGTCAGTGAAACACAAGCACTTGTGATGCCAAGCGTCTTTCTAAAACCTGTTTTGAAACTCCCTCATTCGCACAGCGGGTCCACAACAAGCGCCTGGCTTTGTCCTGCTGGGTATTGTTTGAATGTAAACACGTCAGCTTTTCCTGTGGGTAGCGCCGACCTCACGGCGCAGCGGGTTTCCAGGGTTCCCAGCGCACGCGCGTGTTTGCCGGCGCATGCGTGTGCAAACAGTGTGGCGTGTGATGTGGGAAGCGTAGCTGCATTCCACGCATGACAGCAGGCGTGAACAGGCAGATATCGTCAGCTCTGACCTGTTTCGTTTGTAGGGAATGTGGGCCGAGGCTACAGGTGGGCTCACCTCGCATAGTTTAGTCAACCAGTGACAGGGTTACCTTGACATTTCAAGCACCGGTTGATCATTTGCTTTCCTCGCGAGGCTCGCTGTTGTGTCAGATGAGGAAGGATAACGAGATGTTGTACAAATTGTTTGAGTTTCCCTTAACGGCAACGTTGGTATGCCAACCAGACTTCATAAGATTTTCAAGGTGTTTTTAAAAAGCCTTGGATAAAAAGTGCAGCGTGGTGTCTAGAATCTTAAATTCTGCATAAAGTGGGTTTTCTGTGGAAATCGAGATTATTGGATGTTGAGGACTTTATTCAAAACCACACAGCATTGAGTACTCAGCTTAAGTGTATTTTGTATATTTCAATACATCCTCTTTATTCTCTGTGGCACATACTCATTGAATATGTGTGCTTCCCATGGTTGGTGCAGTTATTCAGAGTGGCTTTCCACACGAACAACAACAGCCTCATTTCTGAATATGAACATATTACAGAGAACCAGCAGTAAATCATATCTGATGACTTATTATTAAAATTGTTGTTCATAAATTCTCTGGCTGATGGTTTCAGCGCTAACAGGGCGCGATACCACAAAACCTCCAGTCTTGCCACTGAAGTATTTTGGCCCTCTTTCTATCTGAGCAGAAGAAGGCCAGGAAGCAGCTTGTATAACAACCTGTTGCCACAGAACTCTTCTTAAAGCAGTTTTATGACCTTGCAAAACTGGTCTGGAATGTGTGTCAGAAAAGGACGGCGGCAGATACTTTGAGCGGCGTGTTTGTGAATGAGTGCGCTGTTCTGATTGTGCTTGAAGTGTATTTATGTCAAGGTTTGAATGTTTGTATGCAGTCCAACAAATTACTGCTGGATGATATGACAAAAATGAACATTAGAAATATATTTTTGAGCTTTTTTTGTATACCTAAATGAAAAAAAATCCATTATTTAGCCTAATGTATGCAGTTTCATTGTTAAAATATTATACTGTCCAGCCCTAAAGGACTTTCTGTCTACCAATCAAGCAACATTTGACCAGATTTTCACCTGAAGAAGCCCCCCATTGCTTCTCTTTATGGCTCTAGATGACAACATAGGGACCGTTGACCCCTCGGAGAAGTGGCTGACGTGAGCAGATGTGGGGTTCTTCCCTGTAGATTAGCTGTGCTGGTATGCAGGAAAACCTCAGACTGTATTTTTAAAAGTATTATATCATGCTCTGCAGAAGTGACCACCCCAAAACTCAAAAAGGCGTAGTTTAAGGGACTGACAGAGTCTGGCTCAGATTTCCCCTTCACGTCAAAGCAATTTTGACTTACAGTACGCTCACAGCTCCCTCCCTTTATCAACCATATGTTCTCTATTATCCATAGATAGTGTTACTGTGGCTTCCTGCATTGTGTAAAGCTGTGCTGCCTCTGCAGTAAACAGAGCTGGTATTTAGTACCTCTCCACATTAACTTGACATAAAAACATAGAAACGTTCTGTGGCTGTCTGATATCACCTGAAATCAGTATCAGGATTCCTTGTCTCACTTACTTTGGACATGAATAATGAAAGACGCTTTACTTCTTTACAAGATTACCTGTCCTCACATTGGACTTGTTATTAATTATTTTCAATAAACAGAAAATAATACACCTTGTCTCTGAGTAACATTTATTCAACACATCCAATGGTCAGAACTGAGGAAAATATTTCCCTGACTGTCTTCCTGAGTTCAGCGTGAAGGTAACAAAAACAGCGATTCATATTTCATAGATTAATTTAAACATAATTCTGAATATTGCATTGCGTTCCTGCCAATAGATCCCTCTAAATCCTACATACTGGACCTTTAAGACAGAATAAATCACAGAGCAATAAAAGTTAGAGCTTCACAGTCGAGAGAAAGTTACACTCACTCAATATAAAAGCTGTTTGTGTTGCCTTCTGGCCAATGGAGGCCTCACTCCCGCAACAGCTTAAGTGAAGCAAATGATGGATATATTCTTAAACGTTTTCTGCCTCTTTGTCCCATCTACTGAGTCAAGGTACGGCCTCCCTCTTCAAGCACTGAGCTCTTCTCACTGTGTAGCTCATGACTCAGCCACCATCGAGGTCCGTGGAGCAAAGCGAACCCGTTCTTGGCCCGACGAGCGACCTAACAGCAGCTTACAAGAATGCAAAGAAGCCGCTTCAGTGTCACTCATGCGGCTTCTTGTTCTTGCATTTTTGACCTTCTCGATTTGAATACTGTTGTTTGTTTCCATAGCAATAAAACATGTTCCCAATGCGGGGAGACAGGCAGTGAGTAGGTTTCAAACATCCTTCCCTGTAAATCCCTCAGAGACCGGCTGCAGTCGACAGCAGCAGCATTCCTTGCGGTAGCCGAGCAGCGCTGATACACGAGGGAACACATCCTGGAAAAAGACCTGATGTGCTTTCTTTTTATAAACTTGTTTCTGCCGCTTTGTTTTGAAGAGAAAAATAACGTCAAGCGGGGCACAAATTGTCTCCAGAGGTCTGAGCTATTGACAGCGAGATATGCAGATGAGTCAGGGCTCGAAGACTAAAAGATTAAAAAAAGCCTCTGTGTGTTTGTCTGCATCGACATTATGCGTCCTTCCACTGCATGTGTGCCCGCTGCGTGAGCTGTTTGACTTTTGTAAAGCAGTGGTACGCACTGACACGATGAGAGGTGATAAGCAGCTGTTTTCAGATGTTCTCCATCTCCATCAATACGTCATGTTTTGCGATTGAGAGTCTTAGCTGGTTTTTATTTTGCTTTATAAACAGTCACTAGACAAGAAGAGCACCTACTGTTTATCTGTGTCCCTTGGGGCCCTGACGTACCCAGAAAAGCACCATTATATGTGTTTTGCTGCACATGTTCTGTGTTTGTGTCAGTTTTCTTTGCACTGGCATTGTGAGCCAAAGGTCTTCAGTAGAGCTTCACCCTGATGAAGCTACAACTCCAGCCTGTCAATCAGTGTGACAAAAAAAAAAGCTTTTCCTTGGTTTGAGGCTTCTTGTTTTGAAAGTTTTTTTGGAGCTCTGCCTTTCACATGTTTTTCATGGATTTTCTGGAAGCCGCTTTGTAGCTCTTGGCAGAGTGTACAGGTAGAAGGTTATACAAAGAGGCACACCTGCTACACATCCTTCAGGACTTCGTATATGTTCTTTAGCATTTCCAGCCCGGGACCGTAGAAATGTAGCCCCGCCGAGGGATTCCGGCTCAGTTACTGTTATTCTTGTATGTGGCCGCACATCCTTTGCAGCCATGACCTGTTTCTGACCTTGAGCCATAGCGTCAAATACCTCTATGCAGAAGGTGATCCCAGCTCTTCCTCAGGCTGCTTCTTCACCCTGCATCACTGCACACAAACATAACAAATTTGCATATAATGTGAGAGTGAGCTGTGAGAACAGGTGAGACAAATTAATAGATTTTCAGCGCTGCTAAAAATATCAATCCTGTTTGGTGGGAAAAAAATTAAAAAAGTAGTGCAAACAATTCCGAACAGTTACTGGTGTATTTTAGGCACGTTTGTGCGAGCAAGCAGCCGTGATTTTCTGTTTTTCTTGAATACAGAGGAGTGCTTTTTCTTCAAATATAATCCTTTTTTTTATCTTCCTCTTTTTTTGAGAGACTATCTTTGTGCTCCATCCATCTCAACACATGCCTCACACACACTGAGTGCAGCAGCTTGCCTGTCATTTTTAATATTCAAAAGCAGAGATACCCTAATCTGTTGCAGGTGGAGCTGACTCTGGACCTGCAGATAAGGGACCAGAAGGCAGTGTTTTGTTGAGTGGAAACAGGACACTGGCTACAAGGGCTTGTACTGACAGCATTCCCGTCCCAGAGACTGATGCCAAGCCACTTTGCCCTCCCTTTCTCAGGCACTGTACAAGAATGAAGTCAGGTTGAAAGTGACAGATCCACCTGGTCATCTTTCAGTCCTGGTGTGCTTGTGCGCACATCACTTGTTAACTGGCACACTCTGGTGTCAGAATTAGACAGACAGCGCAAGAATATGCATGAATATGCGCTGGTTGCATTGGTTCATGGGTGTTATGCGGTGATATGCAAGTCTGTATTTACAGTATCTGCCAGTTTGTGCAGTAGCCGACCTTCCAGTAAAGGAAGGCACATGTAGGCTGTGTTGAATTCAGCCGTGTGCACCTGGAGGCTGTCAGTGTGATTGAGCAACAGATGGTTAACCAGAGTGGGAGAGCATGAAATAGTTTGTTAGCATACGTCAATAAACTTCCCTGCAGCACAAGTGGTTTGCTTTACAGACTCATGAGCAGTGGGTGTTGTGCAAAGGTGACGATAAAAGGCATGCAAACGTGATGACACACATAGTTTGTGCAAGCATCACAAGACAAGTTTGATGGTTGAGCTGTTCGTTATTGTGACTCACACACTCTTTTACTCAATCCCTTGTGTGACAAGTCATCAATTTTACTCAATTCTTGGCTTGCTTAGTTTATGAATCACTCATTTGCTGACTCCAGTGCTCATTCATTCAGTCAATTTTAATTCAACCCTTTACATGCTCAATTACTCATTCTCTCACTCACATTTTCACTTGATCAGAAATTCATTCACTTATTTGCTGGACACACTTGAGCTAGTTTTCCTTGTCTTTCACTCACATAAAGTCCTCTCAGTCATTGGCGTGCTCACCGGTCGTTCTCTAGATCACTTCCTTGGCTTGTTCGGTCGCCTCCTTTGCTGACAGGTTTGAAAAGAACGCAGTGCGCTCACCTCTGGAATGCTCAGAATGCGACAGCTGGATTCCCCGAGCTTCCCGCCCGCCTCGGTGACACCACTGTGTTAAACCGTCAACCCAAACATGGCGGCTCATTCACGACAGAGAGAAGCTGCTCGCCCCGGGCAGAAGTTGGAAAGGTCTCATCTTATTGAAAATAATACTCTTCTTTAAATGGCTCTCGGTATCTTTTGAATATACTGTATATTTAACGTTATTATTCCAACTGACATTGAAATGACTGTGTGTGTGTGTGTGTGTGTGTGTGTCTTGGAGGAAGGAATGCGGTCAGATGTTGAAATGCCGCCTTAAGAAAAGGCTGCATTTAATGAAAAACCTGCTTATCTCATTTTAGGGCTGCGGCATTGCAGACACATACATGATTTCACAAAGGCTACACTATTATATAAGTGCTGGCAATTTATTTTTTCATTTGTGTTCTGGCATGGCAGGGTTAGATGGCCCAGCCTTCAATTTCTCTACTTTTCTGCTCTCGCTGTGCGTGGAGGTGCACAGCAATGCAGCGAGCTAAACACACTTTCAGTACAGGTTGAAGACAGCTGTTGGACTTTTAGACCTTAACTGTGGGCAACTGTGAGACTGAACTTTATTGCATAACAAATTCAGTGATTGTGCTCTAACAAAGAGGGAGAGCAAAGGTTCTTTAAGCATTTATTGGTACACTAACAAGACACTTGGGTTCATAGTTATATTGTCTTTTATGCCAGGAAGAAACATCATCAGTCAGTGCATGATCAACATTAAGAAGAAGAAGAAGAAGAATCCTTTATTTATCACTACACAACATGCTGAGTTACAGAGTCTGAAACTGCACACGCCATGCTTAGGTAAAATTATTTCTCCGCTTTTATCCCATCCTGGTAAGTCCTTCCTCCGTGGCAGACCAGGAGCGGTGGGCTGCCAGCCGACAGTGGCGCCCGGGGACCCAGTTCCTTTTGTCACCATTGGTCAGGTGGTGATCTTCATGCATGTTTTTAGTGGTTTTTTTTTTAAAGGACGAAACCCCAGGTGAACACGGGGAGACACGGGCAAACTCCACACAGACAGGCCCCTTAAAGGGCAGCAGGCACTTAAGGCATGGTGGACAACATGCTCCCAGCGCCCCAGGCGGGAATTGAACCCGGGACCTTCTAGCTGTGAGGCGACAGCGTTACCACCGTAACACCATAGGAGGCAACAGTAATTCATTTTGTAGAACGATTAGTCTCCTCGTCACTTTGTCCTTTCACAGAAAATTTATCGCCAACTATTTCAATACTTATTTAGATGTTTTTAGTCATTAAAAAATGAAAAGATGAAATTATCTGCTTCCAGCCTCTCAAATTTGAATACTTAAACATTTGTCTTTCCTGATTGTAAACTGAAAAGCTACTGAACACGCCGCTCTTATCTGTGCCGTGCTGGCCTCCCCTTTGACACAGTCAACATGCATCACACACTTCCAGCAGATCAGATCACAGCCGCTCATTCTGTTCTTATCAGACAGTGACAGAGTTCGAACCGTAACCGACGCGTTTATGTAAGTCCTGTGTGTGCAAATGTGCGTCCGCAGGGCGCTGGAGGAAAAACACTGGGCCACGTCACACATCACACTCCTACAACGCTCAACTTTTCAAACTATTCAAAGCCCCGGCATTAATTCTTTTAAGCATGCGATGTCTGATTCATATGCCAGTTTGCGAACAACAATGCAAACTATCCAAATGTCTCTTCTTTAATTGTTTTTTGGACCTTGAACATGATTTTATCTTAATTAGTTCTAGGATGAGTGCAAGAAACTGCTGCCCTAATATCAATGAGGTCAATGACAGCTTTTGTTTGTGATTATACTGTCTGCAAACTCCTATTTAGAAGTCTAACTCAGAAAAAGAAATAGATTGTAAATTCACTTGTGACTGAATTGATTTACCAATAACTAAATCCAGTTCAAAATCCAGGCTGACTTCCATCCTTCTGCTGTCATTTTCAAACAATTAACTCCCTCAAAGTGGACTCCCCTGATGCCGTGACAACCAGAGCAGAGGCCATGACTTGCAAAAGTGCCCCCAGTTGGAGGTCCAGGTACCTACCCAGTCCATTTTCTTCCTTGAAGGCTTTGATCGGCCTCAGCGGCCTGATTGACTGTGTTTAGGAGGATGGGTGGGGCTGTGCTTCATGAGAGGACGTCCGTTGACTCAGCAACTGTGAGCAGACAGAGCAGCTAAGTAGGCATGTCAGAAGAGCAGATGGAGACAGATTGATCTCTCCATATGGAAACCTCTTCCACGCACACATCCTTTGAGACGCTTAAAGAGAAGTGAGGTTTAAGTGATGTCAGTGATCACTTACTGTATCCGCCATCAACAAGGAAAATGTGATGACTGTGCATAGCTGCTTGCGAGAGATGCAGTAATATGCTTTTAAGAGTTATTTTTTGTTTGTTTGTTTGTTTTTTGTGACAAATTCTTATATTTCTATATGGATTTGCCCTCAGGAGCACATTCTCATACTGCAGTGACCTTCCCCCAACCATTGATTTTAAGAAGCTGCTAATTTTTGCTGTATTTCATCCTTTACTGACTGCTAGCTCGCCAAGCTAATGCAAAGCTTGGGGCGTCGCTACTTGTAGCACATGACATGCACCAACGCAACCGATTGGCAGAGACAGAGAGGGAGTGACAGAGAGTTTTTCTATTAAGTTTCACTTAAAATAATTCAATCTGACCCCAAAGATTTACACAGCAAAACAATCCGGATGGGTCCCGACGAGGGGTCATGTGTCAGCTTTATGTGTAACTCACACAGCGCCTTTATTTTTCAATCTTGTTCTGTAATTACAGCAGTTCTGGAGTGATTGATATGGAGGTGTGAAATTGAATTTTGTGCTTAACAGCCAGAAAAACACTGCCCTAGTGTGAACTATTCTGTAGTGCTCTTCAGAAGGGAAATTAAGTGCCAGTCCCTCCAGTTGGTCTTCCCAGTGGCCTCGTGTGTGACCCCTTATATTGACGTTAAACAGTTCTGGATTCGTTCTTTTTCTGCTTTGTCTTGATGTTGCGCGCTCTAAGGCTGCATGCAACCACGGTTAGATCTGTTTTTCACCGGGGTGGTCTGGACTCCATTAGCCTCATTCGTCCGGTTTTCAAGGCAGAAACTATATTTGCACAGGACTGAGAACGTTTCAAGTACCCAGAGTTGAGTGAGTGAGAGAAATGTTTTTTTCGCCAGACTCCCCGGCCTAATCTGCAGTCGGTGAGCTCAGTCAAATGGTGTTCCGCCCAGTCGGTCCACTGTTAACTGGAAATCACATTGGGTTATGTCTACACAGATAAGAAGCCATTCACTGGCAGGGATTTGTGTGCATCTGGTGTGTGCCTGTCAGTGGAAGGTCACTGGAGGTTTGGCTGTGTAACACGAGTGATAACGTGGTATGCTTGCTTACAGTGTTGTGATTCAACCTGACACGCCAAGGTATTTTCCATGCAAACGTATTCAAAGTGTGTGAATGTGGGCACATGTTCACGCACAGGGTTGTTTTATTGTCTTGGAGAGACAAACAGAGCAATGTGGTTTGGTTCTGTCTGCAATAATCCTTCATCAGCCCTTGTGCCCCCCCAACCCAACATAAATAGTGACTTTTAAGCCATAAGGAAACTTTCCAGGGTAATTGCTGTTTTTTTTATCTAACCAAGAATAATGAATCATACACTTGAGTCTCATTTCAAGTGTTAATAGTGCTGATGTTTGTGCTGCTCTCACCAGAGGAACCATGCATTCCAGGTTCACCAGGTTCACACATGACCACGGGGGTTTCAGGAACATCTGAGGCTTGCATGAAACCAAACAAAAACAGAATTAATTGATCAAGTCCCACAGGCTGGCTGAAGCTAGCTGTAAGACACTTGGTGCTTTTTGTCTTGCAGCCTCACACTGTGTCCTGTGCAAACGCCAGCATAGTTTGAAAGCACAGAGCCACGCTGCTCAGCTCTGTTTTGGATTTGCAGTGAGAGTGTGAGAAGGGGAGCAGAGCTGCCTGCCTGAACAGATTGGTGAAAGAGATCAACTATCTGTTCCATATCTTGGCTATCTGACAGCCTGCCTGTGGCTGAAAGGCCATGCAGACGACAGCTGTGCATCGGCCAAGTGGGTGCGTGCTTCAGCTTCTTTACTTTGACTCCTGCAGAGAAGCAAAGTTGCTGTGTTCATTTACATGCTTCTTCATGTCGGTGTTTGCACATTTCTGCTTGTGTGCCTGCCTAAACTTTGCAGCCCACCCTCAAACTTTGCCTGTCAGCTGATCTCTGTCTGGCAGGAACCTGCAGCAGCCGAGTTCAGCTGAGTACTGCATGTTCAGTCTAACATCTGCTGCTTTGAACAGACATAAACCTCTCTGGCTGCTGCGTCCGCCACTGCTGAGGCCAGCAGACATGGTGAGGGGTAATGGGGGGGAAGTTAGAGAGGCAGAAGCATGAAAGACAAATGGGTCTCAAACCGCAGGTGGTGAAAAGCTAAGTAGCTAAGTGTCGAACTCTCCAAACTTATAGCTGGAGTAATTAAGATTAACTAGGGTATAATGTTAACAGCTCGGTAAATGAGGACATGTGACAGAGGTGCAGACTGTACTCTTGTCAAGCCAGGGAAATGATAGATGAGTACAAAATCAGTTGGTAATGAGAGGGATCAGGAGGGAGTGGAAAACACTTCTGAAATGATTTTTAAGGGTGTTTAAGATGTCTTTGAAGTTTGTGAAAGCCAACGGCTAGTTTGGGCACAGTGTAATTAGTACAGATGACACATTAAACTTTCCACTATTCAAAGCTTGAGTAGTGGCGTTTATTATATTTATGGAACCTAATAGGCAGTGATTAAAAACAGCAAGATCTAATTTCCCCGTGTGTCGAAGGCCAGCAGTGAGGCTGATATTGATGATGGGCCGCGCCATTGATTTTTTTTTTTCCATCAATAAAACATTTTGAAAATGGCCTTTTTTTTGCTTCTGCAACGTAGCCAAAACAACCAAATCATCGAATAAGACACACTCAAGACGACGACTTTGACCCGACCCGTTTGATGTCTTTAGCCAGTGAAGATGTTTGAGCCGTACCTGGATGCTGTACCTCGAACACAAGCCAGCGAAGTGTTGAGTGTCACACAGCGCAAAGAAAGAAAGCTGAAAATGTGAATGAGCGTCTTTTCCCGCTGCCACAGACGACTCAATACAGACATTAAAAAAAAAAAAACTTGCTATGCCTACTTCATTCATTTCAGCAAAAAAAAACTGCAGCTAAGATTACATAAAGGGTCAGATTTTCCATTTCTGTGTGTGGCAGTGTTTTTGTGCGTATGTGTGTGGCTGTTTGGTTTGGCTGGCGCAGACAGGGCAGCTGGTGCGGTGCTTTCTGGGCCAGATTCGCTCTCCGCTCTCTCTTCTGGAAGAGCAGACCTTCCCAAACACAGCGTCAGAAATTATAGTACAGCGTTTGCACGGTGACAGTCTGAACTTAGGCCTGTTATTTTCCTCAGTTCCGTGTTTTGCTGGTGATTTCACAAACATATGTACCGTTAATGTCGCCGTGCGCTTCAGACAAGTCAGTTTCTCGTCTCTGGTCATGGCTGACGCCTCCCCCCCCCCAGCTCTGCCTCCCGCCTTCCCGCTGTTTCCATAACCCGCTCCACCACCAGCACCACCACTGTCGTCACGGGGCTTTTTATGAACCCAGCTCCTTAGTTTTCAGTGCGGAAACTCTCAGGATCCAGGATTTGCACCGTATTTGTTTTCAGCGTTTTTTTTTTTTTTTTTTTGCTTGGCACGCATCGGCCAATGCCTCTCTGCGCTCTGAATGATTCGCCGAATGATCATACTCATGTGTGTTTAATTCTGCAGGATCCCGGTGTGGTGAAAGCTTGACAAAAAGGGTCTTTGAAGCTTTTTGTGCTGGCAGTTTGAAGCCCCTCTCTTCGACCTGGGCTTGTTCCTGAGAATGATTGCTTTGTCGAGTATAAGAGAGACTGAGCTGTGAACAAAAAGAGGAGATTTAAGACTTAAGTGCTGCTAGTGTGCTTGAAACCTCACACTGATGCTGACAGCGATAAGGCCGGGCTGCGCGACGGAGCAGAGGATTGCCAGAGAGCTTCTGTGCTGTATGGATAATGACCCCGTCTGGAGTTATGATACCATGGGATCGTAGTTGACCTTTCAGGCCCTTGTAGGTTTAAACCATTAAAGCTTTAGGAATATTAACGTTATATCATGCTTGATGTTAAGCTTTCACTTGAGCCTTTAAATGTCTGGTAAGGAGATGCAGGAACGGGTAATGACCATGGGTACATTTTTCTCTGCTTCTGCAGTTTTTTTTATTTGATCCCAGCATGATGTTTTACCATGAATAAACACGTAGCTTTCTCCGACAGCTTACATTCAAGAGGAATCACAGCGGTCGTAATCACCGCAGTATAGTAAACACAATCAGTCCTCGTGTTTAATGCGAATATTCTCGTGTCAGCACGCTTACTTACGTGGATTTCATGCCTCAAAACATTGAAATTACGGTGATTTCAACACTCTCTGTGGAAAACCTGGTGGTGTTGAGTGGGAAGTTAATGTGGCGGACATCACTGTTACAGCCAGCGAGGATTTGGAACATTAAGACAATGAATGAAGCTCACAGGCATCCGTTTGTTATTGACGGGTCCTGCCAGTATTGTCATGGTAGTCTGTGTTTCCTGAAATTGAACAGGTGGAGTACAGGCCTTTCAGCTGCTGATGTTCCTTTAAAGGACAGGCACAGATAGCTACTTAAGCTCACCCTCCATCTAATTCCATTGACCCGCCGGCTCATTTATGGTACAGTAGAGAGCACTCATGCTGAATTCCCATCTCATGCAACCTCTGACAATCTGACGTTTCTGTTGCGGCCTGTTTGCAGTCCTCGTGTCCATTACTGAAAGCGAAATGGAGCATCTCCATTCTGAGCAGATGTGTGTGACGGCAGCTCGCCATGACGCAGTTTATAGACGAGAGTTGACCCGTTGGAGTGTTGCGCTACAGAACACAGGCTGAGTACTGGCAAGTTTTATGGGATGCTGTAACTTCAGTGGTATCCCACAGAGACATTTGATGTAATGTTTTCTTTTTTAAACATGTGGAGCTTTGTGGTTTTAAAATATTTAAACTTTTACAAGCAAAATCTCTCTACATGACACAGAAATGTATATATATCTAATATTCATCCTATTTGATCCTCTATAGGCTTATTATTTTCTTTGCCTTTGTAGTTGTGCATTTAAGGCATCGACGACAAAACTTTAAAGTTTTCTTTACATACAAATCATAAGATGAAGTGTTTTGAAAGGCTTTACTGCGTATTAAAATGTGTGTGTTACACTGTCCGCTAAAGCATTTTGGTCCCTGGCTTGTGGCCCTGCTCTGCTATATCCCAGCACAATGTTGACACAGAGGCTCGAGGAATCAGTCGTCGCTGTAATGTAAATGTTAAAGGATGGATATGCCGGCAGGATGTTAGCCAAGCTGTTTGTTCTGCTGCCTTGAATGGACTTGTTGTAACGTCTGTCCACAATAACCTCTCTGTGTCAGCGACAGACATACTGTACATTCTGGCGGAGGCGGGCGTGGGCTGAGGGGTGATTGAACTCTCTACAAAGGCGGACTCAGCTGGAGCCGGACCTGGGTCCTCCTGAAAAGTCCATTTTTCACAAAGACTCAGTGGAGGAATTTTGAACCTCAACAGGTTCTTGGATGTTTTTCTTGCTGCCGCTGGGTCGTAACCTGTAATCTGTGGCATCTGAGTTCAAGCTAGCAAATGAAAGCAACAACACTTGTGACAGCGTATAGGAAAAGTTGACATCCATGTGTTTCTGTCAGTCAAAAAAGGGTCGATGTTACCGACCTCAGGGACATTAAACACACCTGGTACATAAAGAAGAGCTCAAACTACAACCAACAATCAGAGCCTCCACAGCCTCCAACAGCAGCCTTTTTTTTTGTTTTTTTTCTTACTCACGTAGGAGCGCCTCAGCATATCATGAATTCTGTGTTAATAGGCCGTCTCCTGAAGGGGCAGGGAGAAATGTCGTGGGTGGGACAACAACATCCTCAGTGCTGCAACAACTCGCTGCTGTGCGACTGGTCCTGGTTGTGTGCTGCCGCAGCATGTTTATGTATGAGTAACCGGCATACTTTTAGTCAAACCACATGTCAGAAATATCAGCATCCTGCTACAGTCAGGGGTGCTAGAAACAAACAACACACCGTCTACTGTTACTGTAAAATGTGGATGGAATGGCTTTACCAGACGAAGATGGTCAGATTCAAGGTCTGTGGTCAGCTTACATGATAACTCTGATGCAGCCTGAAAACATCACTTTCCCACTGCAGAAGCACAAATTTCAATTATTTCAAGGTTTGTTTTTTTTTTGTTCAATGTGCTCTTGCTGTTTGCATAGCTGCTGCGCTAATGGGAAATATAACTCATCCTGTGCTCTTATTAAATAATGAGAGTGAGGCTTCTGCCAGGAGGTGGCAGCATCAGCTCTGTAGCTACCTGAGTCACACACATACCCTCTGTCAGCACACACATACACACCAGGATGAGCACAGCAAGCTCAGAGCATCACTGATCAGCTCCATTTGTCTTACTTTGAGTTTGACAGCCACACTTCTGACGATGGGATTAGACTTGATTTCTGCAGTCAGTTGCAGAACTTGCATCTTCAGAAAGTCGACTTTTTAATCATTTTGAGAAACGGCGTTTTTCTCTCGAGTGAAGAACCTTAATCCGGTTTGATTCTGCTTATGTCCTGTGAAGCCATGTGCAACTTCAAATATAGTGAGAGGCCAGCTGTACCACAGCATCTTTGTTGTCATACACTCACACTCTAATGTAACCAGAATGTTTAAAAATCTTAAAAAACTACTAGAGCAAGATGCAACAAATTTACTTGATAGACTCAAAGTGCATCTCATATAAAGTAAAATCATTTGAGAAATTACAACAATTTGGAATAACTTTTCAGTCTGGTTTAGAGGAAATGCTCACGGCCTCAGCTGGTGACGAGTTAATGGATGTCTCTCCTGAGGTTGTGACATCCTAATCACAGATGGGGTCATCAGGCCACCACATGAGCCTCCAGGGAGGACAGGCCAAAGGTCAGAGGTCACCGAGGAGGGTTGCTCCGCGGCCTCGTCCCGTCCTGAGGGAAGACGGTCAGAAAACAATGCACGGCACGTGCGCTCGAGTCTAACGACGTGAAGGACATGGCTTTGGTAGTTGTAAACATGCAAACCCAGATCGGACTCTTTGCATTGATGTGTGTGTGCATTTCTGTTTTCACACATCACAGTGTGTTTGCATGTTAAAACGATGCAAACCTTCACTCTGAATTACTGTCTGTGAAAAGAGTTTCTATGCTTGAATCTCGTGCACATTCAACAGCAAAAACCAGAAACCAGTGTAAGTCCAAGCAGAGCATAATATGCATGGAGGGCACAGCGAGAGAGATTGGCGTGGGCGGTTTTGTGATCACATTACCGTCCTCTCTCTGGGAGACCACCGATTGAAACGACAAAGCAGAGCTCCCCTCCTCTGACATCCTGCTATCTGTCTGTCTGGGCCTATTGATGACCTGCTTTGGACTAATCAATACGTGAAATGGGGACAGTCGGCTTCACGGACATGCGAGATAGTAGAGACAGAAGCGTTGTGTGTGTGTGTGTGTGTGTGTGTGTGTGTGTTGTTTAAGGGTCGTGCAGTAGAATAAATCCATATTTGTGCCACCGTGCAGTGTGAGCTCTCTATGGGTCATCTCAGGACTTTGTGGCGCTGCTGTTTTAATTCGCTTTGCAGCGGATCAGTAACACAGCAGGTGTCATCTTTTGGTTCAGATGGGGTCACCTGAGCGGACACTCGCCTGACCCCGGGAAACAAACAAAGATCAGCACGGAGGCCCGAGTCGGATGTTGAGTGCAGTTGTGATAACGGATTAATCGTCACTTTAGCAAACATTTGAAATGTTCGAATTCGCTGCTTTATATCTTTGTTCACTGGTGCGATGAAACAAACAATTTAAAGATGCCCTCTTAACATTTAGGGAATTGTGATGAGTATCCCACCATTTTTTTAATCTTAATGATAAATGGAGTTAACTGATAATAACGTTTTAAGGTGATAGCCCAGAGAGAAGCCGCAAAATATTTAAACTACTAAATTGAAAATTCAGTACATTAAAAATTCCTTGTATGCGCGCTCTGATGCTGATTCTGAGTGCCACTGCTTTTCCAGTTGAGCATCATTTCTGCAACCGAGGGTAAAATCCTGTCATAACAACATGAGTGTCACACAGACAGCCTTTTTTTCCACACACAAAATTAATTAATCAGGAATCAACGAGGGAATCGATAAAGAATCAGGGCGAAAAGCACAGATGATAATGGCTTTGATATCAATGGGATCTTATCGATTCCTATCCCCAGTGAAGAAACAATGAGTAAAACACATTCTTGAGCGGAGATTGTCTCTCAGGAAGTGTAGCTGCGTGTGTAGATCGGTTGGAGGATGGCGTCGCCTCCAACATGCCACAGGAGCCACGCTGGGCATGGTGTCACTGGTGAGATAATGTGCTTGTGCTGCTTTGTCTTTTTCAATCAGGCAGAGTGTTTAATGTAACCCAGGAACACCAGCCAGCAGGGCTAAGGTACTGGGCGCTGTCTCGCCTCATCTGAGCCCCCATGCTAGCTAGTCGCCCCAAGCCTGTATGTCCTGACATGCTTACTGTACATGCGCATGCACGTACACACATGCATGCTCAGCAACATGGCAGGAGTGCTTACTGCAGCGGTTTGTTGAGCTCACTAACCCAGTTAACTGCGATTTTAAGTCAATACATTCTCTCACCACGGTGAACCAGGCTTTTCCAAGGCTGCTCTCCGCTCCCTGTCTCAGCAAGTGGAGGTTACAACTCTCCCTGGCCAGGTCAAGCTCTCTGTCCTTCAGCCCTTAACTCTTATTTAAATGGCTGAGACAGGGTGCCTTTAAGAGCTTGCTGTTTTGTCTCTTAGAGGGAACTAAGAAGGTTCCTCTTCCTCTAGATATTTCTACTCAAAAATGTGAATTGCATGAAAGAATTAAACACCAGAGAGCACAAAAGCACCCAGGGTTGATAAGCATGGTGAGAAGAGTAGTCTATCAATTAATTTATTACTTTATTCCAGGGAGTCCAATGGGAGCAGGAATTTTCCCAGGAGACCAAGAACCTTTTGAGGAAGGAGCTTTAGGGGCAGGGTTTGCAGGGGTCACCATCACTGAGCGGTCAAGCAAAGGCGCCACAGCATCTACAACTCACTCTTAAAACAAGGAAGTAGTCTAGCATCAATATTGAGACGAGGTTGGACATTTGTCATTGCTTTGTAACGTTAAGAAAATCAAACCGTTGATGAAAATGTGCCGCGCCGTCGTGTCAGCCGGGCGGCTCCCCGTGCTCAGAACAAACATGAGACGCTTCCAACCTGTCAGTCATCTCCACATTCTCGCGGCGCTATAAATAAGTTTTTTTAAATTTCCCTCTGACGTTTCTGGCGACAAGATAACACTCAGGTAGCACAGCGGCAGTGTTGCACAAAGCGCAGGGAACACACCTGGCAGACAGGTATTCACCTTCATCTCTCATCTGAAATCCCCGCTCCCTCCCTTCTTTCTCTTTCTCTCTCGGCGTTTTCCTTTGTCTGACTGCTCGCTGTCTCTCATCGCTCCCTCCTTTCCTTCTTTCCCTCTCTCCCCCTCAAGCTTGCTTCTCTCTCTCCTTCTTCCTTCCTTCCTTCCTTCCTTCCTGTGTCAGACAGACAGAGCCAACCACACATCAGAGGTGTGTTGGTCCATTGCATTAAAGGCTCCCCAGTCCCCAGTGCTCATCTCTGCTTCCGCTGGCTCCCACCGCTTGACTCAGTTTACCGGTGCAAACATGCCATGTTCACACACACACACACACACACACACACACACACACACACACACACACACACACCAGAAGCTACAGTATGCTTTCATAAAAGCACTCTCCTTCCTCTTCTATCTGCTGGATTGCTTTTGTTGTATTATGATTACACTGCTGTAATACACCGCAATACTTCCTGTTTTAATTCTTTCATATCTCACATGCGACTGCTCTGATTGGTGGAGTCTTTGCTTTGCTTGTATCACTTATAAGAGAAACCATATCTGCTGTTACCTGAATAAACAGACAATCCATCTTTTCTTACTCAAAGTACACATCGAAGTTTTATCCGGCTGTCGGTACTCGTACTATGAAAGGCTCGACATTACATTTAAACAAATCCTCAATCTGCTTAAGCACTATGTAAACAAAAGCAATGGTGAGGAAATGATGTTCCAACAAAGGCAACACACTGCAAATATGAATTTGGGCTCAAGGGATTTTCTCATTTATTAGCTTCAGATTAGGACACTGTGCCTGACCCTGTTTTTTCTGACTTCCTGCTAAACTGCTGTTGTGTTTGGCTTTATCCTCAAGTGGGATGGTCGTTAAGGAAAGCATTTTCTTCCTGTTTCAGTTTCAGTCGTGAAGGGGAATATAAATGCGTGATGCTCGACCTCGGCACTGGCTACTTAAGAATGAGGAAGATTTGGGTTCAGACTTGAAGGAGACGGGCTGAGCTTTAAAGGAAAAGCAAAAAAGAAAGGCTTGTTTGCTCTCTTGAGGAGACTTAAATTAGGAGACTGATACCACCCTTATTTCTGCACAGTAAATATGTAGCTACCACCAGCAGCCCTCTGACATACTGCAGCTCAGCATAAGGTCTGGAAACAGCTAGCCTGGCTCTCTCCAAAGGCTACCACCACTTGCCAGGAAGTTACAAATAGTCTGGCACATGAACTTTTTTTTTCTTGTACGGACCAAACAAGCAAGGGTCATCATGTAAGTGAGATTTAGAGGCGCTTTTAGGTGGATTTTGTATAATTTGGACAAAGCAAGGCTAGCTGTCTCCCCCTGTTTCCAGTCTTTGTGCTAAGCTAAGTTAGCCCTCTACTGGTGGTATCCCCATATTCACCATACATACATGAAGGTGGTGTCAATGCTCTCACCTAACTTTTGACAAATAAGCTAAGCTAAGCATATTTCCCTGTATAGAGGTGCTATAAACTATTCTGCATTGCAATAAAAACATTATGATGTTTAATGTATAGCATCAGTTACACTGGAATAGAAAACAGGGCCGATTTCCTGAAGGAAAGAAGTCATGGGTGCACCTCTGTAATGAACCTGCCTGTGTGTGTGTACATAACCAGTCATCCATGCAGTCCACCTGTTAAAATAGTTGCCCTGTGGCCTCAGTAGCCACTGTCTTTGTTTGATCCTGCGGATGCTTATAGGAAACTGTCCCCTTCACGCGCACACACTCTGTCAGCCTCTTAATGTTTTGACAGCTGGCACTGATAGAGTACTATTTTAAGGCCGTTGGTGGATATATCTATGCTTGTCTCGCTGCTGTCATGCGCGTACGTAAGTGGTATGCCTGCCTGTCTGGTTTGAGGGCGTCAATTTGATAGGCAGCGTTTGGTGTAGTCTGAGTGGCCTCTGTCAAAGTGCTGCGCCAGATGTGATTTACATGGTGCTGAGACATTCCACACCCTCTAAACAATGATCTTAATCTTTCAAAAGTCTTCACTTTTTAAATACCAAATGCGCATTTTGCAGACTTGTGTGTAAATGCGTATTGTCTGGAGTCACAGCGAGAGTTGTTTCTGAATTGGCTTCCCGATAGCAGCACAGATCGCCACAGCGTGTGTGCGCGTTATGTCTGTGTGTGGAAGTGCGAGATCATTGAATAGTTGTTCAGTGATATTGATTACGTTGTCTTTCTGTCCCGCAGGACCTCCACACCATCTACTGCCACCTGTACCACATGGACGTCCTCTCTCACCTTAGGGAGCATCAGCTAAGGTGAGTCTTTTTTTTTTTTTTCTTTTGGTTTACAGGAGGTGTCAATCACAGTTTCACATCAGTTTACCAAATTCACTTCAGAGTAGCCTTTATTCCTGCTTTCTGCACGACTTGTAGTATGTGGCACACCCTGCCTGAACAGGTTTAAGAGTGCTTGGAATGTTTTTTAGCAAATGCCCTTTGGCCCAGGTTGGTCTTCATCCCAGGTTTCCTTTGCAAGTTTGACTCAGGTGAGCAGGTGACATTTGAAGAAAATGCAGGTCTGAGCCCTCGTCCTAACACATGTTGGTTTGTGATTATAATCAGAACCATTTCCAAGAAATCATTCCACAGTGCAGGGTTTTAGGGACCCACAGAGACAAAGAGATTCTGATAAATGATCCAAACCACACAGTTTGTCACCAAACCCCTGTTCAGTTATCAGGCCGCAGTGCTTATGAGTCCTTTTGACTCGTCTTTACAAACTCTGATTCTCTTAGAATTGGGTTCAGTTGATCAGAAACGCAGTAAAATTCTGCTACAACTCACATGAAAGGAAATGAAAATGTAGGTTGGGCCGCTGCCAGAAATTCGGTAGCGGGTCACTTTAACACTCCGAGCTGACAGACAGTAATGATGGTGTCTAAAATGGGAGAGCTTGGTGCCTTCTGGGGGGGGGGGGGGGAGTTTAAGAGCGATGGGTGATGGATTGTGACAGCCAGAAATGTATTAGGGATGTTTTTCTTGAGAGAAATGTAACATCTTCGCCTTTCTGTCTCAGGTCGATGTGTACCTCTGCCAGGTATGAGAGACATGAGGCGAACCACATCCTGTTCTAGTAAGTAGACGTTCTCACACTGAGTGGGACGTGCTCTGCTATGTTCTGCTGCGCTCACCCTCTCTTTTTATTCAAGTATCTGCTGAGGAAAGCTTGTTTTATTCAAATATGAATTGTTTTTTTTTTATATTTTTATTACCACTATTTACCCAGTTGAAGCAGGACACCCTCTGCTTCACAATCGCAGAATCTTTAACATTCGTACTTCGTAGCTGCTGAGAATAACAGTCTGTCAGTTCTGGCCAAGAAGCAGCTGCACCAAAGCATATGATACCTTGCTCAGGGGCACATAAGCATAGTTGACTTACAATGCTCATAGAAAAATGCTCTTGTGACTTTATAGATCCTATTTCTACTCTTTCCTCAGTGTAAAAGCTTCAGAAGTTTGCTTTCAAAACCAGATCTTAAACTCAGTCTTCAACACAGGATTAGCCTGGTGCTATTTCTGAGGCCGACTTCAGGTTTAGGACACTATCATCCGCATGAGATGAGTGATCTACAGCTGATGCTAACGCTGACAGATCCACTGATAGCCTGCCAGGCTGTGGGAATAAATGGATACTGAGATGGATAATTCAAACGATAAAAATAAGTCATTTTAGCATCCTGCCCGGTGTGGATTTGGAGGAAAACTAGTCAAGAGGAAGACTGATTATAAGGCGAGGTTAGATGACGAGGAGAGAAGGGAGGAAGTGGAGGCAAATGAGAGATATAAGGAGGTGTAATTAAAAGAGAAGCCATGAGAGGAGAGGACTGCAGAGGAGGAGAGGAAAAAAGACACGAATACGCTGAAGAGAAGGAAGGAGGAGACGTTAGCGACGTCGAGAGGGAGGCGAGCGAGGGGAGAAATGAGGAAGTCAAAGAGGGATGAAGTGAGAATGTGCAGGAAGTGTGAGAGACAGAGGGCGGGCAGAGACAGATGAAAGGACGAGAGAGAAGCTGTTGATGTATTGTCATGCTCGCCTGAATCACATTAGACACTCAGAGGTTTAATTTGCCATCGAATAAACACACATACACACACCAAACCTCTCTCAATACGCTCCCCGGCCTCTCTACCAGGGGCTAGTCTTAAGTACCTTAACCCAGAACAAAGCGCCTGCCATGTCCAATTAGTCTGCTGTTGCACACACACACACACACACACACACGACAGACAGCAGATGAAAGCAATCGAGGTCTCTCCAATGAAACCATAACCGTAGTTAATCATGCTGCCCTCACTTAAACCGCGACAGTGTAACAAGAAGCTGATCTTTTTTTCCTCTCTTTCAAACATGTTTACCGAAAGATGGCAGCATAAATGGTGATGCACGCAGTAGTAGCACTGCAGCTAATGGTCATTTTCAATTTAGTGTAATTTGCTAGTTATTTTCCACTTAATTTGTTAATCTATAAAATCTCTCCTCGTGGTTTTCTGGTGCCAGAGGTTTCTTAAAATTGCAGAAAGCTGCAAATCCTCGCTTTTGAGAAACTGGAGTCAGTGAATGTTTGATGTTTTTGCTTGATAAATGATTAGTTGATTGACTTTGTGTCAACAGTAAGAGGGTTCAGCCAGCTTACTGTTTGGGTTTGGGTTACTTTTATGGTTTCTGTCGATGAATCATGACAGTTTGCCAATATCCTTGTGTTCTTTGTTTTTAAGCCACGGTGGCCATTATTGCTTCTTCTGTGAGTCTGAATCAACACACCACCATCTCTGAAATCACACTTAAATACATGAAGTGATAAGCTGCATAAAACTCCATGTATGGTTTGGATGCAGCTCTGCGATGTTGTTTACCAAAGTGGTGCAGAGAGATGGATCCTGTGGGGAAGATATGAGGCAGAGTGCACTCAATGTTAGAGTGATCATTTTCAGTCGCAGTGTGGATACATGCGAGTATCTGACAAAATCTGAGTTTGTGAGTTAGATTTAAAAATTGGTCAGAAATACCCAGTGAAAGGATAAATAAATGGGAAAAGAAGCGCTGATCTTCATCTCGTCAGGTGAATTTGACCCTCTCTCTGCCTTCAGATGTTCACCTGTGATGCTGTGGGTTGATATTTTCGAAACTAATTTTGGAAAAAATCAAGCGAATCGACCCAAGAGCAGTGTGAATAAAAGCTGAGATGATTCACAAGATGAGTGTTGAGACAGGGTCTGCTCCAGGGATGCAGCATTATTATCCAATGACTGATCATTTTCTATTAAGAGTCTGATCAATACAGCGTATCGATTTAACATTTAACACCCACATTTTAGATATTTTCTTAACGCAACCTGTGGCCATCCTGCAGAGCCAGGATATGTATATATATAAGGTCGTTTTCACACCTGACCAAGCGGACTCGGTTCGAGTGGGGAGCTGAAAGTCGCAGCATTGTTGCATTTATCACTTGTTTGGGTTCTGCTTTCACACTGTGATTTCTAAAGCGCACCGAACTTTCTGAGCAGCGTCACGTGGTTGAAAGAGGCGCTCGTCGATTGGACAAAGCAGGAGGGGAAATCCCTCCCTCCCCCCTCCCATTATTTTAGGGAACGCTACAACGTTAGTGAACGCAACTGTTCCTTTAATGCTATCGTAGCTTGTCAGGGATCGATTCTGTTATTTTTCTAACTTTGACGATCTAACATGTGACAACATGAGCTCAGAGTTTAAGGACTGTGACTGTTGGTATTTGTGATTTGATTTTGTTTAAATATGCCAAATTGTGAATTTATGGGTTATTGTTGTTCAGACAATTGAGCTAAGCTAGCTAGTAACTGCTAATGTCAGCGGTCACTTGTCACCCTAGATGCACTGCGTATAGCGTCACTGCGTACATTTGGTCCTGTGTTTGGTCCGGTGAGCTTTCACACTGCATACGAAGCGAACCGAGACCCACGTTTTCAGGCGGACCAGAGTTCACTTGTTTGGTCCGCACCAGAGTTCGGATGAGCTTTCACACCTGCCCAAACGAAGCGGACTATCCGAGGAAACGAACTCTGGTCCGTTTAAAGCGGACCAAACAGCTCTGGTGTGAAAGCGACCTAAGTGATTTGTCAGTGATTTATCATGGAAGTCCTGCAGAATCATGTAGGTAAATGAAGGCCTGTTTCAAAGGTTTTTAATTTGAGGGAGAAAGTACCTTTTGTGAAGACATTATTTATAGTCATTTTCCTCCTTACATTTAAAATCCACACCTTTCTGAGAGGGTGCAGTTAGAAGTGAAAGTGGCCTCTGCACACATATTTCAGTGTATCTAGACATTGTTGGTATTCATGAACCGCACAGAGAGCTACGGTCTTCTCTTTAGTTGTGGAAGAAGGTGTTGCTCTTCCCACTATAGTGCTCCTCTTATCTCCATTCTTCAAACACTTTCTCTGGTCTGTAATTATAATCACAGGCACAGATGCTGTCTGCTCTCCTCTGACTGACGTCTTCATGGGTGCCTGTGTCTCAGTTTGCTGCTGCTCAAGCACCCAGCTAATGAAGTGAATTAAACTTATTGTTGGGGTTAACAGATAAAACGTGAGTAGCGTGGACGGTCACATGGCCAGTGTTTTGGCTTTGTTTATCTTCAGGTAACTTCACGTTGCAGGTGCGGTGAATGACAGACCAGATGACGTGACCGCACAGCGCTGTTACTCCAGTCCTTTTAGCATGGCTGCCTGCCTTTAATGGATTCCCTCCACCTGGCAGTGATAGCACATTATATCATGGCTCTATAGTACTCCACATCCTAAGAATACATTTATGCTAATGCAAAATGCAGCACTTGGGATTCAAAGCTCGGATGTGCACTTTATATTTCCTTTCAGACATCTTGGTCTTCTGTTCTCTTTACAGAACTCCTGCATTTTTCAAAGCGTTAGAAATGTCACCCGAAAATGTATGAATTTATAGCCAATTCGGCCCGAAATGTATGGATGTCCCTGATGAATAGAACAGCCATAGAAGAACAAAATGTCCTTAGCACCAAGTCGTAAAAGCTAGCTATGGTGACCCCTGAAAAGAAGCTGCAGCAGAGGTGGTGAGAAAATCACAAGAGTTGATCGATTTGCATTTCAGGTTACATAAACTGTGCTTGAAGAGCAGCTCGGATTCAGCAGAAAGACATTGCCAACCTTGTAATTGCACATAATATGTTGTTAGTCCTGCTGCTATTTTGCAAAAATCTGGAAAAATTCAACCTTAAGAGACATACAAGATAATTAATTCTCATGAAATGTGACAAAAGTGCAAAAATAAGACCGTTGAAAGTTCACAGTTGCCTCTTTCTGACATATTACATTGTGAAGTGTTATTGAGCACAGACTGCAGGGTTGGACTGTTGCACTGTTTCACACCAGCATGTTCTTTCTCTCCGTTCCAGCCCAGACAGCATCGCTACCTGTTGGTACATCCTGCTCTCTGGATCGGTCTTCGTCAAGGAGCACATGTACCTGGCAAGGTGCTGGTATGTACCAATCACGCACACAAACACACACACATACAGAAAGCCAGACAGCAGCATCATCGCTGCGGGGTAAAACATATAGAGTGTGAGCAGGTTGGGTTTGTCTGACATCTCGTCTTCTTGCTGGATGGAGTCTGTGTGTGTGTGTTCATCTGTAGCGTGAAAATGGAGGCAGTGTGTCACAAAGCTATAGCTTTTTAAAGTGTATGTATGTATACCTACACACACTTACATTTGTATAGTCCCATGCTGAGCTCAGTGTAACAGATTTCCAGCTTCAGGTGATGCCTCACCTGCATCAGCCTGATTTTTATCACTCAAAATGAGACAAATGTGCTTCTGTACCTCAGATGTGACCGAGTGAACCTTGAAGAGAAAATCTAATTTACGTAGACGTGTGAGACCTCATGACTGAGACTTAAATAAACTTGTGATTTGTTGATAAATTAAACAACAAGCTTTACAGGGTAGTCAGGTGCATTTTTTACAGACCACCTCATCAGTTACACAAATTTAAGCCAAGCATTTTTTTTTATTTCAAATGCCAAAAACACAGACTAACACAACCCAACAGCCCAGCTATACATCCTACATTTGTGAAACTTATTATCATCATATTCAGAGACTAAGACGTTGAGTAAATCTTGAATCTAGCAGCAGCTTAGCTTAGCTTAGCTTAGCTTAAAGACTGGAACTCTGTCCAAAGGTAACAGCACCTCAAAAGCTCTCCGAGTAACGCTTTATGTCTTTATTTGTTGGCGTAGCTTTGAGGTCTCGGTGGAGAATCATCTGGAACGTGATGCGATCTGATAAACCCACATCATAAGAAAATATCAGGTCCTCCTCCTCAGACCAGTGCCAATGCCAAAAAAAGCCTATAAACACCTTTTGAACAGAGATGTTGCACCTGTTTAAACAAAGGGATTGATTGTAACGTGACAGAATTTGCTCGAGGTCGCTCCACAGCTCCGTGTTTACCTTCCCTTTGTTGTTGTAGTTGGCCTGAAACAGAAGCAAAACATGCCAGAAACAGAGAGGAGGGGGCAGGGGCCTTCTGTTCAGTCATGTCTAAATCAAAAGATTCTGACCTTCACATGCTAACCGGTCATGAACTGAGCGTACGTCCATATCTGCAGCGTTTCGCCCGGTCATTCCACTGCACCACCCACTCCAAACACTGCTGCAGAGCAAGTACACCCGTTCAAGGCAACACCCTGATGGCAGTGGCCTCCCCCCACAAAAACTGCTCAGCAATGGCCCGAGGAAAGTGACAATGCGCTCAAGGCGTCGCCCCGGCCTTCAAACTCCCCAGATCCCTATATGGTCAAACGTGCGTGGGATGTGCCGGAACAAGCTCGATCCGTGGAGGCCCCACCTCGCAACCCACATGACTCAAAAGATCTGTTGCTAACGCCCTGGTGCCAGACACCACAGGGCCCCCCCAGAGGCCCTGTCCGGGCCTCAGTGGGTCAGAGCGAGTAGTATATCTTAAAGCCCTATGTGACATCTTCACGTGGAGATATGAATGTGATTAACGATGATCAGAATTGTTTCTAATTTCTGCGTCGCTCCGGAAAATAGCAAAAACAACCAAGCGCGTTCCCGACAGCACAGTGTGTGTCCTCAGCTACGATGCTGATCACCTGCCTCTCACTGTTAGTTACTTCTGACTCAGGAAGGAGATGTATTTGCTGTAACCACGCGTTCATGTAGACAGCGGGCTGCATCATGAGCGTAACTGTTCACATACATGCTAAATTGGCAAAAGTGAAATTGAGTGAATTAAGTAAATAAAACCTTAATGCAACAGTTGATGCAGTTGCTTGCTGTGAGCTCTGACAAAGCACCGACTGACTGGCAATTATCAATAACTTCAGGGCAGCTAGCGCTGACTGTGTGTGTGTGTGTGTGTGTGTGTGTGTGTGTGTGTGTGTTCATTCCAGTGTGGGACAGAGTTGAAGGTGGGGTGGGGGGAGGTTGGTGCCCTGCAAAGTACTGGAGTGTGTGTATGTGTGTGTTGGAGTACAGAGGGGGAATAGTGGTGGGGGGTGCTTGGAAAGGGTCACAGAGAGAGCTAGTGGGGGGTGTAGTGTGTGTGTGTGTGTGTGTGTGTGTGTGTGTGTGTGTGTGTGTGTGGAATGCGGAACCCCTGGCAGAACAGTGGCTGGCCATGTGTTCCTGAGCAGCCTGCCCGCCTGCAGCCCAGAAGCACATCCAGGCAGGAAATGAGCAGGCTGCATGCACACGCGCACACACACACACACACACACACACACACACACACACACACACACACACCTCCCTGGAGCCGACAGACAGACAGACAGACAGAGTAGAGCGGGAGGGAACACACACTCCTCCCTCAGTTTAAGGCAAACTGAAAGGCTTGACAGTCACCTACTTCTGCTTTCTGACGGAAACTTTTCACACTCTGGAGTATAAAACACTTGGATCCAAACCTGGATTACTGGAATATTGTACTCCCCCCTCTCCTCTTTGCGGATAATATGCTGGATATCATTTCACTTACAAGGAATCCAAAGAAGCGGACCCCCAAAATTCCCGTTCCTGGTCAGTGATCTTGAAGTTTTCGCTCATTTGGATCTTTCGGTTCAGAGACGGTCTGTGATTGCGGGTTAATTCAGTCGAGATTTTTCAAAACTCCCTCTCTCTTCCTCTGTGCATTCTTCAGCCCAGCGTGCTCCATTTCCTGCCTGCCATCATTTAACCAACTGGATAGCTAGGAATTCCCCCCGGCGCTGTGGCAGCATAGCTTACCACCGCTGGGCCCCGCGGCTCAGACAAACACACTCCTAACTCCCGTTTGTTTGTCCTTTTTTATCTACACTGATTATCTTAAAGAGAAACAGACTTCTCTCTCACTTCACCGTGAAACATTAAACAAGTCTGAAGTGAGCTAGCCTCTTGGTTAAGATGTTTGTGCTGACAAGAGTTGAAGGCTGAGTTAATGTGCGAAGAGTGAGCGACAGACGAGAGAAAGAGCGAATAATGTGGATCAAATCCTGATTTGGACGCACCACAATGTCAGAAACACATGCTAAGACCTAACTGTGTGCGTCCTGTGGAGCATAATGCATGCTGGCTGGGTTTTCACAGACAGTTCCAGCCAGTTTCTGCTTGGCAAAACACTTGTTAAGCTCTAACTAATCTCTTATTGAGATGTTTATTCATTTACTAGCTACCACTTAAAACGTCAGTATTTCTGGCTTCTCGCCATCCCAACATGTGATCACAGATCTAAACCTGACCTTTGAGTAGGAGTTACTATAACTTTATTCGCACGTAATGAAAGTTAAACTTAATGAGCCTCTGTAGAAGCATTGGGATGTGTTAAAATGCCCCCCAACCCCAAGGAGGATTGTTCATAAATAGGTGTTTTCACCATGATTTTCTTTGAAACTTCCTTAAAGTAAAACAGCTCTGCTCACTCTCTGTATCCTCAGGTTTTTCTGGGAATTCGCTGCGCTTCAGGAACATAAAGATTACAGCGAGATAATCTGTGGCAGAGTTCAGTGAATGTACATTCAGCCGAGTGTGAACGGTTATCTCTCAGCGAGCCGGGGGGATGCTTAAACTCGCTGCGCTGCAGTTTAAAGCAGCTGTCGGTGGAGCTTAACTGATCGTCCTTTTGTTTTGCAAATGAATCGTAATGTTTCTGAATGACCCACCACGTCTTCTTCGGAGTCTGTCTGGCAGTTTTGTGTGTGTGTGTGTGTGTGTGTGTGTGTGCGCGCGTTGGTGGTCTGTCTGTAGAGCTGATTGCTGGCCAGCCCTCCAGCCTTCTTTAATGTGTGTGTGAGTCAGCGCGGTCAGTGTTAGCCAACCAAACACTGAAGCTGAGAGGAAGAACGGCTGAACTGAGAAGGAGAATAGTTTGTGTGTGTGTGTGTGTGTGTGTGTGTGTGTGTGTGTGTTAGACAGTGGTCTGTGGTTTTCTTTCTTTACTGTTGGTCATCATTACCATGGAAACATGGGTGCCAAACGGGCCCAGATCTCTGTTTGGGTTTAGATTTTTGACTGAAACTTTCTATTGACTCAGATTAGCCTCTCTAAGATTGCTGTCTACGCACTGTACAGCATCGCACAGCTTGTCATTTTGGAAGCAACGCTCTTACCCTTGGCCAAAAACGAACCTTTGCAGAATTGCAGAGTTTTGCAGGCTGCGTTCAGACCAACTTTATCCCTGCACGAAAAAGACAGAGACCTCCAAGTAACATGAAGGCCTTATTTGTAATGTTTATCTCACAATCGTCACAGTGGGAGTTGTAAAATCCTGTTTCAGATCATCATAAACCCACAGTGTTTTGGCCTTTAGCCAAACTGGACCTCCTGGATTGTTTCATGTCTCACCAGTACCTGAAGCACCAATCCCCCCACCAAATACTCCCACTATATCATGACATGCAAACGCAAGCATTTGGCACATAGACCCCTCATTTTTGCTAATATTACTGTTTTGCACTCTTGGTCACGTCACTGGTTTTTCCAGGCTTTTGACACCAGCTCTGGGTGTGGTTTTGTGTGTGCGTGTGTGTGTGTGTGTGTGTGGCCTTAGTTTCTGTGCCGGCTGTCATGGTTTATTGCCCCAGGCGCTGCAGCTGTCACTGGACCGGGGCTGAACCTGTTCTCCCCTCTGCCAACAACTTGTTTCTGCAAGAAAAGAAGGGAGAGAAATCATCACCTGCTGAAATCCAGCACAGGCAGCGCTTCAGTGCTGTGGGAAGAGCTTTCCCTTCCAAGGAAAGATGACTTATTTGAAAAAAAAAAAAAAAAAAGCTCGTCCAACAGCATGTTGCAGTGAGAGCAGTAGATCACTTAAGGGTTTTGTGAGAGGTAAAGGGTCCAAGACGTCATTGTTTGAGTGATTTAAAGTAATTACTCTGTGGTCTTAAAGAAAACAGATCTCGAATTAGTTTCCATTGTAACAACGTTTGGCTATTTGGCAGATAAAACAAACTCAATCATCTTGTTTTGAATTGTCTGGTGTTGGGAATTTGCTCTATTTTGGTCTGATTGGATGAGCTGCAGATGTGCTTTTTTGCTCTGTAGTTGCATAAAAGCATCTCCTGTTTCGTGTAGTTTATGACTGGAATCGCCTGAGGTGTGTGATGTTGATTCATGTCGTCATCCATCTGATGTTCTGATGAGGTCTGAACACACTGTAGTGATGTTGTGCTCATTCAGAGCTCACTGCACGATTTCATATCTCTTTTTTAACTTTTTATACATGTTTTATATAAATACTAAAGTAAATACTGAAGAACTGGAGTGCAGTGAGCTCTCAACTAATGCAGTGATCTTTGCTTGCACATCACCAGCTCTAAATGTAGCAACTCTTTTGCGTGTGTGTGTCTGCAGGAGTAAAAAAAGGTGTAAAATCAAGTCTCGACACTGAAGCCATGATTCATGGGCAGCGTGTTTATCTGCGTGTTTGTTTGACAAGTTCATGAAACTCTAAGCCCGCTTTTGTTTTGTCAGAGTAAAGCTTTGGCCGTAGTGCGGTTTTAGAGGTTTGTCTTATTTCCTTTGTGAGACACAAATTCACACCAGCTGACAACAGAGAGAGGTAACAGATCTCGGTGCAGTCAGGGCAGCAGCATTATTTGGTGGGTACACACATTGTGCGCACACACCCACACAAACTCAGCTACTCAGCGCTGACTCAAGTCTTCTGCCATTGTGGAAATGCAGGAGGTCGTAGAGAGGAGCATCCTGCAAACGCACATACACACACACACACACACACACACACACACACACACACACACACACACAGAACAACCCCGATTCCAAAAAAGTCAGGACGCCGTGAGAAACATAAATAAAGCAGAATGTGATCATTTGCTAATCCTTTTTGACACATACTCAATTGAAAACAGTACAAAGACAACGTAATGTTTCCATCAGCTTCATTGATTTTTGTAAATATCTGCTTATTCTGAATTTGACGCAGCAACACTTTCAGACAAGTTGGGACAGGAGCCACAAAAGACTGTTTTGTGGTTTACACAGGTAAACAGGCTCATTGGTAACGGGTGATAGCATCATGATTGGGTATGAAAGGGGCATCCTGGAAAGACTCAGTAGCTCGTAAGGATGAGGCGAGGTTCACCATTTGTGAACACATGATTGTATTAAGGTATATTACTATGTGGGCTCAGGGACACTTTCTAATACCATAATCAGTGAACACAGTTAAATGATTTGGACTGTTTTGGAGTCAGGGTTGCACATGCAGAAGGCACACAGAGTCTGCAAACTGTACATCTGCAGCTCCTTTATTAATAGTAAACTGTATTTTCCCTTTGTCTCACACAGCTTGTCTCACTGCCCTGCGCACACACACACACACACACACAGTGAAGAGACAGGCTTGGCAGGCTTTGTGCGGCGCTGACAGGGACCATGCGTCTCGCCTCAGTGGAGTGTGGAGAGATCTGTCAGAGTCGGGCTGACCTCCAGGCTAAGGGCTCTGAGAGAACTCGGAGCCCAGCAGACTGCATTCCTCTCTGGGAACTCTTAAAGCCACGCCTGGGTCTTCGTGTTCTGGCGGGAGCTGTTGTATAGACAGTATATGAGTTTCGGTGTATTTATTCATTCCCTCACCAGGATTTTTGATGCAGGACCGCTTTTCTGATCAAACCGGCCCAGAATATTTTAAACGAAACGAAGAACACACGATTCCTGGGGTGTGAAACAATTTGGGGAATCTTAAGTGCTGGACCTGGTGTTCTAGCACATGTGTTTGGAAGCGTCTTCCTAACTGACGTGTCACTGACAGATGACAGGAAACCCCTCGCAGCTCTAGGAATGCTCTCTGCAGCTGACACTGACCTCTGACCTCCACGCAGGGAGGCAGGCAAAAGAATTTCCCAAAAGGGGCTCAAGAAGATATCTCTTGATTAATTGATGCAGATACAAAAGCATGAATATTGTGTCCTGTCCCCTTTGCCTCATTTCAGTTCCTTGAACTTTAAAAACCCCTCCAACAAATGTGCTCCTTTCTCTGTCATTGCTATAAGTACTCTTAAAATAAGAAAATCCAATACAAAGGGATAATAGCTTTTACTGTCCCCGGTTTCACCTGGCCAGTGCACTCCATGAACAGAATAAGAGCTTAATATTTTGTACATTTAGTGAATAATTGAGTTTCCTGTAGAAACCTGATATAATCCTTTTAGCCTTGATTGTGTTGCCAAGAAGCATTGAGGCAGCATCAGCAGGGATGGACGCTTTAATATGAACCTCTGTTTCACCTAATTTGGGGAATCTTGAGTGTGAACATATGGATCCTCAGTGAATCTGAATGCATGTGGCAGTGAAGTGTCAGATAAATCCCCTCACATTTATTTTGATCCTTGTTCAGCTACAATGAGGAAGGTTTCCAGCAACAATATGGTCGTCATTTTCGTCCAGCTCCAGCCGCTGTGGCTATCACTCCTTAATGATGGCCACAGCGGTGTCTCGCACTGCTATTTGAAATCAGTGTGACGCACCGAAGCTTTGATTTCACAACCTTTCGCTTTTGCTATTTCATAGGAAATCTGTCCGTCTGAAGAATATATGCTCATTCAATTCAGGAAAAGAAGTGCTTTCATCATTGTTTCCATCATCAGAACACATTATGAAGACAGGCTTTCATCTGAGCACTAAATCAAGAGGCTGAATTTTGGAGGGTAGTCTCTGCGCTGGGGTGACACTGTGATTAAGGATGTGATGAGATGAAAGTTTGCTCTTTTTTGGGCCCAGAGAGAGGAAGGGCCAACAGTAAGAAGAGAGAAAGAAAGGATGAAAGGGAATGCAGAATGAGATGAGGAGAGAGGGGAAGAAGGCAGCAAAGGAGAAAATAAAAATGGGAAAGGGAGAGAAGTGAAGTTGACAGGACATGGGAAGAGAAGAACAACAGGAAGGAGAAGATGAATAAATGAAACTGGATGGAGTGGGAGAGGTGGAGGTAGAAAAGGGCTCAACAGAAAAAGGTGAAGGAGCCAGGGACAGCAAAAGGAGCTTCAAGGGAAGGGAATATTTAGAAAAGATGAAGAGGAGAAGGGCAAAAGGAGGAACTGTGAAGGAGGAAGGAGAGAAATGAGTGAGGAGAGCTGAAAACCAGAGGGAAGAGGGAGCAAGAGACAGTGTGAGAACAAAACCTGAGAGGAGATGTGAGAGTGAAAGTTGGCCGTTTCCCAGCTCAGCACGCTTCCATAATTAAAACCAGCCGCTCCTCCAATCCTTAAACAACGCTGAGTCGCCACTTTCGGCACGCCAGAGGCAGCGAGACGCGTTCACGGGCCGGCCTGTTCTCAGGGATCACCGCACACAGTGATTGAGCTGTTGAGACGGGGTATCTCTAACGCGCTCACACACTCAGACAGAGCATGGGAAACAAAGACATGCATAATTACCAAATGCATAAACACAGACGCTCGCAGCGCATAGCAAAAAGTCCGGCGTTGAATTAACTCCCACAGAGTTCATTACGGAGTCTGCGGAGATGCTGCTCCAAGCTGCTGCATGACTCGGGCTGAGATAAGGAAGCTGAGCATTGGACGCAGGAATAATGTGCAGCCACAGACGTGCACACTGAGAAGGCTTTGTTTTTCATCGCTATGAAATTGCATGTTGTTAAATGGTCATTATTTTAGTAAGTACACTGCTAGCTTGCTAATCCCCTGGACAAATTTGCTGTTCAGTCCTTTACATCACACGAACGTCTCTACATGCTCCCAGACACTCTCACATGCTAACAGATATGGGCTGTAGAGGCACATGCAGACTGTGTACAGTGATGCATTCATAGTGTTTCACTGGGTTGTTCGCAAGTAAAGTGCCGCTAATAGTTCGGTGACAAATGAAAAAGGAAAGCTGGAGAAGGAAGGTCAGGCCCTGGTGTCTTTCTCACCTCTGCATAGCTGGACAATCACAGCCTGAAGTGGGTGTGAATGGCAGATTGTCGGTGGTCCGATGTCAGCAAGGTTCGTGTCAAGTGAGGGGCTTTCTGAAGCTATTTGACCATCAGACAAGCACTTCAAGAATGTCTGAGTGACCACATTGTGCTCTTACTTAATAGATTAGCCATTTATTTTGATGATCGATTCGTCGTTTCAAGCAAAAATTCCAAATGCGCCGCGGTTCCAGCCCTCTCAAATGTCAGAATTTACAGCTTATTAGAGTAAACCGCACCTCTTTAGACACTTAACAAGCAATTTTAAACTGCCATTTTTAAGTAATGACATGATTAATTACAAGTAATACAGATAAGTTGATTCAAGAGTTCTTCCTAAACTGCTTTGCTTCTGTCGGCTGTAAGGAGAAGGGAGACATCATGCAGCGTCTCCATGTGACGAGTGTAGAGCAGACCGACCCACACGGTCTCACCACAGCATCAGCTGACTGCGGCTGAACCTCTGAGGCCTGCACACAAAGAGTCACACTGTGCAAAAAGTGTTTACTGGTAAAAAAAAACAAAAACTGTTGACTGGTAACACAGTGGAACAACACTGGTGGCTTGATCCTGATCTCTGCAAGTCCAGGATGATCCTCGTGAGAGAGGCAGCTTGACAATCAGCTGTTCAGTGCGTTGACAGTTTGCTTGATGCAGAGAGGATTTATTCTTGCTCATCTTTTCATTGTCTCCGTTGTCATCGTTGATGCTGTGAAATGTGAAATGATTCTGTTATGTAATCGTATGTCATGGTCGCATTTAAGTGCCAAAAATTTGAAATTCTAACACATTTCCCATACCTCCATCGAGTTCGCTCATTCACGCAAACTGAAATGTCCACGGTCAGCTGTATATTGATTTCAATGGTGAATGTCAACACTGGTTCGCTGCCAACAGATCACAGTTGGTTAAAGACTGATTGTGTTTGTAGCCTCGGCAGGCTGTGCGCGGTTATGTTGAGGCGTCGACCGTGAAGGCTTATTGATCGACAGTCTCCTTTCTTTCAGCGGTTAGACCTTCACCGCCTGTGCTGTTTGTTGGCAGCCCATCCAAGTCTAGTGCCTCAGTTAGGGTTATGAATGGTTAGGGTTTCATTATTAGGATCATAATTCTTGTACAATAACTTCCAAACATGGCCAAAACGCGGCAGTCTTCACCAAATGAGTCTGAATGTAGAGCCAGTCCTTCAGTTTCCCGCCTGGTGCACATTACACCAAACAGATGTTACCTCTCATAATGTGGAGAGGAGACACACAGGAGCTACTTGGTATCACTTTACGCTGATTTAATCCTTGACATTTCAGTTTTGATTTTTGGAAATTACTGCCATTCAGGGGCGTGTGACGCTGTTGTTCATCTGTGGGTGGGCGAATGTGATTGACAGCATCTGTTGCCACTTGTCAGTGTGTGAGCATTGTCTCATCTTTGCCTTTGGTTTGTTTCAGTTTTAACACTTATTTTGTCTGTGTGTGCTCTCTCTGCAGTTTTGGCAAGCAGCTGGGGGGCAGACGAGGCTGTGAATGCATCACATTGGAGCCGTCAGAAATGATTGTGGTGAGTAGAAACACTGCCTCTGCCTTTGTCTCTCCCCCAAGCACCTCCCCTTTTATCCCCCCACCTCTCCCATCTCCGTCCTTTGATATCATTCCTATTTTTTCCATCTT
This sequence comes from Chaetodon trifasciatus, assembly GCA_037975065.1. Taxonomy (NCBI): domain Eukaryota; kingdom Metazoa; phylum Chordata; class Actinopteri; order Chaetodontiformes; family Chaetodontidae; genus Chaetodon; species Chaetodon trifasciatus. The sequence goes on from JBBMOE010000031.1 coordinate 180,711, forward strand.
TATTTGATGTCTGTGTTACCTTTTTTCCCCCCCGTACTCTTCTCTTGTTCGTCCCCTTTTTCCCTTTCTTTCATCTCTCTCTTCCTTTCTATCTCCCCCGTCTCTGTTCTTTCCCTCTCTGCCCTCCCCCCTCTCTCTGTACGCACCATATCTCTGGCCTCAAATTCAGATTCAAATGAGCCTCATTGGCAGGACATGATGCCAAACCGTTTGCCATGAAAAACATAAATTACCTCACACAGCCCATGTTGAAGCCCTGGAACATTAGAAAATGAAATACAAGTGCTGCAGTGGAATTAAACATACCATATACCACATATTCATATCCATATCAGTCCAATATAAGATGATATGAATTAAATAAGAATCATGTTTCAAAAGCGTGGATTTGAGTACTGGAAAATCGCGTATGTCAGATATTCTTTTTGAGAGTAACACCAGCCTCTGGGCTCTCTTTTTCCCCACGTTTCAAGTTCACACTTTTACACATAAAATTAAGGCAAAATAAAAAAAAAATCTTTGCAAAGTTTCTCCAAGTCCGTCCATGGTGCGTCTTTTACAGTTAATGAGTCCTGAAAGTTTTAGCAAGTCCAATCTAACCTGCTGGAGCTTCTAAATGCTTGTGTAAACTGTTTTTCAGTCCCGATGACTGAAAACAAGACGAAAGTGTCTTTCTCGCTGAACTCAGAAATGAGAGTTTCAGTTTAGCAGCAAGATCTGCAACAGCTCATCCTTCCCTTAGTCGACTGGTAGCTTTAGGGACGGGGTGCTTAAAAGAGCTCTGCTGTTTTGATTAGTCACAGTGGTGTCATGCCATGTGGAAAACTTTCCTCTACCAGTGTAGTTTTCAGTGTACACAGACCACCAGCGCAGACTGGACGTCTGTGTCATTACCGGTGAAACATTTCTGTAAACCTTGGAGAATATGCGACAGTGCTCTTTACGTTCAGCATGCCGTAATTTGCATACACAAATGTGTTTCTGTGTGCCTCCACAAGGTCGCAGTGCTGGCAAAGTCTCTTTCTTATCTCCCTGGAACTGTCCTTCCTGCTGTCCTATCTTCCCTCTCTGAGTCTCTGAGTCTCCCTGTCACTGACTTTATCAAACAGGAAACCCTGAACAGATTTGACCTTGTGCCTCCTTGATTGTCCCTTGATTGTTCGTAGTCTATCCTTGGCCTGTACCAACGAGGTCAAAGGACTCGTGGTTATCACAGGAAATGCCCTGCAACGTTTTGTACAGGATTTTCTAAGAATCCCTCATGTGAGATATCTGTTGCTATGACTCTACAGAATTACATAACTGTCATTACTGTAGCCAGGGGAACAATGATGAAACCTTATCATCCTTAGACAGACCGTAACGCTGCTCACTTAAGAGTGAGGCAATAATGTGCAAGATTTCTATGTGAATTCATCTCGGTTTTACCACTTTGTATCACTTCTTGTTATAACACAATGATGATTTAACCAGTTTCACTTTGAAAGTATTTATGTTAAGTGCTTCAGGCAGTTTTTTTTGTGTGTGTGAGTGTATGTGGAAAAATCCCCTGATTTACAGGAAGTCATGTTTCCTCTACAGCTGAAAAGAAGAAAAATATCTCTTGCAGAAACTTGAAATGTTTTTGTTTTCCTCTCGGATGACGTTAATTAACTGTATCGTTCAGTTTTAATTGACAAATGAACGTAATTGAAAATGGCTGCTTTAACAGTCAATGGAGAATGCTTTTACAAAGAAGTGCGACATGATGGGTTATGTGTTTGGTTTTGTCTTTTTGACCCTTTGATGCTTTAGACGTGTGGGAAGGTGGATTTTGTTACCTCTGGACAGAGCAAAGCTAACTGTTTCCCTCTGTTTCCAGTCTTTGTGCTGAGCAAAGTTAGCCGGCTGCTGGAGTTAGACTCATATTTGACTGTATAGACATGAGAGTGGTCTTGATCCTCGTCCTCTCTGTAATATTATACATATGAACCATAGTCCAAAAACACCAGAATGAATAATTATGCCATTTGATGATTATGATTGGAATACAACCGTAATGTTTCTTTAATGATGCGGGATATGTTTATACCCTGTTTCAGAAGAAATGAGTAACCAGTGGAACTTTGATCAGATCCCTGGAAACAGGGAGCTGCGGCAGCTAAACTCCCAAACTAAAAGTCCCTTTTGCTCCTTCCATAACTCCAGCATCAAAGAACTGCGGAAGGCAGCAATTTCTGTTTGAAGGGAGGCTTGCAAAAGTAAAAAGGGACTAGTTGGAAATCTACGATCTTTGCCTAAACATCAGAAGAAGAAACGGGGCTTGCGCTTGACCTGTCAGCGATGGATTCTCTCCAGTAGTTTCAGGGACATCTGAACGTAGTTTTCCTGGAAAGTTCCCTCAGTAAAAAAGGATTATAAGAGTGAGATGTCCTTTCAGCAAGGCACTAAATCCTAAGCTAACCTCAGGGCTGTAGCTGCAGTGAGAGAAAGTGCGGCACTGTTGATCTTCCAGGTATGATTGTGTGATACTGTGTTAAAAAAAGAGCTTGTGGCTGAGGGAATAAAATAGGTCCGAATTAAAGCCTTCACTGTGTGTGCCGTCCTGGAGGAGTAGAGAGAGATGCTGGTGGTGATGGATGGATGGGTAAAGGAGAAGAGGAGCGGGAGTTAGAAAAATCCGATCAGCTGATGAGAGCCTGAGGAGAACATGAGGTGTTTTTCTGTGTCTGCGTCCGCACATCCAGACGGTTCATCTCTTAAGTCGTCGCATTTTTGTCTGAGAACAAGGAAATGGGATTATGTTACTTACGTTATTGTTGTAAATAGCCGTGGATAGCCTTGTCTCCTCCACCTTTTAATGGTCTGTAATGCTTCTACCAGCTGCAGCACAGCAGGACAGGGTAGGTCTTTGGATCCCAAGGATCCGACTCAGGGAAATAACAAAGCACGACATGCTGAAGCAGGGGTCCATCCGAGGGACATGGACTGAGAGTGAGAAATCAGAATGACACATGGGTTTATTGTCCAGCAGGTTTCACATACAAGGAATCTGCCTTTGTGTGGTGGTGTAATAAGTTAGATGTGGAGGGTTCACAGATGTGCAAGTATGTAAGACTTTACATTATATAAGAATCAGTGTCAGGGTCAGGGGCCATGCTGTTGATGAGGCCAGCTGCAACTGCTGAGGAAATCCCCCTCTGTCCTTGTCAAACAGTGATGATACTCGTCAACATGATGTCCTGTCAAACATAAAGTACACAGCTCTGTAACAGGTAAATATGTGCATCTTTGAATTTGGCAGATTAAGACCAACTCGTCTAAATTTAGACAGATTTGTGCGCAGAGCTGAGCAAAAAAAAGATCTTAAGCACGCTGTAGTGATTACACTGCTGGGTTAGTTTCTCCCATGAGGCTTTGACTGTGCACCTCTGTCTGCTGATGGGAGGTGTTGTTTTATGTTTGCAAAGATACTGACTTACATTAGAACATGGACAGAAGACCCCCTGAATACATTGCAGCTTTTTAGAGTGCGTTTAGATTGATTGTTTAATGCCTCACAGAAGTCCAAAACGTAGCTGCTCCTTCAGTACATTTTGTGAGTGTGCAGATCTTTCTCACCAGATTCTAGCTTACATTAGCCAGCTGATTGTCTTTATGATCGCTCGGTGTAAGCAGATGATCACTGGGTTTCAATCTGCAACGTCAAAAATCCACATTCGCTGCAGCTGCCACTCAGCCTAAACCCAGTGAGTGAACGTCTTTACATCCGCTGTCAGCTGAGACGTCCCAGAGAGGATCCTTCTTGACGTGTACAGTAAGCGATGCATGTGAGGCTTCAGGCAGCAGCGGCTTGTTCGGAGTGAATCGGTGAAAAACAAGGCAGTCAGCTTGAACGGTAAGAGCTGAACAGACAGAGAAAACACAGTTTTCCCCAAATTCAAAAAAAAAAAAAAAAAGACACCGTAGCACTGTTTGAGTCACGAGTGATTTCTCAGCAGTGGGCGTTTATCCCCACTGGTGCCTTCAGGAGTAAAAAATGGAGGAATTCTTGGATGACCACTGTAAAGAAAACCAGAAGCACAAATAAACATGAACACACTTGCACACACACACACACTCTTCCAGATAAATGCATAAACACACAAGAGCAGAGGCTCTGTGGTCTAGTCACACTGCATTGCAGCCAATCAGCTAATTAGGGCCATGGGAATAGTAGAGGGAGTGTAATTTGTGGCTGTCGTCATGACTCTGGTCACAGGATGGACAGAAGTGACATTCACAGACTGGAAGGGTGGGGTTGTTTTTGAGTTTGTGTGTGTTTGTGTGTGTGCTGGGAATGGACGGGAATGAAAAGAAGTAAGTAGTGGGAAGAGGAGAGTGAGAAATGAATGAACTGAGCATTAAAAAAAACAGCCAAACCATCGCAGACAGAGAGGAATGTAAACTGACAGATGAGTAGATGTTAGTCACACACACATATTTAATTGGATAGAGGAAACAGGAAATACGCTCACGATATGACCATGACAGTCAGTCACAAACATAAAGGCAGGAGTTCTCAATGGCTGCTGGTCACAGGACAGATGGGGGTTGTATTCTGTGGAGCGGCCAGAGAGGCACGTCCACAGTGAGACAAGATGGTTATGTGGTCACAGGATGGATATGAAAGTCTGGTACTTTTCTTACCTTCTCCTCAGAATTTCGGGTGTATTGCCTTCAGGCTGTCGGTCTCATGAGGCTTGTTATAAGGAGGCGAGATGACATTTTTTGCAGTGAGAAGGGACACATCAATACTGGCCACTTTTTACAACTGTTATTTGTTATTTTATGGCTGAACTAGCCCTCATGCGGTTGTTTCAGAGTCTATTACAGCTAAACTACCCACAGTGCAGTTGTTTTTCAGTATATTACAGCAGAACTCCCTCACATCAGGTTGTTCTGTCTGTTCCAACACACAGAGGCTGTTGAGTCCCATTTGGATCCATCTTCCCTCTTATGGTTTATTTTAAAGCCGCAGCCTGATCGATATGCGAGCTTGCTTTTGGAACTATAATCCGAGTCTTTTCATGTTTTGTAGGTGTTATGGGTGTTATTGTACGTGTTACATTTGGGAATACAGAAAGGCAGACAGCACAAGTTTCAGTCCTTTCAGCTCAGAGTCTTCCAACACAGCTCGCATCTCCTCATAGCTCTTTGTGGCCGATCATGGGTCTCCTTATTTAAGACCTGAATACACATGACTGACCTGAGGGGGAGAAAACACACAGTGGTCACGTAGAAAAACACTGTCTGTGTGGAGAACACACACTATGAAGAAAGCTTGCTCTTCACTGCAAAACACTAGTCGAAAGGTTAAGGAAATAAAACCAATGAAACCAAAGTCCTGCGCAGCAGTTTTTAGGGCCTGTTTCCATTTTTTCCAGATTCTGTTTTATTTAACTTTCCCGTTTTCATTTTCTTATGTTTTGTCATCAGAGAGCGTCGAATCAAGTGGTGGATGAATAAAATTTCAACCACTAAATAGGAAAATATTCAAAATGTAATGAATATATTGCACTATTTTTTATCAAACGCCCTGCAGGACAGCCTCCACCTGCAGCTCCAACACACCGGGTGTAGTGGGTCTGACGGAGGCTGTTCTCACGTTCAGGCAACGCTCCTCCTTGTTTACAAAGCTTGACCAAAAAATGGACGTAGCTTTTTCCGACATTGTGGAAATCCTGCATATTACATAACTAGGCACAGTGGGAAAATGCAGATGAAGAGTAAGAGGTAGAAGAGGAAGAGTCTAAGGGAAATGATGAAGATAAGGACCAAAAAAGTGAAGATAATTAGAAGAGAGAGAGAGAGGGGGAAAGAGGAGCGGCGAGAAGATGCAGATTAAGATGTTCAATCAGCAGCAGATGGATCGTGTTAATTTCGTTCCTCTCTTGGCCTCTCAGACATACGCACTGCCAAAACTGCAAGTCTGAACAACAGGCAGTGACCAGGCAAAGAGACACACGGCTCACACCTCTTAAAACGCAGCAGATCGTCCAATCAGTATTCTGGACGCAGGCGAGGATGGCGTCCACGGCTGGAACTAACAGCTGACCGCAAACCCTTCAGCATGAACACGGTGGTCGAGTGAGAAGAGGTGAATTTAGGCTCACACATGGCTAACATAGTACATGATTCACATGTGGTGGACCCCAGTATATAAGGTTAGATAAACATTTATTGATCCCCAGCAGGGACATTTGGTTGACACAAACAAAGAGTAGAGTATCTAGATGGCTGTTTTAGGTTAGTTTTCCACTCTGTCTAGCATTAAACATGCAGTTGTAAGAGAAAAAAAACATTAAAAAAAACATTAAAAAAGATAAAACCAAGTGGCACATAAAGTTGAAGCATAGCGTGTCCTCTCTCAAAGACGGGTAACGTAGTTAGAATTTGTTTTAAATATCGTCATTACTGACATAATAAGGCCATTGACTTGCTCAACATTAAGCAGTGGAGGAAGAAAACAAATTCCTCCTTCAACAACAGGCCGGCACAAAGAGCCTACGGGGAGCGAATTGTATGGCCGGAATCTGTGTGCTGTGCTGTTTTTTTCTGCCTGGCGAGGATATTTGTGTATTTACGGTTTCCTGGAGGAAACTCAGGGCTCGTGCTGCAGTGCGCGTGTCAGCGAGCGAGCGAGCGAGCGAGCATGTGAGTAAGCCTGTCAGTATGCAACGTGTTGAGCAGCTGAACTCTGTCCTGAACTCTCAGAAGAGGACAGCTCTCACCAGATCTGAGGCAAAAAGAGACACAGTCCGTTTGTTTGTCCATTTAAGTTGGTTCTTTTCTTTCTTTGGTTCTGGACGTTTGCCCCAAAGGATGTAATGTTGCGGGATGCCTCAGGATTTTGGACCTTTGTTTTGAATTCGGATGAAACACTTCTATTCATCTCTCGTGTAGAAGTGTTTCCCTGCTGTTTTTTTCCTCCCCTCCCGTGGTATTTCCTGCTTTTATGTGTTATTGTGATCGCGTCCTTGCGTCCCGATGAGTGTGCTCCGCTGGCACCGGCTCTCTGCGCTCTGGAAGAGCTGGATGTTCAACCAGGAGCCAGCAGAGGAGCAGGGCCACATCTCAGAAGCTCCAGGGCATGAAGCAGAGCCGCGGAGAAAGGAGGGCAGCGCATTCACGGATAACACCTCAGACTTTCAGAACTTCACAGAACTTAAGACCCCAAACTCGGATTATACAAATCAGAAATTGGAAGTTAAGAACTTGGAATTTACAAATGTGAACCCTAAGGTCCAAAAGTCTGAGCTACTGAAACGCAGCACCTCTGAGCCGTGCTCTCAGGTCTCAAACAGCGAGGATCGGTCGTCCAGCTGTCCTCACACACGGGAAGGTTGTGGGCGCGAATCCCGTAGAAGCTGCTATTCTGAGGAAGGTGTCGACTTTGTATTGCAGGTGGATAACGGCAGCGAGGGGGACGACGGTTTTCTGCAGAGAGACGGATCGCAGCGGAGGTCCAGGCGGCGCTTCAGGAGGGTCAACCCCAGGGGAGAGAGGGAACTCATCACGGACGGGCAAGAACCCGCCAGCTACAACACGGTAGGAGTAACACCCTCTTCAGTATTTGTGTTGTATACCTCTGTGAGTGCTGTTGTTTCACTGTGCAAATACAGGCTTTTTGTACTGCATGTTCACTTTTAAATCAATGTAAAACAACTTCCACAGTATGAACTTCTGCCCTTTAACAGTTGATTTCTTCTACTAAACACACATAGCTGGTTAGATTTTATGTTTGAGCAGTAACAGGCTGTTTTCAGAGGCTCTTAAAATAAATTCAAATTTTCTGAAACCTGCTGACATCCTGACTAATTAGTGCTTTCAGGCTCGGCAGTGGCAGATGACACAAGTTGGAAAGTGTCCTCAGCTTTTATTTGTCAAATCCTTCTACTCCTGCTGTAGTTCGTACTAGTACACAGTTCGTACACAGCCTGCACGTGCAAAGAAGATTAAAAAGTACTGGTGGAAACAGCAGCTGAAAAAAGCTTTTTACAGTTTATTTATTGGCCAGTGGTACTGAACATTCTTGTCAGTCTCTTTTATGGCTCACAGAAGATAAACATCCAAAATATTATCACGTCTCCAACGTTTTAGACACAATAAAAGAGCAGAAACAAGCTAAGTCTCTCTTGAGGCAGCTTGTTACTGTGGCAGGATTTTTGAGCAAAGTCTGTGTAAGAAAAGTATTGAAACTGAGTGTGTGTGTGTCCCTTCGTATGAGGTTGACTTTCCCTCCCTCTGATAGGATCACTGGGGCCAGCAGTGTGTCAGTTACACTTTTGACTAATCACCAGAAGCCACGCTTTGCCACACACAGTCACAAAGGCACACACACACACACAAACTTCAGCACTTAGCTCACACACACTTTTGAAAGCTCATGCAAAGCTCCCTAGGGCATTACAAAGGGGCTTAATGGAGAGCTTAAAGTGTCCTCTGCCCACCCTATGTGCCTCTGTAGTCTCTTGGTGATTGTTCCACTTTTTTTAAATTACATTTTTTAGCCTTCAGTGTCGCCGAATCCCCCCACATTCTTGTCTGTGACTGCATTTATTTTGTGAAGGCTAACAGCTCTGATGTGATAGCTAGCGCAGCGCTACTCCAGAGAAGCAGGGCAAAAACAAGTGGAGCAGCGCAAATGTGCTAGAAATACAGAGAATTTTGTTAGTCCTGCGTTGAGTTTGAGCAAGATGAGAGGGCAGGAGGACCAAGAGACGAAGACAAAACATCCACAATACAAGAGATCACAGTGCTATGACATGTATTACAGTTTGGTCATTGTTAAGTGACTGAATGGGGCCCTTGACAAGCTCACTTTCCTTTTATTAAATGAGAATATAGATTAGAAGAATATGATCTGCTCGCCTGGACCCATTTTCCTCTCAGCACACACAGATTGTCTTTGCATACTGTCCCTTTCTGACTCTGTTTTCTCTCTTCTCTTTTATATTTCTGCTGATGTTCCTCGTCTTCAGGATTATGTCAACAACCAGGTAGGAGGAATTATAAAAGGAATCTTTCCCTGCATCTCCGCTCCATCCTTTCTCCTCCATCAGGGGTTTGCTGCTGATGTGTCTGGCGTACGTGTGTGTTTGGGTGTGCTTGTATTTGTATGTGAGTCACTCCTGGTGCAGGCACCTGTTGTTTAGAAACAGGCAGTGTTGGGAAAGGCGGGTAATTTTGAGGCTGCCACACACATGCACATGACACGGTGGGTGGCAGATAGGAAGGGGGCTAACTGCAGGATAAACAGATGCATGCTGAGAACAACAAGTGACTGCTTAACAAACGGAGGACGAGGCGCGTTGTTTCGACATTTAAAGCTGAGACAGGTTTGAGACGACTCTCGACGGCGTCTTTTTTAGGTTTTTCTCCCCTGAAAGGGAAAATGGGAACATGATTTGTTTTGTGATTTGATGCTTTGTGAGACATCAGAACTGTTATCTCTCTGAGCATCTCGTGTGATCTCGGTGGTTAGGTGACACATAAGGCCAGGAGGCAATTTCCCCACATTGTCTCTGTTGGCAGAGAGAGAGAGACATTGAGAAACTCCCAGATCTGGCTTATGTCCCAGTCAGGAGTCAATTGGAAATAAAAATAAAATCACGCATCGTTAAACAAGTACAATGGGAAGTGAAATGCTACATGGTCATGGTCCAGGATTGTGTAACAGAATTTATAATAGAGCAATTTGACATTTTTTTTTTACATACAGTCCTGCTCACCGTTATTGGCACCCATGAAGTTTAAGTACATAATGTGGAATATCTTCTGAAAAAAATGAATCAAGTGAAACATTTGTTTTCTATAGAGAACTTGTGTTTGATACAAAAGAGCAGATGATAAACAACATTTTAAAACAATAAACAATGGGAGGAAAAAATAGAAAAACTTTAAGCTTGCTGTGTCACTGGTATTGGCACCCTTTGCTGTAAATCTGTATGGAAACACATTGTGACTCACCTTTGGTGAATCACAAATGAGAATCATCTGTGATAAATTGTCTGTGCCCATGTGACATGAATTAGCCAATGAATGATTACCTCTGTTTAACAAAGCCATCTGTTATCCCCTATTCCTTTGTCACAATGGTGAAAACAACGGAGCTGTCTGAGGACATCAGAAGTGCAATAACTAGCAAACACAAGACCTCCAAAGGGTATAAGGCCATCTCCAAAGGCCTTGGTATCCCTGTTTCAACAGTGCGTGATGTTATTAAGAAGTTTCACAGGCGTGGAGCTGTCAAGAACCTCCCTGGACGTGGGAGGAAGAGAAAATTTGATGAGAGAAGTCTTTGAAGGTTGGTGCGAATGGTGGAAAAAACAAAGACCTGAAGGCCAAGATGGAACAGTCGGGGGTCATGGTTTCAACAAGTACTATACGCCGCACACTAAACCAAACCGGGCTTTATGGGCAAAAGCCAAGGAAGACCATTGCTGAGGCAAAGACATAAAAAGGAACGACTAATCTTTGCCAAAGAGTACCTGGACAAACCACAATCCTTCTGGGAAAATGTTCTGCAGACAGATGAAACAAAAATAGAGCTTTTTGGCAATGCACACCAACAGTTTGTTTACAGACGGCACAATGAAGCCTACAAAGAAAAGAACACCCATTTCAGAGCGAAATGTCCTACCCAGTGTAAGAAAACTTGGTTTGCGTTGAAGATTATGGGTCCTCCAGCGAGACAAAGTACACATCCAAAAGCTCGCAGGAATGGTTGAAAAGGAAAAAATGGACTGTTTTAAAATGGCCAGCAATGAGTCCTGATCTCAATCAGGAGCTGAAATCTGCCATTGGGGAAAAGAAACCTGCAAACGTTCAAGAGCTTGAACAATTTGCAAAGAAGGAGTGGGAGAAAAAACCAGCTGAGAAGTGCAAGAAGCTTACAGATGGCTACAAGAAACGTTTGGAGGCTGTCATCACTGCCAAAGGGTGTGCAACCACATATTAAGGAGGGGTGCCATTATTGCAGCACATGCTGTTTTTTCTGTTTCTTCTTTGAAATTACAATATTTAAGATGAAAAAACAATTTTCTTTGTTAAATTACTTTGATCCTGATGATATAAATTTGGCACATTTCCATTTATTTCAGAAGATGTTGTAGAGGTTATGCAAAAAATGAAGGGGTGCCAATAATGGTGAGCAGGACTGTGTGTGTGTGTGTGTGTGTGTGTGTGTGTGTGTGTGTGTGTGTGTGTGTGTGTGTGTGTGTGTGTGAAACCAGGTATTTATCACGTTGTGGGGACTGTTTACACAGGCACATTGTGGGGACTCACTTGCCTTATGGGGACAAAATGCAGGTCCCCTTAATGTAAATCATTAAATTTCAGGGTGCAGGCTGAGGATAGGGTTACGGGTTAGGTAAGGTTAGGTATAGGGTTAGGAATAGGCAGATAGTGGTCAGGGTTAGGGTAAAGCTCCAGGAAATGAATGTAATGTAATGTAATGTAATGAATATGTCTATATAATGTCCCCACAAGTGATAAAAACACAATGTGTGTGTGTGTGTGTGTGTGTGTGCGCGCAAAGAGCTAAGCTAAACATTAAAGTTTAAAAAAGAAGCAAATATAAATGGACATAGTAGCACAGAACAGAGAAATGTTTTTTTTTTCTCAAGTGTTACAAATGGTCAAAAAATATATAAATACTAGAAAACATAATTGTGTTTTTTCAGCCTGCTATGCACCAAACTGTTACAGCAGCAGAATGCATCTAAAAACCTCTTTGAACAAGACACTGAGTGTGATTTTTCTTTACTTTTTCCAATGTATCTTTTGGGGTGGCCCATTTGTAATCATATAATGGTAATGAATGGATGTTACACAGGCTGTAAATGTATATATGGTTCCCTCTCTCTCTCTCTCTCTCTCTCTCTCACACACACACACACACACTTAAAGAAAGCTGTTTTTCTGGCAATGGATCAGAGGATGTTGTTTAGGGGCCTTATTAAACCATAATGACATCAGTAATCCATTATCACTGGTGTGTACTAGTGTCTGGTGTCTTGCTCCCTCTCTTAATGGCTTGCCCTGGAGTGAATTAAGTTCCTGAAGCTATGAATTGAGAGGAGTCCCAAAAATGGTACAAAAAATAGGTCGAAAATGTAGCATCTCTTGCATCTTGAGCAGAGAATAAAGGAAAATAGAGCTTCTATCTACAAATCATTCCACTGAATAGGCCCACTGGATGTATTTTTCTTCTTTAGAGGCAGAGAAAGACAAACTGCTGATTAGATCAAGTTTTATTTTATTATTTCATTTTACTTCTTTTATTGGCTCCGATGACTCTGGTTGTGATTGACTCCCATTGATCCAGAAACCCGATTCTTCTTCCAAGGGGGGCCGAGAGACAGCAGATCTGTGCATTCTCTCACTTCCATAGCCAACCGCTGGGATTCACTAATGACTCACACTCGCGCCACGCAAACATGTGCACGCTGCACAAAAACAGACACAGAACAACACACACACGCACACGGAGAAAGTCACTTCATTAAGACATCAGATGCCTCACTGGGTTACTGTCTTTCTCTCGCTGGACGAGCCCAGATAGATAGATGAACCCATCACCTCATTTGCCTCGCAGGGGGAAACCTGCTGCAAGGGCTTTTACAGCCAGGCTACTCCGTGGAACCCCAGGATCATTAATTTAACATGATGCAGGTTCAGCCATCTGCACTGGATGGTTCAGTATGCAACACTAGAATAAAATCAGCAAAGACTGATGTTACGCTGTCTGAGCCAAGTCGTGCTGTATTCAGTCTGCACTGATATTTCAGACACAAGCCAGTAACACACTCTGCACCACGTGAATATAGGCACAGATGTTTGCACGCTGTGTGGAGCCCTTTGTCTTGTAAGCAGCTCGATCGGTCTTGAACACGCTTGTGGAAACGCTCCGAGCATGAAGCAGCATCCTCTCTGCTGTTTTGAAGCACTCTTGTTGGGGTGCACACCGGAAACACCACGTTTCTTGCAACGTCTGTGGTTAGCTAGCTTCCTGTGTTACAGGGCAAGACGTCTGACGTCTGCCTCTGCTTTTTCCTCCAAACTCTTGAGCATTTGTTTTCCCTCTCTGGCTAACCTGGCACACACCTGAGTTAAATGTGCAAACCTGCATTAATAATGTAAAGCGTCAGCCACCAGTGGTCATCATATGAAATTCCTTTAGGTGGAGAGGGAGGCTGGTGAAATCTACTCCAGCTATAATTTCTAGAAGTACTCTTGATTGTAGACGTGTCCTGCTTGCCCACATTAGGTGATGTGTTTAGTCACTTCTGGAAATCTCCACACAGGAAGAAACAAATCACATCATAACAGCAAACTCCTTCCAAAAGTGCACCGCAGTCATTTGAGCTCAACCGCTGATGGTTAGATACCCGTTAAAAGGTGAAATCCTCTCTGTCTGTTGCCGCCACGCACTAAGCAGAATTCAGAAGAAGAGCGCTGTGTCACACATTCATGCTAATAAGTAGGGTAGCAGCACCACTACCAGAGAAAACTGCTAAAGCCCCTCCATCAGCGAGCACTGACTTCTGTGTGGAGGAGGCGTCGTTCATCTGCTGAGGAAGATCGTGTCAATCAAAATCTCCAAGACGTCTTCTGTTGACGTTGTTGTCATGTAGTGACCTTTGCTTGAAAAGTCTTAATTTTCAGGTATTTTTCACTCTTTTAACCTAATATAAAAGCTTATTTGGTCTTTTATGTGGTGTATGTAGTTTTAAAAGGCTACTGTGCACTGACCGTACATTCAGTAAGTATATTTTTAGGTAGTCATTAGCAATGACTTTGCCATCATGATGCCATGATGGTGGTATCATATTAGCTCAATCTGATGAGTTTGGACTCGTCATGCAGTGAAATTACTCAAGTTACTCCATGTTGCTCTTCGCAATCAGGTGAAATCTAAGGTTGCGTTCATCATCCAGCGTGCGAGTCATAGGTGTGACTCAACGCTTTGTCATAAAAGTGTCAACCTGGGACGGGAATGCAAAGACTCTTCTGCATCATCTTTCAACCTCTCCCCAGGTTTGAAGGTCATCAGGATGGGGTGATGGGAAGTTGCACTTGCTGTGTTGCTGCTCAGATAATTCTGCTAAATTTGGCTTAGCTTGGGAAGTTTTTCTCCACAGGCCACTTTGGCCGGTGTGATTGGACCTTCCGAGCTTCCTTATGTTAAAAGCGTTGGTCAAACGTGTCTGAGGAGCACCAGCCACTGTGGTGGTTTGTTGAAAACTTCATTTCCTGTGTTGATTGTGTTGGAATGAGCTCACTGGTGTCGGTCAGTTTTATAGAGTTTGGTTTGGCATCAAGTAATGGTGGAGCTGTTAGCATTCCCGTAATAATCCTGGCATCGTTTTCATTGTTATTAATGTGTGAGAGTGTGTTTTTGAAAATGTGCGTGTCAGTGAAACTGCACATGAGCTGTGCGTGTGACTGTTCCTTGCTGTTGGGGTGTGTCTGGCTGTTCTTTAGTGCTTCTCAGCTGTGTGTTTTTAATGCAGTATGTAGCTTTTATGCATTTTCTTCTTCCCCGTGCTTCTGCAGAGCTTAAACACTCTGGGCTGCTTACGTTTTAAAGCCCCTTGCTGCTTTAATGCACCCAGTCCTTTCCTGAGCTCATCTGGTCTCATTCTATCAGAATGCAGGTGGGGCCAGCTAAACCCCAAGGGCCTCGAGCCAGCTCTGCCACTGCTACACCGAGCAGGGCCCCAGGGAGAGACAGGGAGCCAGGAAGAAGGAGGGGAGGGAGGAGAAGAAAAGGAAAAGCCTTAGGAACAAAAATGTGTCTGTTTTCACTCAGAAAAACTGAAAGGAGGCCTGCATTATTATCACTGTAGCTATTATTCAATTGGATGTTTGACCATGACAATGATAGCTCCTGGTTTCGTTTTTTCAGTTTTAATCATATCAAGCGTCTAATCACCTGATAGACGAAGTGGACACTTCTTATAGTCGATGACTGTAATTGACATGAACGATGAAGCCGCGGCTGTTACCCCGCCTATGGTGTGGGAATGAAACAGCATCAAAACGTTCTTATGCTGACGGTGGAAAGTCTGTGTTTTGATTAAAGCAATGGAAACAACACAAACGTCGGGAATAAATAATGCAGTATGTGACTGGAACACCACTCAAGAGACGAAAAATCGCAGCTGACGGAAAGATCAGATCTCCATGGTGCGATGAGGACACTTACTGTCCTCTGCTCTCTGTCCAAATGTGTGCTAAATTTGGACGGGCTTGACTCATGATCCTGCTGCTTTTTGTCAACTTGTAAAACATTAAAACCCTTAAAAGCAGCCTTTCAGGTGACTCAGCGGCCACAGAAAGAAAACCATGTCTTTGCAATCCCACTTTATTTTGATGCAGAGTTTCGACCTTTGTGAAACGTCCTGTCCCCTTTTCCTGTTTTTCCTTTCACTCTCGGCTGTCTAGTGAAGCAGGGATGCCACGAGAATAACCTTTTAAAAAATCAAAGAGGACAGGAAGGAGGACGGCAGGAAGAAGGACAGAAGGAAGGAGTGAGAGACTAGGAAGCAAAGTTAGAATACGTAACTTAAAAACGAGTGAGGATTAAATAGTTGATGGAAATGGAAATAAATTCCAATGTGTCTTTGAGTGTGGTGAAGAAAGACAGTCACGAAGGAGTGATAAGGGATCCAGGATTAAGAAAAGATGCATTGAACACATATCATAGGCGTGAGGAGCTGTGAGGGACCGGCTGAGATGGAGATGAGGGGTTGAGGGAGGAGAAAGGAAGGTGAAATGAAGACTGGAAGATAATGGGGCTTGACAGGTAATGAAAAACACGAGCGGGCGTGCAGCAGAGGGGGCGGTGAGACACGGAGATGGAGGGATGGGCCAGGAAGGTCAAGGTTGTGGGAAGGTCAGATGAGGATTTAATGGGAGGTGGAAGGATGGGGTGAGAGAGAGGCGGGGTCAAGAGGGGGTGAAGGCAGGAGAGCAAGGGAGGGGGGTCGGAGGATGAGGGAGCGGAGGAGCGGATCTAACTGGGGTCGGTTGTACCTGCAAGTAATGTCGCATCAGTGGCTGTAATGACTGAGGAGTCCTCGAAGTGGATCCCAGTCTTCATCACGGCTTTTCATAAAAGCATGCTCATAAGCTACCAGTGTTCCTACTTTGTTTTGTGAGTTGATTGAACAATCAGGTGGACAGATTAGAAATGATCAAAACTCACTTTTTACTCCTTCTGAAGGCAGACACTGGCTTGGTTTGTTGCCGTAACTGAAATTTGTACTTCACCAGCTGAGCAAAACGTGGGCTGAAGAAAGAACCTGAAGAACCCATCAAAGTTTCTACGTCTACAGTCTGTGTTTCTGCCACCTTTAACTCACACATCACACACACGTCTGCTGCGAGGGAGGGCAAACGAAAAACACGGGAAAGCTCTAGATCAGATAACTGGCAAGGAGCAAAAACAAGAAGACCAAAATATTTTTCATCCAAACAGCTGGCGGGGTCTAGTGCAGCCATCATGTGCTAATCAATGACCTGTTTACTTCCTCAAATTGTGACTCGGGCTCAAAATACTCAACTGAGCCTTGGAGCGATGCCTTCAAACAGCCATCCAAACCACAGACCTCACAGCCCGGCGTGCTCCGGACCTGCCGCTGGTCCATGCACAGAGCACGCATCCAAACACCGACAGGCCTGTAAATAGTCTGAAAACTTATTGTGAAAAGTCTTTTTTTTTACTTGCGGGTCCATTCTGAGAATAATGCAGAGCAGGTGGAGCATTCGTTTCACTCCTGATGTGTGTGTGTGTGTGTGTGTGTGTGTGTGTGTGTGTGTGTGTGTGTGTGTGTGTGTGTGTGTGTGTGTGTGAGTGTGAGAGTGTGTGTGAGTGTGTGTAGAGTACAGTACGCCGGGCAGTGCAGTGTACCAGTGGGGCACTATCTGCGGCTGTTATTGCTGCTAATTTTAGGGATTACATCAGCAGCACTAAGATGAGAACGTTGTTAAACTCCCTCTCTATATTCCTCTCTGCTGCTTCTCTCCTCCTCCTCCTCCTCCTCCTCCTCTCCTTACCTCCGTCCCTTATCCGCCCATCATCTTTTCTCCCTGATATTTCCCTCTGCCTAACCTTCATCCTCCCTGTTTTTGTGCCTCCTCCTGATAACATTTGATGTTTTTCTATGAAATATGCTCAGACATGTGGACACCTACTGTGCATACATTATATTCTACATTCATAGGAATACATTTTCTTGCTCTTTTGTCTCTTCTTCGTTTTAAATCATCATTAAGTGCACGACCCACAGGTTTTAAAATCCAATCAAAGCGTTCTCTGTCATTTCCAGAATTCCTCCTTATATCATGAGGAGCCTGTTTGAGCTGAAGGACAGACGAGGATGTCTGCAGTTCATGTTGTCTGCAAATGTCCAATCAGGAGATCAGAGAGTATCTTAACAGTAGTAATAAATGGCTGTTGTAGAGGGAAAAAACAAAGGCTTACCTCTTCCTTTATTGCATGAAATCCCGCTGACAGCCCAGTCCCTTCTTCTCAGCCCCACGCCCTTTCCTTCAGTTAGTCTAAATTTTTCATTCAGGAGTCTGCTCCACTCACTTCACTTCTTTTCTCTCTCCCGCACGCTCGTCTCTGACTCACTGTCTCCTCTTATTCACTTCCAATATGTCTCACTCAGGTCCCGACCCTCTGTGTTATTTCTAACTCGCGATGATGACCCGCTCTTCTCTATTTAACTTAATTACTTTATTCCCTGAAGTAGGAGGGGAAGACAGGTCATTTTCAGCCTTTTGTTTATCCATCATAGGAGTCACATTAGACGCCGCTTGTGAAGCTTCTTAGGAAACATGCAGAATTACACATCTCTCTGTTTCATAATTATTATTATTAAACTCTTCTTAAACCATTTAAATTAATAAAATCTCTTTTCCAAGACGGCAGCGTTACAGTGCGTCAGGCAGCAGACATGTAAACATTGAAAACCGAACAGAACATGTAGTATTGACTGGCTTTACATTCTGGGACTTTCAGCTACAGTTCAAGGTCAAAACATAGATGATTGTCACCAGTTGGCCAAGAATGTGATTCGAGCACATTGTGGATAAATACCTTGTTCACTTCTGCAGTGGTCTGATTTTATCGGCCTGTTTCATGTTTTTGCATCTCTAGCTCTTCTCCCTCGAATCAGCCTCTCTGTGGAGACCAGTCGGAAAGGGAAGGGCTGATTTAAATGGCAGGAATTCCTGTCTTGTCCTTCAGACAGATGCACACCCACACACACTCACACACACTGAGCGTGTACTGACACACACGCATATGATCACATGGCTGCAGCCGGCGCGTTCACATAGTTGTGGCTTTGTATGGTTTGTGTGAATGTGCGTGCCTGGATGTGCGAGCTGGACTCGATGCTCTTTGTGTACTCGTCTACTGTACACAGGAAACCATCAGATTAGATCTGGCTTTGAACAGAGGTACCTCCATATTTATTCACAGGGATTTAACCATCTACTCCCCGCTGTGAGGCGACAGTATAATCCCACTGAATGCAAGGAGTCATGAGGTTTTAGAACATCTTTGCAGGACTTTTAACAATGATCTTTACACACTTTGTTCAGTGTAGGATTAATGCAAGTGGCCGACATACTTTGTGTTAGTCATGCACTGTTTGTGTACACTGTGCAAGAGTTACTGCTGCTGCTGCTACACACAGATGGATACAGAGCTTTTCACACACTCTCAGAATGATGCACTTTACCAAAATTTCACGGATACCAGCCTCTCAAAGGGGAGTTTGTGTGGGTGTTCATCTTATCTGTTAGTGAACACGTTGGCTTTTAGACAGTCAGTCAGACAAAATAAGCTGTTTGAATATGTTGACTTTCCCCTTAGAAATTGCACCATTTTTCACAAATTTCTGACATTTAAGATTTTTTTTGCGTTCCAAGTGATTAATTGAGACGATAATCTGCAGATTAATCAACAGTGAAGTAATTCTTCGGTAGCGTTAGTCGATTGCTGCGTCCACAAACAAGGGAGGAGCAATTCAGCTCATACACCATCAGTACTTTATATTTCTGTCTGTAAGGATGATGCCAAAATCCAGTTTCACTTTGATGGTGCAAAAAGATGCGTGATGCAGCAGACCTGCACTGGTTTATATCCGCCCTCATTAGTTGTGTTGTAAAAGAGGCGCAGTGTCTCTGTGGCTCTGAACTGTCCAAGCAAATTACTGTATGGCCACCCAGCAGAGACACACAGGACTTGAACAACTCAGCACTTCTTTGTGCTTCTGTGTGTGTGTGCATGCACATCTGTGTGTTACAGAGCTACAGGGGCTTTAGTCAGCTGACTCTTTTTAATTAGCCTGGCAGAACTGATTAGCTGTGAGCAGTCACACACACACACACACACACACACACACACACACAGAATGTAGTTGGCCACTTTGTCCAAGCATGTGAGGGTATAGGGATTAATGTGTGCGGTGTCTCAGGGGGGCAGTTGTCCCAGCAGCACCAGGCCGAGTGACTAAAGAGAGACAAGACCCCTTCAGAAATCAGCGAGCCGTGTCACGCCTCAGCGAGCAATACACACAAGCCGCACACACACCCACGCACAGGATGCTATGTGTGTGTCTAGTCAGGGCGAACTGTCTGATGTGTGTGAGCCTGTCAGTCTGAGAACTTGTCATTGGAGGGTCACATTTTCTGTCTTTTGGCGCCCGTTTGTCACGTTTTCCAAAAACATTTGTTCTTCACACACTTTCTGACCCCCCCTCCCCGATCATTGGTTGCAGCTCGCACCTCTTTCCCCTCTTCATCTGACTTAACCCGGCACATGTTCACAAACGGCCACAATCGCAGTCAGACTGTTCCAGGAAGTGTTTCCTGCGTGACGTGTATCCTGCTGTGTGTTTTGCAGACAGATCCCACATCACCGTAGACTGAGTTTAACAGCAAACGGCGCTCTGGGCCATGTTATGCAGATTAGCATATGTTTTGACTTTTCCAGTTTGAACTGAAAATCGGGGCAGTCGCACAAGATGAGACGCTTGACTCCTCTGAACTCGCATGTTTTGAAACCACGTCATGGTGTGCTGCTGCAAATTAAACGCAGCGCTGTTCAAAATGAGTTTAACACTCAGTGTTCCTTGTGACAGTTTGACTTTAATTCCCCTAAATCTTCCCCTCAAATGAAAATGAATTTAGATAAATGCTGCTACACCGCAGTGATGTGTGGAGATATTTTCTTTATCTCGGCTGAATTATTGTCACATAGACGCCGTCCTTTCTTTCTCTTGTCTCTTTTTTTCCTTTCTCTGTTTGAATTTCATCTGTTTATCTGCTGGCTCGTTGTCTGAGGTCATTTACTCTGTCTGAGTTATTTTATTTCACAGACCCATCAGGTCGCCACAGCTCAGCAGATGTCATGAAGCGCTTCGATTTTGTTGGTTCTTGGCAGCGCCTTTGGTCATTGCTTGGTTCTAGTGTAATGTCGTAGTGATCGCAGAGCTTCAGTTGCCACCACCTGCAGTGTAAAAGCTCATGAGTGTACAGCAGAGATTCAAGAGTCTCCAGTGTCTTTAAAATAGGAAGGGCTGAATGATTCATGTGTTTCATCAATCATTGATAAAGAAAAGCAAAAAATTCTCTCACACCGTATGAAGAAAGTGGTAATCTGTAACCTAATTAATGCTCATTAATTGATCAGTGTGCACTCTAAATATTTAATCCATAATTTGTTTGCTGTTAAGACCAGTCGATTGTCCAAAGCTGGACCTCAGCGCAGCTTTTTCCTGCAGACCTGCAGGCGCTTCACGAAACTTGCAATACTTAGAAAAGTGGCCTTTCTCACAGTTAGCCTTTGTGATATTATCTTTGAGAAAGCAGCTGTGTGCGTGTATACATTTGTGCACATGTGTGCATGCATTTATTAGGGCTGGGGCTTTGACAGTAGGGCAGGGGAATGATGTAGTGCTGCGCACACTAGCATGCGAAAGGGAAAAGACTGCAGTTAGAACACACACACACACACACATGCAGTCTAAACACAAGCTTATGAGATACATACTTAATTTCACCCCATTTTCTATCTATTCATCTATCTGTCTATCCGTCTGTCTCTATGTCCGTATATGCGTCTGTCTGGCCTGCTATCTGTCTCCATATCTATTTCTATCTGTCTCTTTCTCCTCCTGTCTCTCTTGTGTACATAACACTCCTCTGAAGGCAGGGCTCCATGTGCTTGCATCTGATTGGCTGCGGAGTAAAAAGATGATGTCATTCTTAGTCGGGAGGTGCATATCATTTCACATACACACACACACAGACACACAGAGAGGAGAGAGAACTGAGGGTAGAGATCCTGGTTCGTAGCAGAAGGCAGAGAGGGAATGAAAATGGGAGCGTGGAAAGAGGGAGAGGGGTGGATGGACAGAGGATGAAAATGAGAGGAGAGGAGATCTTCAAAGGGACGAAAAGACATCGACACCAGAACAGAAACTGTGGCAGGAAAAAAAAGGAGAAGGCTCATTTTAGGCAAAAACAGTGAAGGCAGAGATTGTAAAAAATTGGGGGTTGAGGGAGAAAAGGAGGATGAGGAGGCAGACGGAGAGGGAGGGAGAGAGAGAGAGAGGGAGGTCAGAATGAGAGAAAGGGAGAGGGTGAGAAAGACCCCCCCCCCCCCCAAAGCGTCTGGTAATAAAAGCTCGCATCTCTCCTCAGCTGGAGGAGAATCAGCAATCCAAACAAGCAGACAGCTCCCATTGTCTCTGCTTTCAATTCATCCCTCCTCTCGCTCTCATCTTTTTCTTATCGACAGAAACAGAAGAAGAAAGAAAGAGAGAGAGAGGACGGCCGGAAGGCTTGGCACCAAAAATAAAATATAATTATTTCATTATTTCAATTATTTAAATCCTTACAGAAGACCTATTTTTTTTTTTTACAGGTTTTAACTCGTTCACGTGTGTGCTACTTCAACTCTTTTACGTCTTCAGGAAGTGAAGCAGAACATGCCTTTGCTGCATTAAACCAGTAAATAATTAAATTTTACACAGAAGTTGTTATGACAGATGCTTTAAAAAGGGATGGTTGTACTGTAACTCCCTCTGAGGGGACACCGTGCTTCACAGCGATGTAAAGTTTGAGAGAAGATGAGAGAAGTTAGCATCAGAAATTTGTCGTTTTTTGAGGGAAAAAAATGAAATTTATGGAAGAAATTTCAAATTCTTTTGAGATAAATACCCATTTTTCCTGCAAGAAAAAGCATATTTGTAGCCTCTAGGTGTCCTCTAAGTGAGGAGTAAAAATCATTGTTTCAAGTCACGGTTTTGCTATTTGTTCCCGCTGGTTTCTGCTTCATTAGCGCTCATTAAAGGGGTTGTGATTCCCATTAAGCATTGATTTAGCGATTTGGTGAAGGTGAAACAATAGCCTTGTTTCATTTCAATGACCTGCTTCATATTGAAATAAAATGCTTTGAAACTCTCCAAACTTTCACTCTTCAACCATGTTTACTTTGCTTTTCACTTGAGATCGTCAGACGTGTTTTGCCTTTTGAAATCACCAGATCAATGCACGGTGGGTTTGGGTAGTTTGGTTTACTGGAAGCTCAAAGGATTGAAAAACCAGTTTCAGTCTAACTTTCTTTGGTGGTGTCCCGTATTTGATGCTGTAAGTGGAATAAACCGCCTCCAGTAATTATTTGTAGTTGCTTTCAAAGCAGCTCTGCCTCTAATAGTTTACAGCTCCAGACCTCTCGGTCTTTATTACCTCAGTGTTTTGCTCAGTGATGTATTGTGTTGGAGAGATTTATCTGTGATTGTAATGCGCCTTTCTTATTCTTGAAATCCCGTCTACTGTGTCGCAAATCCTCCAGACGCGAGGGGGGAGAACCCATTATCGGCTTGTGCTATTGTGTCGCGTGTTCACATTCGCCAAAATACCGCCGGCGTCTGTCTTTGTATCAGATAGGGGCTCTGTGATTTATGCCCCCCCTCCCTCCTCTTTTTGTAATTTATGCTCACAAAGGGGAGGGGGTTGCCTCAATATACTCAGCTTTATGTTACCAGCCGATCAATAAAGATGCTCCCTCTCTTTCCTCTCTATCTCCGTCTTTCCCATTCTTTCTCTCTCTCCTCACCTCTTCCTCTCTCATCCACATCTGCACAGCAGCCAATCCATCTAATGCAGTTTCCCTCTGCTTGCTCGGGCTTCATCCACGCCACCTCCCATCCCCTCTCCCTTTCCCTCTCTCTCTCTCTCTCTCGCTGCACAGGTGATGTCATTCTTTTTCAGCTGGATTCTCCTCCCTTCTCCCTCCTCCCTCGCTCTCACTCTCTCCTCCGCTTCACATTAGCGGCTGGCTCTCCACAGCAGAGCATCCTATCCGCGGTCGCACATCTCCGAGGGTGGGAGGGGAGCAGGAATGCCGGTGTGAGGTGGGAGCGCTAACCAGGGGAAGAGAGCTTGAGGCTAGGGGTAAGGAGTGGGATCACTGGACTCTGTCATGGAGCTGCACCGCTGGAGCTCTGTAGAGAGATAAAGAGTTGCAAAGAGACAGAGAAAGGAGTTTGACAGACGTAGACGGTGAATGAGGAGGAGAGGAGTGCTGCAGGCAAAGGATCCGGGCTTTTGGGAGGTGAGAAGGGACTGTTTGGATGACTTTAAGCCAGGCAAGAGGCTTCTTCCCAGGGGGCTGCAGATGCACAGACAAGCCCCTCTTTTCTTCCAGCACTGGCTCATCTGCTGAGGAGAGGAACCTCTGCTTTTTGTAAAGAAGGAAAGTGGATGTAGAAGAAGAAGAAGAAGAAAATGACTCAGTGAGTTTCTACGTTTAACTTTCTGCAGAAAAATCAACTGAATTTGGATGTGAAGTTGGATTTCTTTCTTGGACCATGCAGCTTGAATATTCAGCAGATTCCCTGCACTCAAGGTTCATTTGGAGTGTTTTAAGCGTCTCTGCTGCTGTTCCTTTCAATGCTTCAGTCAAAGAGAGAGAGCTTGACATATAGATGGATCTGCCTTGACTTTAAGTCTCCTTCTACATCGACGCCTGACAGCTGATCTTCTGCCTTTTACTGCCAAGTCAACACTGAGGATTCTTCTGGACAATTGCAGCAAAGAGACCAGCATCAGCCCTTGCCCTCCTCGTTGACTTATTAATTTATTCTTCTTTTTTCTTCATCTCTTGGTGAACGAGGGGAAACTTCCCCTCTCTGGCACCCTCCCTCCTGTGGAAATGGCTTTCCTGGTCCGTTGCTATGCCAACTGCTTGCAGCCGTGGTCCTCCAAAGTAAGCGATGTCGTAATCCCTTTTCTGGCCAGTGCCTCTGGCTTAGGATGCTGCTGCCTGCCTGTGTGTGTGTGTGTGTGTGTGTGTGTGTGTGTGAGTGTGTGTTGCTGAGAAAGAGAGATAGGGTGTGGATGAGAGAAAACCAGGTTGATTCATATGCATATGACGAATGTCTGTGTATAAATGCATTCATGCTTTGCTTCCTCCGTTTAATGTGAATTTTAACCGTTGTGTCCCGAAAAATACTGATGTCCACAAAAGCTGGTACCGTGCCAAAGCCCTTTCCCGTGCCGTCACTGTCAAGGGAGGATGAATTTAAAAACTTAAAATCACCTGCATACTATATAGACAAGATGTGTTGATTTACCGAATAAACAAGAAGGCGTTATTTTAACTATCTGCATGAAAGTGTGTGAAAAAGAGCCTTAAACCTGATGACATATCGAAACATCTCAAAACATCGCAGTGTACTCTGTGTGGTCACTGAAGAGCTTTGATCGAATGAAGATGAAGGGGTTTTTTTTTTCCCTTTCTTTGCACCAACACTCCTGAATCTCCAAAGGACGGACGGATCTGAGGGTTTCCAAAAATAATCTTTGGAAGCCACAGTGCGGTGCACCTGTGACTGGTTATATTTTTAAAATCTTTTTGCTTTTGTTGGAAGTACGGTGTTTGAAGATCACAGATGATGGAGGAGGTTGCAAATGAAGTT
The DNA here is from genome assembly GCA_037975065.1 of Chaetodon trifasciatus. Classification (NCBI taxonomy): domain Eukaryota; kingdom Metazoa; phylum Chordata; class Actinopteri; order Chaetodontiformes; family Chaetodontidae; genus Chaetodon; species Chaetodon trifasciatus. Next base: position 205,742 of record JBBMOE010000031.1, read on the forward strand.
GCATTATTTATAGCGTCTAGTTTATATATAGTAGTATCAGTTTATGGAACTGATAATAATAGTAATCTGAAGGCTTAGAATTATACTTTATGATGCGATTTGACACGAATGGTGGAGTATAAGTACTTACATTTGGGTTCTTGCCAATACCGAGTACTAGTACCATTACTTTGGAAACAAATTAAATATACAACGCGATGCTGCTGCTGACATTTTAACATCCAACTGTGTTTTCTTGAATATCTCACTTAACTTTAACACATTCAGTCGATTTCAGAAACTGTAGCATCTGACGTGATGTGTCATCATATGTTAGCGCTGTCTGTCTTTTTCAGAGAAGAGGCATTTTGTTTTAGATGAAAAGAAGCTTCTCTGAACTATCAGCTGTGAGCCTGTTTCTGTTGTCATCTACGACATGTGGCACTGAGCTGAACAGCACGTTTTCTCTCGCTTCTCCAGCTGCAAAGTCGGCTGTTGCTGTTTCCCGCTGCTAGCCTTAGCGAACTCCTTCCACTCCGTGTTGCTTTGGCTCTTTAGCTGTTTTATTCACCCCTCCTCTTGACAGTTTAGCAGAACAGAGTTCGCATAGTTTGTTCAATTGGTTAACGCCATGAAGTGATATTTGGTGCTGTGGTATTGGAGAAGTATTACAGTTACAAGTGCATGAGCACAGTATCCGACCACCCTGGTATCAGACGTGATTGGCACCAATACTGCTGTCAGCATCGCAGAAACTCTCCACATAAAGTGTTGTAACCATGAAGACCATTGATGTGCATATTCATGTACTTCTCAGGTTTGCTTTACATCTGTCAGTGTGTACATGTAATCCATCTGATCGGTCCAATCTGATCAGCAGTCTCCCAGCAGTCAGCTGTAGACTGGTAATGATGTAGCCAAGTGTATAATTAACAGTTCGATGTCCTAGTTTTAGTTGCTCAGAATAATCCGCCAGAGTTAGCCTAGCCCCCGGTCAACTTCTTGATGATGCAAGCGACGCAGCTAGAGCGCATGATACGTGACTTGTGTCTTTTATGGACCCTTGTTTTGTTGTTTGATATTCAAAGAAAAAGGCTGCATCATAAAAAGAGTCAGCTGAGTGACAACATGCCGGGACCCCTCTGCCGCACGGCTCATTGGTCGTCCAAGCGGAGCGACTGTCGGGTAGATCCCTACGTGTCTGTCTCTTTGGGAGCGCCTGTCTGGGTGCCGAAAGCCTCAGAGATGTTTGTCTTCATTATGCGTGCATGCGTGTGTGTGTGTGTGTGTGTGTGTGTGTGTGTGTGTGCGTGTGCGCACGCTGTCAGTACGATAAGTAATAATTAGGTCCCTGGAGATGAAAGGGGATAAAGTGAGAAGATGTTCAGTCTGAGATAACACATTAAATCTGTACCATACGCAGCTACAGAACTTAAATACCTTATTACTCGTCTTTAATGCTTCCCATCTCTTGTGTGAACCAAATTATGCATAGATCTCTCAGTCTGTGCAAGGGCTGTAACGTCACTGCTGCCTCGTGAAAACCTTGTATGTCCAGTTCTGTAAACTGTGGTTTTAACTGTGCGAGTGTCACATCCAGTTTGCTCATCTTAAGTGACATTGTGTACGACCTTGTATGTATTGGCTTACGGGGTGTGCGTTTGCTCTTTCCATTATCAACTTATTGATTGACTATCTCACAAGACAAAGCCATAAAAAAGTCAGAACAAGGGATTGTTTGGCTTTTTTCCACTTTAAAGAGTAATTTCTTCTGCTCTGCTTGTGAAATTGTTGTCACGAAGTTTCTGAATGACCTCAGACTTATCTTTGGCGTTTTTTTGCACCAACATTTCTTGTTACTTATCGGCTGCAATTTACGCTGACACCATATATCACCGATAAGCTAATGCTGCCTGATTCGTCAATCTATTCACAGCTGAACATCCTGGCCACAACTGTTGCAGGTTATTTCCTCTCCAGCATCTGCAGTTCAAAACAGGTCACCTCATTCGTCGGCTTCTCAAATCTCAAGGCTCCTGATCGTCTACCGATTGGCTCTAAATTGGGTTTTTGGTCAGTCAAATGTTTGCTCATTAGCATTGTTTACAGCCAGAAGTAAAGGAGAACTTAGACAAACAGTTTTTTTCTCTCTTTAAATGTTGTTTTTGCATCAGCTTAGTTGAAAATGTTGTATCTGTATGTCATTACTGGCCCATCTGACTGCATGAGTGTCGCTCATTCATCTGGAGCCACTGAGACTGTCATCCAGCTCAACCTGTTTGAAGTCCATAGTTAATTGGTCAGCGTCTGTGATGAGCCCACCTTTTGCAAAGGTTAATTAAGTTTCCTTTTTCCTACTATTAGGTAACATGTGCTCTGTCTGGAGGTACAGCCGCAATCAAAAACACTGCAGTGGGGTCGGAGGGAAGCGAGGCAAAGTGGAAGACAGTGTGAGGGTGGTCTGCAAAGGGATTTTAATTCCCTGAAAAGGTTTTGTGAATTCATTCTGGGATCTCAGGGAAGGAGGGACAAGGCAAGGAAGAAAGATGAAGAGCCATGTTGGAGCGTGATTTGACACTCGAGGGAGGCGAAAGACAGAAAAAGAGAGGCGAGCGAGAAAGAGGCAGAAAAATACATTAGTAAAGAGAAAGCCTCTGAAGCAGTGATTTTTATTCCACAAGAGGTTCTCACAATTTTATCATTGACTGCCTTCTCAGAATGGCAGCCAATTATTTTCTCTAGAAGTCGGCCTCTTTTGATAGTTTTGGCTGGCCTGCGCTGGCTGGGATCGGCGATATTCTTGCCGTAGCGATCTTTGATTCATCTCGAACGATTCACCAGCCAATAAAGCAGCAGTGCACGTAATGACAGCTTCGCATTTAATGCATTTCCCACCAGTCAGAGGCTTAATTAGCCTAAATGAAATTTTGATCTGACAACTGAACTAGTCCGCTTACTACTGGTGAGCATTGTTGTTCATTTGAATCACTTAGTTTTACTTCTCTACAGGGAATCTGCAGCTGCCAACAGGCTTTTACGCTCTTTTCTACAACCTTATTTACTACAGACTTGGAGAATAATCCTCAGGCTGAACTTCTATGGGAAGCAAACAGTTTATTTTGCCATGCAGAGGCTTTTGTTGGTTATCGCTGTTCTGAACTGCAGCTCTTAACATTTAGCATGCCATACTCGCTCGCTCTAATTTCTAACGTCAGAGGATAGTTATTGAAATATTGACTGTGCGGCTGGAAATTTGGCATCAGATGACAGACAGCGAAATGTAGGCCAGTGGAGCTGCTCTGTGGGGCCAGCAGGGCCTTTTTTCTGACGCACTGAGCACTTATGAGGCCTAGATTTATTTACATCTCCAATCAACTGCACAGAACTTTAAAAGGGAGCTGTGCTTGGGGTAGAATAGTGTCCTCTGAAGAGTCCGCTGCCGTGAGCTGCTCTCTTAAAGAGGCTTTCAACATCTTGCTTACATTTTATTGTTTTATTGTGCCGTGTTTATGGATGAACTGTCCCTTTAAATCACATCCTGCTCATCCCGGTGGAACGCAACCCCAGTCCACGTCCTCCCGCTGCTGCAAGACTTGTCAAAATGTTCTGCCGCTGAACTCTTTGACCCTCCCCGCTGCCAACATGGGACCTGTTCTCTGTCGAGCCTTCCCAGTTTCTGCTCTTGTTTGCTCTCCCTCTGTCTTTATCTTTGTCTCTCTCTTCCATCTGTTTTAAGCGGGGACTTCCTACTGTCTTCCTCTTCCCCCTTTGCTTCCTTTCTCATCTGTTTTTAGTCAGGGACTCTTCTATCCCCTACTACTTGTTCATCTCTTCTTCTTCCTCGCCCTCTCTCTTCCCGCATCTATTATTTAAACATCAATAATGGGGGCCGTTGTTGTTGTTGCCAGCCTGATGCTGCTGTTGTTGCTGCCCTGCTGGGCTGCATCCTCACTCATCTTCTGCTTCCTGTCTTATAAATCACACCAGCTCCTTCTAAAACCATCTGCATCCTCACATGTCCAACCTTTGCTCTCTGTTTCTGCACCAAATGGCACCCGTTACTTGCGACCCTTTTAGCTGCCTTGTGTGTCCTTTTCGCTCCTCTCTCTTTGGCTTTTCAGTGGCGTTGTGTAACAGTGAATTTAAAATTACATCAAAAATTGGTTTATCTTTGGTGCTTTGCATAACGGCAGTAACTTATTTTAAGCTTATTTACTCATAGTTCTCTTTAAGCAGTACTGTCTACTTGATTGAACAATACTTTCCTACTATGCCTCCCAGATACAGGCGAAGAAGTGAAATTGAATATTCAAACTTGTGGGAAAAAAATGTATGGACTCTATCTGTGGGAGAATGTAGCCAGTATCTACTGGTTCCTTTAAAGGAACTGCAGCCAGTCTAACTTTTCGTCTTCTTGCTGCTCAGCTGAAAGGCTTTTGCATGACTCATAAATGTCTTTCTTGAGGAATGTTTCCTTCTCTGTTCTATCATTTGTGCTATGCAGATTTCCCACCATCAATCATTTCTAACCAGATAAGCCTTTGCCTGAAAAAAAACAGGAAGTGTCATGCCTCACTGATAGGAGGATTTGCGCTCAACACAAGCGCATAACTGAAAAGAATTGTAATAATTCCTCCCTCTGAGCTGCAGACTCCCCTGGCAGAGTGCAGCAGGTCCACACTCAGGTTGACCCAGGCCGCTGCCTTTGCTTCCCTCAGCAATCAATGGGCCTTGCTGAACATTGGCATAATCAGTTTGTGTGGGCCCATGCTGCGTTGAATAGTAATGGGGCTGTTGAGGTGTTGCTAGCGGAGTGCTTCAGTGGGATGATGGATTCAGTGCCAAGGCAGGAAGGGCAAGGCGAGGCGGGTCAGACAGATGGACAGGTAGACGGACAAAGCGTCTGGCATATCCAAGTATGTGCCACTCTTAACCCACAGCATCCATGGAAACAGACTAAAATGCTTCTACAACAAGAAAACAGCATTGAAAACGAACAAAGTGGATCTGAATGAGGGCAGAAAGTAGAGAGAAGACCAAAAACAACTCTTCACTCCCTCTCTGGTTTGCTGTTCAGTGTCGTCAGACTTCCTGTTTAAACAGCTAGATGCCAAATTTGATTCAAGCTGCAGTTACTGGCCCAACATTCATCATCAGATCAGATAGGATACATAGCTACATTAAACTGCTGAACCTCTATTGAGTGGAGTGAGGAGATTAATTATTCTTCAGTACAGTTTATTGACCCTTTTTCTCAGTGCTGTGGCTTCATGCCCGGACAGCATTATGAGCCTGATTAGGAACTGAGCGCCTTAAGCTTTACGCTTCAGTCCAGAAGGTACATGGTCAGATGTCACTCTGAGGGATAGAGGCGACACCTCCAGTAATTACCATGCTGATTTCAATTCAAAGATGAAATGAAGTGATTGTTATGGTTTAACTGGAGGAGCTATTTGCAAAACCCATAACCAAGTGTGGTCGCATCAAACCATCAAACATACGATTGGTTTCATATGGTTTCTAATGGTTAGACAGACTTTTTCTCATACTGCAGCTTTGGTCCATCCTGTCATGATGCCTTCGAGTCAGACTCGTAGAGGTTCTTTTCATTTGAAGTGGTTACGAGAGTGTCAGCGAAATACCTGATATGCACTTTTTAATTTTGTTATCAGGCTTTAAGTAAACAGTTTTCATGCTATCCAAAAAGACTGATAATATCTGAATATCTGATGGCTATTGCTGACCAAAACAAGACCCGGGATATTCGAATCAGCTACTCTAAGACAGAACGTGACATTTGAGCACTGTGGAGGGCCAGTGCGGTCATTGTAACTGCACCCTGTTCTACGAAGAAGTGACAAGACAAGTCAAACCAGCTAAAAATAAGCAGTTTACGAGGCTCAGTTTTGTTTTGTTACACAAGAATAACAAATGAAGTAGAAGAAAATACTGTTTTCACCTTGATGATATTTGATTTATTAAAAAAAATGCTGCGGTCAACAGGTTGTAGCTGCTTTCAATCATAAAATGCACTTTGTACTGTAATCCTCTACATCATCAGATCAGTGGATGGAAACTGCAGGCACCATTAAAGGAGTATTAGATAGTTGCACCGTGGCTCCCCTGGTACCTGAATATGTTGACAGATCCATTTCTGTGCACCGAGAGGACGACCTTTGCCAGGTGATGTAATGCCACGGCCTCTTCGCATCGGCCTCGACAGATTTACTCTGACCTCGAGCCCACAGACAGCCTGATTGACGGGCTGACAGAACTCACACCAGGTGTCAAGGTAATGTGGCCTTTGAGCCCAGAGAGATGGAGGGGGGCAGATAAGAGCATGAGGAGAGAGAGAGTAGAGGAGTGAGGGACAAAGACAGACAGCAGAGAGAGGGAGAGAAACTGAGCATGAGGCAACAATAGAGAGAGAGTGCTTTTAGCATGCAGAGGGAGGTGTAGGGTATCATATGCACAGGAAGTAGGGGTGATAAAGATCAATATGGGTTGCATTAGGCCAGGCCATGCCCAACTCGCATCCCATAAGTCATGAATTACTATTCCATCCCTCTAAACAAAAACACACATGGTTGCTAATTTTTTCTTGCTCTTTTGCTTGTACATCTCTTACATAAGATCAGTCTGTAAGTCATATGAAAAATAAAATTGAAGCATCACAACATGCCGCTTTGCTGGTTTGTGAACAAATTTTTGCTTCTTTTTAGCATTTGTCGGACTCTCCATTTGCCTTCTGTCACCTCCCAGATTTTTGAAAAATTACTGAAATAACTTCTTCGTACCACACTGGAGTGTGCTACTAAGTGTTCCCTTTAAATCATTTAGCTATGTGGATACCTGCTATTCATTAAGTTTCAGATTAAATAAGCAGGGAGCAACACAGTGTCCCACTCAAGGACACTGTAACTGAAGAGATGAACGTAGTTTTAAAGCCTCTATTTCTACAGGAACATTTGCTAAATTGGTCAAAGGCACATTGTTCGCAGTCTGCATATTCCTCACAGCTGATCTTGTGCATATGATGCACTGCCGCATGTTGTCACAATAGCACCAATTCCAATACTAGTTACAGTGCAGACAGAGGTCACAGAAAAGGCTCTTGCTCGCTTAGTAGTTCACCAGACTTCACCTTTTGATGTTGAACTAAGAAAAAAATTCAGTGCTTTTTGAATGTTTCAATGGGTACAGTGGCATTAAAGAGCCAGTGTTGTGTCCTGAATGGTGTAATTACTGTCCATTAGCTATGATAGGCTGAAATTTTAGAGTGAAAAGCCCACTCAAGCCCTGTATGCATTAACATGCCCAAGCAGGTCGACATCACTGGGCTAAATGGACTGAAAGTGAGGCTGCTCATGTGGAGACGCACTCCAGCCTTTGTGCATAAACACACACACACATACTCATTGTCTGGACGCCCATGCATGTGACCCCTATCCTTGCTGGTGTCTGACTCTCAGGCATAGTTTAACACCCGCAAATGCATAGACGCAAGCACACACGAACACACGCGCATAGACCAGCATACTTGCAGTGGTCACAATGATACCTTCATGCATACAATGCATGTGCACATACACATAAATGACTCCCCCTCACTTTATATATGCAGGCTCCACCTACCAGAGCTGTGTCAGTCATAAGCTGCTACCCCCACTCTGGTGCTGATATTTCAACCACCCTTAGCCACTATAACCCCCCCTCCCAATTTCCCTTGCTCCCATTATCTCACTGCTATTGATCTACATCCCCTCCTCTGCCTGCACAGCCAGAGAGCCTTTACTGGATAATTTTCAAGGGCATTTATAAACACAGGATGAGATGGACGGGTGATGCTCTGTGGGTGTTTGTGAATTAGTGAGAAAGAGAGAGGAACAACAAAGAGAGAGATGAGTGAGGAGGAAGCAGCCAGTGTGGTGTGTCTGTATGCAAACAAATGTGATCAGGCAAGAGGATGGTCAGACGCTGAACTCCATTAATTTGCTAGTAGATTATTCTTTTTAGTGCTCTAAAGTCCACAGACACACATTAAGGTGATCAACCAACCTCTAAAGCAAGCACTTGTTCAGCGAAGACTAAATCAGTTCTTTCGTTTGGTTTTAGTTGTAACCCAGTCATTTCTCTCTCAGCTCTCAGCTGTTATTATAACCACATTTCAGCGTTCACATTTTTTGCACTGAATATTCATTGCCACATTAAGCTCCTTATGCACATCTGTAGACTGTCTCGTCGCCACACGCTGACAGCGGCATGGAACATTCACACCAAAAGCGGCCAAATGATTCTAAATCCGGGCCACAATGGAAAGAATGGCTTTTTTCAACCATATTAGCGCCAGCTCAGCTCATATCTAGCAGGCGCTGTGACTTTCTTTTCTTGTCAAGGCTAGTTTTTGTCATGTAACGTAATAAGATGTCTGATAAACGTTGGAGATCAGGATTAGGGTTAGGTCGGCGAGCAAACAAAGTTAATTTCCTGTCCTGCCTGCCCTGGTACAGAAATTCTAGTCAGCTCTGTCTGGGCTGAGATGAGTGGGCCGGGAGAGTGGAACAGGATCCAACATTAACAAAAACACCACAGGAGAACCAAAGGGTGGAGCTGCCCCTGCACCTGGCCCCTGGGTCAACCTGTAGGGGTGCCAGGGACGCTCTGCATGTGTGTGTTTGTATGTGTGAAGTAGTGTGGGTTGGGCCGCAGGGCAGGAAGCATCTGTTAACAGAGGGGAGCCAGGAGGTACTAAGGTGTATGTGTATGTTTTTGTGCACGTGTGTGTGCATGTGCCTGTGTGTGTGTGTGTATGTGCATACACAAGTAGTTGTATAAGTATTAAAGCCAAGTGTTTAGCCTTCCCCCCTGTATCCGGCAGACCTGGCCATGGCCCACCTTCCTCAGGGGCCCAGACAGAGACGCCTTGCAGCTTCCTGTAGCACACAAACACACACACACACACACACACACACACACACACACACACACACACACACACACACACACACACACAGAACAAAAGAAAGAGTTGATCGTGAACATGATCGCTGCACACACATTGCATATTTAAGCCAGTAAACTCTGTCTGGCATGCAGAACAACAAGGTGAAAAGAGCAGCATTAATAAAGCTGCAGCAGCTTCTGTCTGCTCAGCCGGCGCTGTAGGTGTGGGTGCCATCCCATTAATTATCATTAAATCGACTCCATCAAAACCACATATAGATCCTTTATCAAAGCACCAATTTTTATTAATCTGTTCTCCCACAGCAGGGAGATAAAAGAGGGGTTGCAGGATATATGGAGGGGGTGGGATACAGAGAGACGAATGAGGGAGAGAGATGGAAGGGATAGAAAATAAATCTCCTTTTTTAACACAACTGGAGGAAAAGATGGGCCAGAGCTGCTGCTGCAGACAGTCGAACAACCATGAGAAAATGTGGACTTTCTCGTAGACAATCACCCTGATACATGAACCTCAGATGTCTCCTACGACAAGCAGGTTTAAATCTAGCTCTCCCAGGTGTTAAAGGGAGTAGAGGAGGAGGGCAGACGGGCTGTGACAGGTTGAATATTCCTTTCAGAAACATCTAACACTGTTTGGCAGCAGCTACCGTCTGCTGCCTGCTACCACACACACACACACACACACACACACACACAAACACTCTCTCTAGATACCAACTGGAAGGAATTTCTACTAAAGCCTGGTTGTAATACCGTCAGTCCTCCAGAGAAGAATACTTGACTCCGCAGGGGTGCCGACCCATGCTAATTACCTTCTTCACTGTGTAAGCCGCCAGAAAACTGAATGAGTGGCAAAGACTGCATGGGATGAATGAGCATGCAGCCAATTTAGAGCCATTACTCACCAAGAAAATCCAGACTGGCGTAGCTTATTGTGATGAAGAGAGTGTGGCGTAGACATTATTTAATGTTTCGGGTTGTTGTTACATTAACAAGTCAAGTACTTTGTGTGAAGTTTGGGAAATCAGCTCTTTAATATTTATTAAATTATGGCAAAGAATCTGCATGCTAACTCCTTGAGTCACATTTTGGTAACTTTAGACTTGACAGAAACAAAAAAAGATCTTTTGATTTCAGCGTCAGTTACTTCACTTAGCGCTTAACAGCCAATCATGTTGCAGCATGAGGAAAAGGTACATTTGACAGTGTATAGCAGACAAACAAACTCAGGACTTTTTAACGCCAAGACTTGAGATTTACTTGTGCAGAATAATAACTTTAGCCCACCCATACTGGTTTAACGATTTGTCATTCTTCTTTGGAAATCTAAGCATTCAGTATTTGAGTAACAATGCATTTCCAATTCAGGGCTGATTCAGTATAGTGGCCCATTGTTTGGAGGCTATTCCCTGGGTTTGGCATTACAGGAATGTGAATGTGACTTCAGAATGTGTGGATGAATCATTAAACATGAAATCAAAGTAAAGAAACGCCAGAGAGATGCAGGCACAGTCTTTTCCTTCTTCCTTTTATTTACTTACTTTGTTTATCCTTCCTTCCTCTCCTCGCTGTGTGTCTCCCTCACTGCATCTCTCCTTCATCACTCTCAGACAACTGGGGCAAAAGTCACAGGCCTTTGGCAGCGTTGGTGACAGCGCCATTCAGCATCCCGTCTGTCACAATACTGGCACGACAGAATGTGGATACTGCCAACTAATGGCTGTTTATCCACTGTAGAAGCTTCGCCAGCCACTCTCTATCCAGGCTAAAAACTTGCCAACCAATGACTGTTGAACCTTGTATCTCACAAACCAGCGCCTGCCAAATCACAGGATGTAGTTCGTTTCCACGACTGAGATTAAAATGTGTTTCAGGGAGATTGTTAGGCAGTGTGTTGCTATGCAGAATACCCACCTTATGTTGGAAGAAAGTTTTTCTGTCAAGCTGCCACGCGTTCAGGTTCCAGCCATCAGTGTCTTTTTGTATCCTCCAAGACTTTTTTGAGCATATGTTGCTGAAAAAGTACTGAAGAGAAACAGAGAACAGCAGAACACAGTGAGGAAAAACACAGTAAGTGTTTATTGCAACAATAACATGATTCGCTGTTACACCTCCGTGAAGTCAGGGGGGCTTGTGAGGGACAGATTCTAATAAAGATGGTCAAAATCAAAGCAGCCAAGGCAGAGATATTCTGGCAACTCCAAAAACTCTGGATCCTACATTTCCCATAATGCAACCTGAAATGCCAGCAGGCTTCAAACTGCACACGCTGAGTTTTTAACAGGCTTTCTGTTACAGATTTGTTCTGACTTCTCAAGCTGAAACGGAGATTACCCTGATGACATCACTATGGCATCACCTCAGTTATTCTCTCAGACTTTGAAAAGCTTCCTCCCGAGTGACAGAAGATATTATTCAGCTGAGTTGTACGCCTCACGATGACTCAACTGAACGCCGTGTCTAAAATGAGAGTCTGGGAAGAAAGCAGACGTCAGGCTCGGCAGACCGCACGAGAACGAACGAGCAGAACTCCTCTCAATGCATGATCGAGTGTTTATTCTGGTGGGAAATGGTGTTTATTCTCTTTACCGGGGTTTAATCTTCATCTGTGGTCCAGTGGAGTGCATGAATAAGTAATGTCAAGCGGCAGCAACGCACATTTTATTTTGGTCAAGGCGTTCACTGCAAGTCCTTTCGGAAAGTAGGACTGGCGGGAGACGGAGGTCGTCTCGCTGCGAGAGGCCCGAAAAAGAGCGTGAGTGTGTGTGTGAGACGCGGTCTGTTCGGATTCTCGTTTGTGTGTACGCACATGCCGTCTTCTCTGCTTGACAGTGTTTGAGTCCTCGTCTCCTCATACGGTCCCCTGCTAACTCCACCCAACCCCCCCACCCCCACCCCCTTCTTCCCTTTCTCTGTGGCATGTCTGCCTTTGCAGTTGTCACCTCCAATTCCAACTTCAATTCATTACATCTCCCCTTTCCCCAGCTGGCATGCACGCACACACACACACACACACACACACACACACACACTCTCTCTCTCTCTCTCTTTCTCTCTCTCTCTCGACCACAGATATGGTTGTCTGGACTGAGGTAGAATTGGATTCTTAAGAGAATATTTGAGACTTTTTATCTTCATCTGTCCTCTCCCTTTCACTTCACTTCATCCTCATTGCACCCTTCGCTGTCAGCTCTGTCTCACATTATACACCCCCCCCCCGTGCTACCTTTGCTCTCTCTGTCTCTCTCTCTCTCTATCACACACACACGCTTCACTTTCTCAATCATATGCTGCACTCTGTCTCTTTCACCGTCTCCTCTTACACTCTTTCCTTTCAACCCCACTCTCTCTCCATCTCTCTCTCTCTCTCTCACTCAGTCATATTCTCTCTCTATTTTCTCCTCATCTCCATCTGTCCCCCTGCACTGTATCTTAATCCAGCCATCTGTGGACTTGCCAGTAATAGAGTGGAGCGTGGTGGTGTGCTGAGCCTGCTCAATGAGCTCGGTGTGTTTTACTGAATGGAGCCCATAGATGCATGCACTTCACATAAAGTCTACTCCGTCTGTGTGTAGGTTAGCATGATTTCATGTTGCCTACTTCTTTTTGTATGTGTTGTCGTACTGAGCGTGTACTTGTGTGTGTTTCCCGACACCGTCCCCCTCTTACGACATTAGACCAAGCCAGCAGTGGCCTTGATTGATCAAAGCTTTCTGCAGTGCTACGGGGCTAAATGTGGAGCTTCAAAATGTGTGTGTGTGTGTGTCCCGTTCCAGACAGCAGAGCCAGCGTTCTCACCTCGCTAGTCTGATGAGGCTACCTGCAGTCGTTTCACTCCTCCTTGCTGCCTTTGATGCAGAATTGTGTCTGGGAGCAGAAATGGGGGTTTGATCCAGTGGGGAGAAAAAATGCACGACTGGAGAATATCAACCAAAAAATAGACAGAAAATGGTCGAGGCCAGAAGAGGAGGCGACAGAGAAGTGACACGGAAACTGGAGAGTGAGAGGATGTAATGATAGAGTGAATCATTGGACGTAGAGAGAGACGGGAGAGTTAATAACCAAGACAATCAAAGCGAAGACGTGAGATCGGCCGGAAAGAGACAGAGCGACTCGAGAGTGCAGAGAAATGAACAAACCAGCGGAAATCAGATTCAGACATCAAGTTAAGTGTTACATCAAAGGAAGGACGGCTCATTTGTGCTTTGAGTCTGGAGCTGCACTGTGTCTTTGGGCGGAGATGAACTGTCTGTGGTGTGGTTTCTGGTGTAACAACCTGCGCTGAGATAACTCAACACATGGTGACAGCTGGTTCGAGTGAAGACATATGTTAACAGATTTCCTGTTTTAATGTGTGAATGTGTTATAAATACAGTGAGACGGCCTTTGGTTTAATTTCAATTATATTGATGACAGTGACCCAGAAAGTGGAGCTTACTGTATTGTTGAGTGTTTGAGCATCAAAAGTATTAACTTGCATACTCTTGTTGTATTTCACTGCTGGGTGATGGTTGTGCTGCTTGGCTCGTACCACGTCAATGCAGTTTGTCACTGCTGACACCTACAGGCCGACCGCGTTCATGTCAGATACCCGGCCGGTGACCTCACTATCCATCAGCGTGCCGTTATTTACTCAGCTGGGGGTTATGAGCTGTGTGTAGCTACTACACCCAGCAAAGGGAGCTCTAAAACAGGACTTAATTGTTATTATTCCCTGAACCTCTGCAGCCTGAATTTTCTTTTCGGGGGCAATTTATGAAGCTGGAATGAATGTTGGTCGGCACTCATAACAAGAATAACAAGGATAGTTGAAATAGTTTTTTAGAAACATGACAAAGTGATGGATTTTTCCACTTAAATCTGTGCAGTATTTCACAGTTTGGACTCACTGATGCTTCCACAAACATAGCAAAGGTTTGTCCGGGTGGAGCGGCGGTCATCCTGCATTAGAAACATGACAGAGGAAGATCTTTAATGGTGCAGATCTTGCAGAAGCACCAGCTCTCAGTGATATTTGGCTTTGGTTTCTATTTGGATTTATGAACAAAGAGACACATTTACTATGCTTATGCTTTGGCTTTTTCCCAGCAATCCATTTGGAGACACCGAGCAACAACTCTTTCTCTGTGATGTTGTCATTTTGCTTTGTCTTCTGCAAACACAACGCTGTCTTTAAATATTCATCGAGCTTTGTTTGTGTCATTGTTTGTTGAACCCAGTTCAATTATAATCCTCATCAGGATTCATCAGTCTCACCACATTTTCTTTAATTACTTAGCGAAGCCATTTCTCCTTCTTATTATTCATCTTAATGTATTGTTCTCGCTCTGGCTTCTGTTCCTCTTTGTCTCATTCCCTGTGTTGATTTATATGTCTTCGTCATGCTCCATCTCTTTTGATAAATCTTCTGTCGTTGTGTGAAGTCTCAATCGTGTCCTTCCTTTTAGTCATTAAACGAAATCCTAATGAAACCAAGGCTAAAACTATATTGGACCAGAAAACTATTAACTAATAATTCACGCAGAACAGAATTAAAGGTGAGGTAGCACACCCTCCTTTTTTTCGTTTTAATGGTGTAGCCCCTGCTGGGACCCTTAACCAACCAATTCCAGACTATTATGCCAGACAGGCCAGGCCTCATCCATTAATGTCTTCAGGGTTTCCCAAAACATCTCTCCACACATTAACCTACAATGTAGCAAAGATTATCCCAACACTAAATTACCTTTGGGAACCCCGCTCTCTTGTCTGTGTAGCCAAATGGCCAGTCTGGGCTTTATAGCCCATTTTATCACTGAAGAAATAGGGGGAACAGAGCACTCAGGCCCACAGCTAGTTAATCTCATTGTTAAAATCGGGTGCAATAAGAGAAACAGACTTGGCTTTTATAGAAGAAGGAATAAGAAGACATCATCCTCTTTTTTTTTTTTTTTTAGCTTTCAGGTCCACAGAAAGACAAATGAAATCATAAAGTTGGCTAAGAAAAGAGCAGAGTAGCCATTTATGCGTTGGTTAATGTGCTTTTCTCCAAGTCTGATGGATGTTCGGAGGAACCTTATTTGGCTGATAAACTGCTTTTGGAAAATAGAGCAAAAATACACAAGTGAGAAATCATATTAAGTATGTCCTTGTACTCTATTTGTAGTCTAATTTAATTTAAACCCCAAAGTATACATATATAATACACACACACATCATTGACAACAGTATTAGAAAATTAGAAAATGTTGCTCAGCCCAACCAGTTGTGTTCTTTGTTCATCACATTAGCCAATTATTCAATTATTCATTTATTAGATGCCAAATTAGGAGGCAGCTTGGCGATCTAACAGCTTCATCCTCGTCCTTACGAGTCCTCACATCTTTTCCTGCTGCGTCTTTCTTTTCTCACCCTTATTATGATTGATGATGAGGTTCATTTCTCTGCCGTTAATCAGACTGTGGAAGCGACTGGTTTTGTGGCGGCTCAGTCTGTTTGACTGCCACACAGCATTCAGAGCCTGCTTGATCCTCCTATGATTGCGCCCGCTTGTTGACATGATAGAATTGTACAGCTGAAGGAACCTTGCACATTTATATTTAATCTCCTAACTCTCATCCTTAATGCATGAGGAAAATGGGAGACCCCGTAAACCCCCCGCCCCGCGACTTGGCCCTGCTGGGAGAGGGAAAGAGGAGGATTAAAGCAGGATTAAGTCTGTGGTGTGAATAGGAGCCACGAGACCACCACAATTATTCACTTCCCCCATCACTCCCGCGCCAGACTCCCTCCTTCCATTCGTCCCTCACTCCTAAACTCACACAAACACATGAACTCCCCCTCTGGCCTTATTTCATTCCCAGGCCCCTTCAAAGCACACACACTTGTGAAGAACTGTCTGTCTCATATCTAACCTTAGTCTTATCTCTTAAGTTTCAAGCTGAATGAGCTGCACAGTTAGATTACAAACACTCCTCCAATCAGGACTTCCCCACTAAGAGGAATCAGAACCACAGGCTAATTCATTTTTTTAAATTCAGGATATTAATTTTGTGCACTGGCATTTTCAGACGCTTACTTGCCAAGTAGAGCCAGATCAATGTATTGAACTGCCAGTTTTATCTGCCAGTATTGGCTGAACATGCATTTATTGGTATTTGACAACGTGTTGGCCGATATGGAAAGAAATTTTGAATATAATTCAGAAAAAAAAGTGCCTGGTGGTGCAGAGTCTGTCAGGAATATTAACAGACTGTTAACGGACCAGTAACTTCCTAGAGTCTCTGCCAGTTGCCTGGCAGCAGGTCCTGACCAGACGATAGTCTGATACATAACACCCAGTAAAACAGGAGATATAACGTGTTCATTAGTGGGCTTTGGAGATGCTGATAGGTGGATTTTGACAGTGCCAGGCCAGCCGTCTTGCCCTGTTTCCAATATTCATGCTAAGCTAATGGCAGCCACCTGATCGTGGTGGCTTCAACAACCAATTTTAAGATGTTGCGGACAAAAGAGGTTAAAAAACCCTCGTACAACCACTGTAATAATCTGACCAACTGTCTCTCCACGCATTTCAGTGTTCAGTCATGCCCTCTGCATGCATGAATAAATGAATATCCGGCAAAATTATTTACATTCAACGTGAGAGATAACAGGAGTTCAACAAATTCCAGCATCAGTCGGGCTGCAACGGTGGGTTAGTTTGACAGCATCAAACAGAGATCCTGATGAAAACTTTAACACTCAACTCACAGCCAATGGAAAATGTTGCTTTTTCCTTCAACTGCTATGAGCTTGACGAGATGAAACCTTCGCTGTTCAGTCTTATTAATCATATGGACTCAGCAGTTTGACAGCTTAACTTCTGTCTCCATGTATGTGGATTCGGGTGAATGCATTAAATGGATGCAGGGTGGGAGCTTCATCATCGCTGCCTTATAACTGCTCCATCACACAGAAATCAATAAGTATTTACCTGTAATGAAATTAGCAATCACTCTCTGTCCCCCGCTGTCTCTTCTTATTCACACACAAACACAACATACTACCAGTGGAGAGCTTAAGTCCACAGCAAGTATCAGGGAAAAGAGTAAAAAATTCTACTTATGTATATGTGTGATTTAGTCAATAACACCAACAGTTTAGGATTAGGTGTTTGCCTGCAGTTCAATAAGTGAAACACAATGCATTATGCTGCTGAACCTAATGGGGAAATTGATTTCACTTAACATCAGAGGCCTGTGAGTAAGCACATGTGTGTGAATGTCGCAGTGGCACACTTTGAAATTGCAATCATACGTTTTAGAATATATTAAGTGGTATACCACATTAACAAAGGGGGTGTGTGATGTAGAAAGAAGGCAGCAGATGCGTTGATCTTTGAAGTTTATAGATGCTGGTTTTACAGACCAAAAGTTAAAAATAGGTTAAACAAGGTGTCTGAGCTTAATGCAACACAACCAAATCCATAACAACACAAAAATGAACTGTCATTATCAGTAAAATTCATGACTAAGATGACATGGAAAAGAAAATCCTGCGTATTCAGTCACACAGTCCTTTTTATGAACATGTGCATTTCACATACCTCTGTGTTTTAAAAGGTTAGTCTTGGGTCTACAGATGTCTAATTGTTGTTTATCTGCTGGTATAAACGGTGATTTAGGACGCAGCCCAGGAGTCCTTAACGTCCTGAAAATCCAGTTGATGTGAATTCATTAAACTGAGTGTCCTCCTTTAATATGCCACACATTAACAACACGCCGTTGAACTTCCTGAACTCCACCCCTCAATACTGTGTTTCCCTGTGGGTCTGAGGGAGGGAGGTGGGGAGGGTTAAGTGCTGATGGGGTCGTACAGTACAACAGGCCTATTAGGATAGAGTACTGAGGGGGCAGCACCCCCAGACTCAACGTCTTTAATATTACATGTTGGCACCGTGGTTCCTCGCAGCCTCAGCCAGCTTCCAAGCTTCATCTTGGCTCGGCGTGGCTTTGGATGTGCTGCTGTTGGTGCGAGCGAGAGGGTTTATGTGTGTGTTTGGGTGGCCAGCGCTGTCTGCTGTGGCGATGGAGGAGGTGTGCTGTAGGTTTGCCCGCTGTCGCAGGAGGACCTCCTCTCTTACTCTGGCACTGCCCCGATCCAAACTGGTAAGACTGGAGAACCTGAGGTTTGGCTTTCTTTTAGGGCAATGGAGGGACTGTGTGTGTGTCCACTTGTCCAGCACATAGATGAAACCTAGCTGCCTCACTTTACAGGACATCCCATATTTAACTCCCTCAATCAGACTCTAAATAGTTTGCAGTAGCAGTCTCTGTAGAAAAACCTCTTTTTGTTATCCTTTCATCTTCATCTAAGATAAAACATGTAAGCATCATAGTGCTAAACTCTGTTAATGGAGAGAAGACAGAGTTTCACTCCAGGATATGTTGGTTTGTGGGATGAAAATGTGTTTATTTCCTCTGAACTCGAGCAAGGCTTCAGATTGAATTTAATGTAATTTGAAGACTTGGAGCTGGGGTGCACAGATATATTCACCTCGCAGTAGTCTCTCTCTCCATGGTGCTGAAACGTTCAAACCCACTCTCTCCCTCTCTCCCTCTGTTTATGTCTTTCCTCAACACCCAGCAAAACCAGTTTCACAAAGCTGATCCTGATTTTGATGGAATCATTGGCCATAATCACGCACCTCTAAACGAGCCTCATTGTTTAAGCTCGACTTTGATGTATTCTTGATTTGATGTTCTTGATGTATTTGCTTATTTTAATTGTAAAAATGGCAATGGAGGTGTAATTGCCTGTTCATTATTTCTTGTTTTTGATTGGGTTAGCGTAATAATCTTTCTGTGTTTGGATGTGGCTCTGAATGAGTTTGAGTGTCCTTGTGTTCATGTGCATGTTTGTGTATTTTAGCGTGTCTACATAGTACCAAACATGTGTGCATGAAAGAAAGCAAGCCATGCCGTCTTAATGAGACAGCCACGGCCAGAGTTTACAGTTTTATACTTTTGTTAAGGTCACTCTAAAAATAAAACCAGCCTCTCACCTCCATCCTCCTGTCAGGAATCATATCGCCCTCCAGCTTTGGATCATAATTTACAGCCGTCTGAAGTGTCTTCAGCTCCGTTCTGTTCATGACAAACAGTGCCAAACCACTTTGGCTCTCAAGCTGATGAAACAGCAATGTGTGTGTGTGTGTGTGTATTCTGTGTTTGTAAGTTGCTGAACTCATATCCTCTCTGCATTCTGTTTTCTTTTTTCTCTTTCTGTCTCTCTGCCACTTCCTGTCTGTCTGAACAGCTTCCTGCTGACCTCAATAAGATGCACCTAACAGACCACGCCCACCAGCAGGTGATGCACATGCCTCCCAGCCAATCAGGATGCAGCATCGCCAGCGACTCTGGAAGCAGCAGCTTATCAGATATTTACCAGGTGCGTACCTCGTGGCTTCTTTAAATCATTTTATCTTATTAGTTCTTTTATTTTTTTTTAGACTGCATCAACAGCTGGCAGATCCTTTCCATACATGGAGTTTTACACCAATGATGCACAGCGTCTATGAGCTCTATGAAACCTCGTCTTTTGAATATTCCATCAAAGTTTGGACCTTCTCTCATTCATTTCATTCTGCCACACTGTGACAACATCTGCTCTGTGGCACAAGTGTTTTACTGATGGAGGACTCTCCCCACCTTGATTTGCTCCACTTCTGTCTGTTTACCTGCAGCATATCCATCAACCCTCTGCCCTCCCTCCTCATAGTCATTGGTGTCTGGCTAATTATTGCGCATCAGTTGTGCGTCCTGGTGTTCCGTCCCCTTCTGTACTTCCTGCTGCGAACGAAAGGTCACAAGCAGGAAATGAACCTAACCTTTCGAGCTCTGTATACACCTGTGCCACAGATATATAGGAGCTGTAAAATCGTCAGTGTGGATGGCTTCACAGCGACCATTTTGCAGGTATTACTTTGGTCTGCTCCCATAGGTAATATGCAGTGAAGCGTGGTAGGGGGATTCAGATAGTATGACACCCAGTGTACATGTTCCATTTAGTGTTCCCTAAATTGAACATTAAATTTACATTTTCCTGATTTTTTCATCAGGAAAAATCCCATTTCCCAGTTCTCTCAGGTTTTCCTATAAACATAAATTACATCTGAAATGAGACAAACACATACGCTTATTTAATGGAAACACTGGCGACATACAGACTTTTGAGATTGATTGTGTCCTTTAAATGTGTATTCATTCCTTTTATCTGACTCTTACTGAAGGCTGCTTTTAATGTCAGCAAACTGGGACGCTTATTTAACGGTTTCCTTCATTGCAGTCACCCCGTGTAATGCAGGAAGTGTGAAAGTGTAATTTAAAAGTCTTATTTCCAGAACAGGAGCTCTTTAAGTTTTACTCTCTCCCATTGTATCAGCCTTACCTTTACTTGACATTTCGGAGCATTCAGTAGCTCAGTGTGCTTTTGAGTTAAATCCCGCTCTTGAGTGCTGGGTATTGAAATGGCTGTGAATCAATAATCCATAAAAGGATACATGACAAGACTGTCATCTCATCATTTTAATCCCCCAGATCTCCTAATCTCCCCTCTTTACACACAAAGTCGTAATAAATCCGAGAACCTTTCATATGGCCTCTGTGTCTTGACTTGTCCTCACCAGACGCTGCAGTTTTTTGTTCCTCTTCACAATCTGCTTGCCATATTCTTTATACGTGTGTGTGTGTGTGAGAGAGCTGGGAGTGGTTCCATCTGACGCCAGCTTGTTAGCATTGTTAGCATTCATCAATGGAACTGGTGAGGTCCATTAGCTGCAAACTAATGAGCTAGTTACAAGATAATGAGCTGGCATGATCAATGGGCAATGCTGGCCACAAAATGAATGAGCAGGTTTGGGTGAGGAATGTAAACTGATATCTAGAATTTTATAAAAGCCAGTTGGTAGGTTTTATTTTACTCGCATTTTAGCGAGCCAAGGGTGAGAAAGCCAACCAGAAGTCAAGTGCAGGTGCTTCATTCCCAGCCGCCACGCCAAGCTTTTGGAGGCCTCAGTCTGTATTCAACATGTAGCTTATTAGCTGATTATGTTGCACATTTAACATGGATTCCCTCAAACAATGCAGTTAACAAAGAGAAAAATGGTAAAAAGGAGAAAGTAATGTGGAAAAGGTATAAAAAATGCACAGCTGAGACAGTGGGGAATAATAAGTTTGCTGCAAATTACCATCAGGGATGCACTAGTTACCTCAAAAGTAATAGTGCAAGAATTATGGAAACCGTTCGTCATTGTCAGCAGAAAATCACCTGCGCCCTCAATGGAAAACAGACTAAAATGACATAATTCTGATATCTGAACCTACCTGCCACAGCCCGTCCTCCCCGCTCAGCCTGTCTGCGAGGCGTTTGCGGATTGATGCAAGTCAGGTCAACCCGGGTCGGACGTCGAACACCTGAGACCTGATCTCTTCCTCCTGAGATTAGATATTAATCACACGGAGCTGATCCCATCATCCCGCCGCTGACCCAGACCTGTGTTTGTTTACAGCTGTCTTAAAGCGCTGACCCTCCAGTCAGCTGTGGTCCTCAGCTGTCAATGCAACAGGGTGTTTTTGTTATGGGTGTCGTTCTCTTCTTTCCACCACTCTCTCTCTCTTACAGTTCTTCACTTTTCTCAACTTTTCAATCTCCGTCTGCCTCCTCCCCCTGCTCTCTCATATCCCTCCCTCCTGCCCTTTCCCTTCTTAACATCCTTCCACTGTCAATCACCCTCGATTCTTCTGTTATTCTATACCGTTCTTTTCTTTACTTTTCCCTCTTGTCCTTCATCTCTTGGGTCTATCCTGAACTTCTGATGCATTCTTTTCTCATTTTTGTCTCTTTTCTGTCTCTGTTGTTCTGACACAGCATTGTTAAAAAAAAAAAAAAAAATGTGGGGGTTTGTGAGCAGATCTGGTGTCCCTCATCTCTAGGACTTGGACTGAAAGGGCATGTCCTGCATGCTGAATGAATTGGGCCTCTCAAAAGCATTGAAAGATATGTCAGTGGCAGAGGGTGAGAAGAAAAGCGAGGTGTTATTTTGTCAGGGCTGCACCACTGTTCTTTCACCTACCTTAATGCCTCCATTTTCCAACAAAGTTTAAATCGAAGGCCCCTTCTCTGCAAGAATTTAATAAGCTCCATAATAGCCTCAATCCGACAAAGGTGTTCTCTGTTGGGAATAATAAAAAGCACCACTGCACTTTTGGCCTTTGTCTCGCACTGAATACTGCTGGCCTGAGGAATACATGAAACAAATGTCCTCCAAGAATCAATAAATCGGAGCTGAAGCAAAATTAGAAATACTGTTTGATCCTGCAGAAGAGCGTGTAGAATAAGCTGCCGTTGAGATGCTTGGTTTGAGTTTTTCGTGTGCTGGTTTCTGCCTCATTTGTCGTGTCAGTCAGGGTTTTATTTTGGACAGAATTTTCAGGCTTCTTTGTTCTTATGTATCAGGCCAAATTAAATGTATCTGGACGGGGCAGAGCTGAGCAGCTGGTGTGTTTTTAAAAGTCCTCTAAATAGCTTGACCAACCTAATTTATGAAAACAAGAGTGGACCTGTGCCTGAACTCGGGAAGGACTGTTAGCTTAATCCCCCTGCCTCAGAGGAACCAATAAAACCCCTTGGCCGGGTACCAAATCGGCACAGAACTCAGGAGCTCCATCACATTGTTGGTCAGGGGGTTCATTTTGTAGTTTGTAGGGCAGCAAATGAACTTTTTCTCCACCAGCCACAACAACTGATCACAATCAAACCTACTCCTCATTTCTACTGTTATATATTAGTGCCTACAAGGTAATGTCAGTGGGACTTTTGGACTTTTTTCATATTTATTTAGCTCTTTATTCCAAGATCTCAAAGAGCTGTATGGACATTGTTACACATAAAAAAACAAAATATATAAACCAAGTGGAAATGATGAGTTAATAGATAAACAAATGAACAAACAAACACACTGTTAAGTTATGCAGTAGTTATTAAAACACACTGAAACAGGTAAAAGAACGGCAAAAAATCAGGCCCAGTTTTTCTGGATGGTTCTCTTCGCCGACCTGTAACAGCCCCAGTAACAGATGGCCTGCAGTGCTGCCACTACCACAGGAGA
This sequence comes from Chaetodon trifasciatus, assembly GCA_037975065.1. NCBI lineage: Eukaryota > Metazoa > Chordata > Actinopteri > Chaetodontiformes > Chaetodontidae > Chaetodon > Chaetodon trifasciatus. The sequence continues at coordinate 228,813 of JBBMOE010000031.1, forward strand.
GCTCCTCTTTTCACCTCTCGGTTGACGGTTCAATTCCCACCTGACCCCAAGACCCCCGTGCCCCTTTAAAACCATACTCTGCCAGCCATCTGTCCGCCCAGCACAGGGGAAATATGGTGGAATATGAATTATTACCGCTGGATTTAAATATTTGGCAGTTGGCCTCCGTTTTCTGGTTTGGGACTCGGTGTCAGGGTGTTAGCTCAGGGTCACAGGTACAGCTGCTCATTCCAAGGTTATTCTTCGTGTGCTGCGTAGGTGAGACATCACTGAAAATTAATGAGGAACGTAATAGAGCTGTAAAGCTAGAGGGGGTATTGAATAGCGTGGAGATTTTTACAGATATTACTCATTTACTGAAAGACATATTGTTTCCAAAGTCTACATACTGTTTGATTCCATAACTGTCATACATGACATACATCCCCATAATTCATAGAATCTGTGTGCCAACATCATGCAATGCTACTGAATACCCTTTAGCCTCATTTTATCATGTTTTGAGTCAAATCTCTATCGTGTCACAGCTTTGTGCTGCCTGACACTGAATACCACAGACTTCTCCACTCGTACAGTTACCGACCTTCCCCTCTGTCTTTGCACCAGGCCACGGAGAGCGAGCTGGGAGATGTCGACCTCTCCGGACTTCCAGAGGCTGCGGTGGACAGTGAGGAAGAGGAGGAGGAAGACGAGGACCTGGAGAGAGCTTCAGACACTCTTCTGGGCAGAGACCTGGTCCGAGAGTGTCTGGAAAAAGACCCAGCAGACCGCAATGACGACGACATTGGTAAGTCGAACTCTCTGCTGCCCTGTTTTCCTATCTGATGTGTCTTTATGCTCACTTAAGATGTTGTTTACAAAGTAAAGAGAGAAGGTTGAGAAGGTTATTACATCTTGCTTGTCTGTAGTCATTAAGAAAATAGGTTGTTTACAGATGATGTCACATGACTCTTGTTGTAGTGTTAACTGCAGATGGAGGGCAGGAAGTGATTTTCCAACATATGATCTGATTTTCTGTTTATACTTTTCTCTTGTAATTTCATCTATGCTAGCACATTAAAAACTTTCCTCCAGCTCGTCCATTGCAATTTTCACTTCCTGCCCTCCGTCTGAATTTAACGTCACGTGACTGCAAACAGCCTATAGCACGCTTCATTTCAATGACATCGACTTCATTGTCAAGAAACGAGGCAGACAACTGACAGAATCCGTGCCTGCATGTCACGCTTGGCCACGGAGGACTGTTGCTTGCTATTTTTAGACCTCATGTACACGAAACACAGCCCTTAGACACCATCTATCATTCAGTAAGCACAGGGGAGATACACAAACCCCTCTCACAAAAGACCCCTCGCAGTGGTCTCTAAACACCAGTGCCCTTCCAGTGTATATTTTTAAGCAGGCAATCAGAGAGACGACCTCATTAGCGGGACCCAGTGGGGTCTTGGAGGAGAAGGTGACCACATCAGAGAACTGAGAGGAGCTGTAAAGGCCTGGCCTGCTGTGCGCCTGCTGGGAGGCTGGCCTTCTCATGGCCCTCACCACCGACCGGCTCCGCTCAGCTCATTCAGAGAGGAGGACGTATCTAACCAAAGTTCAACCCTGGCTCACAATAGTATCTTAGATATATAAATGAATAAATAAATACATTTTTTTTTGTCACTAAAGTTCACTTGAGTTCAGTTTTGCACATTTGAAACTTCTGATTCAGCAACACCAGTGGAAAGTAAGCGGAGGATGTCTAACGACTAATTTTCTGAACAGTTAAACTGAAGTTTAAACTGTTTTAAAAGACAAACAATCAAAGTTGAGCACAATCTGTAAAGTAGAACATTGTACAAACAAATATCGCATATAAGAGCCGTTTTAGTCAGGGCACATGCACACGTCCTATAAGATTTCAATGTTCCGGACAAATGGGAGAAATTCTGGTCAAATAATACCCGTGTTTACGGACCCTTTTTGTTTTATGCCTAATCATCCATTCGACTAATTTCCTCCTTTAAAGCACAAAGAATTGCTTAAAGCATTGTGACTGTTTAACCCAGCTTTTTAAAAGACTAAAGGGAAGAGGGACAGAGACGAGGAGGACGACAGGACGGGAAATGAGTGAGGCGATAACAGCAGGGGGAATAAAAGGCTGCGTAGTGTGCGGGTTAGAGCTGGGTCACTCTGTTCTCAGCCACAGCGCTGAAGTCGACAGATCAGTAGGGAAGGAACAGAGTGTGAAAATTTCTCATCACGCATGAAACTCTTAAGCGCTGATGGTACGCACTGTGCCAGGCTAACAACAGTGTGGTTGTTAGCTTGGGGTCGCTGGATGAAAACATTTCAAGTATCCTGCGATCTGTGTATTTTATTATATTTGATGTTTGATGTCTGAGTGGGGTTTGCTTGCAGTAGGGACCATTAAAAAGTCCAGCGTTTGTTTTAGAAATGCTGCTGTTTGTCGGTGGAAAAATCAATGTGTTTCACCCGCAGACCTGAGAAGCATTGCCTTGGATGGAAGTTACATCAATAAATGCTCTTTGCATGTTTCACCAGAGGTTGCTGTTTTTCTCTCTATTTAACTCCTTTCTTCTCTCCTCTTCTTCCTTTTTGTGCCAAACAGAGCAGCTACTGGAGTTCATGCACCAGCTGCCTGCCTTCGCCAACATGACCATGTCTGTGCGCAGAGACTTGTGCAGCGTCATGGTGTTTGAGGTGGTGGAGCAGGCCGGCACGGTCATACTGCACAACAAACAGGAGGTATGAATAAACTCGCAAGTCTTAGTGTTAACAATATCCCTTATGCAGTAATTAGAGTTAGTGTTTTTTCACGTTACCGGCTTCTTTTGCTGCATGTCCCTCACAGATTACTCACTAACGGGGTAATTAAGATGAGCAAAATGTTTTGTTTTTCTAATATATCTGCTTCATTAACAAAATTACACTGAATTCCCTGAACTCTTAGTGTTTGTCTTTATTTATTCACAAACAAGATGTGTTTCTGGCCTGCTGATTCTTAATTGGGTTGTTCATTTAATTACAGTTAAAGATCTGAAATTTGTCTTTCCGTAGCCTGCAAAATACCTACATAACCTTCCAAAAAACACACAAAAATGCACTCAAGTGTGAAGGGAGTCATAGGAGGTCAACATGGGTGAACATACAAAAACATATAAAGATGAAAGAAAGGAAAAGATGGAAGGAACAGCCAAACCCAAAACCACCGACGCTGGGGTTTGAAAGAGTCCACACAGGTGCTGACACATTCCCGTGTGTGCAGACAAACACGTCCTCACCGTCTTCCAGCCTGTCCAAAGCTAACTCGCACACACAGTGCAAAGTCAGTGCAGAGTAAAAGCCCCGTCAATCACCTGAGCCGCTACACAGCTAATTAATTAAGTTACATGCCTGAGAAACACGAGCTCCGTCCTGGCTGTTTGGTTGCACACAGCAGCATTGGAAGCGACAGGGTGATAAATGGCAATGAACTGCCAGCCGCCAAGCTCCGGGAGGACGGGAATCCACATCAGCAGGACAACTATCCACTCACACACACATACACGGATAGGCAGTGTGCGTATAGGTGCATGTGCTTCCATAGCATCTGTGTCGAGTGTGGCTGATGGACGGGTCTCCTCCGCTTTGTCTGTCTCTCTGTGGACTCTGTGTTGAAGGTCAAAGAGAAGCACTTGGCTCCTCTCACAAGTCAACACATCTCTGCTAAGTGAGCGAGAGAGGGAAAGGAAAATAAAAAGAGTCTAAAGTGGTCTGACAGACGTAAAAACAGAGGTAAAGTGCTTCAGAAGACAGAAAGGAAGAGAAAATGGAAGTAGAGGGAGCCAGCAAGGGACTGTCAGAGTTAGAGGAGGAGTGAAACCAGCTAAAGTTTCTTAACTCAGCAGTTTATTTGAAGAATAAGAAGTTGACAAATAATAGTTTGCCTGCCTTCACAGGCTGTCATAAGTAGTCATGACAGACATTCATCGAATATATGCTATGAGATTTATTAAATTTATGCAGATATTATGAGAATAGCCTTATGTTCAATGTATATGTGGTTGCTTACCTCACCTCACCTTACTTATTACCATTTCATCATTGCTGAGAGATGAGGAGTGCGAGAAGCTGATGGGGAGAGAAAGTGAGAAGCACTGAGAGAATTGGAGATTTGCTGGATGAGAAACAGTGAGGGAATGAAAAGGCAATGAGGAGGAAATATCAGTTTTAGTTTCGGAGGCAGCTCGGGGCTCGTTCGCCCTCCCTCCCTCCGCCCGCTCACACCGGGGATGAATGGCTTGTTATATTATGCCTGCTAGCATTTCCTTTTTCAAAAGCCACCGCTGGAGCCACAATACCTCTTCAGCACCATGCTTATACCTCACACACTGCACATTATGCTCACAATATACTAAATGTCAGCTGGGAACATATCGCCGATTTAACAGTCATTCCTGCGCAGTGACATCCACTGTGCTCTTTGAAATCTAAAGATTTAAGATAAAACTCTGCCAAGTGATGTTAATGATTGCTGATGCACAATTCATTTAAACACTACGGGATGTTAAGCACACATGGATGTGCTGTGTACTTACCTTAGCTGTTGAAAAGGGCTTGAATGAAAAGCAATAAGATCCACAAGCCAGCATTAGTGTTAGCATAATAACAATAAATGACGTTGCATGTTTGATTCCCACAGCTGGACCTCTGGTATGTTATCCTGAACGGGGCAGTGGAGATCAGCCATCCAGAGGGACGAGCGGAGACTCTTTGCATGGGCAACAGTTTTGGCATCTCACCCTCGCTGGACAAACAGTACATGAATGGAGAGGTTCGCACCAAGGGGGACGACTGTCAGGTAAGGGAGGCTGATTACGACAAAAAGGTTTCCTCGCTCGTGATTGAATGACGTGCTAACCTGTTGATAGCATTTCAGCTTAAAAGCGAACTTTGCTTGCACTCACATGGCAGGCTTCAGAGGGTTTGTCAGGATGACGCTAGGAATAAAGTTGAATTTATTTAGCGAGCAAGAGCAGAAAATTCAGGCGCTGATACCTGAAAGCATGTTTCACAAGATGCCACCATGAATGTTCTGTCAGTTACGACATTGCTGAGTTGAATTGTTTCCTGTTTAACTTTGCGCGGGCTTTTCTTTATTTTGCAAAATGTGAGTGCAAGAATTGCAACGTTACGTGTTTTCTTGATTTCTCCTTTTGACTTCAGCATGGAAGTTTGTAACCACAACTAAGCAATCTGAATGTCGAGATGTTCATTTTTGCCTTTTATTTATTACAAAAGTTGACATTTGTAAAATTATAATAGCATGTCTTTTGTGTACCTTTAAAGAGTCTTGGCTGTCTGTGAAGTCACAGGCCTGTTGTACGTTATCATGGCCTTGCAGGTTTCTCACAGAGAGCCAGTCTTGATATAGAGCTGGCATGTTATGTTAATGACTTTACAGAGGTAAAAGAAGCGTTGCGTGTACTTGTGGTAACTTCTGTTCACACTGTCCGGTTCCTCCACTGCACGCATCATTTCCTGTCTTCAGATGCAGAGGAACTTGCAGAGGTAGGGCTCAGCGAGGCAAATGCAGAAATTAACGATTTGGTGAGGGGAAACGCAGCGAGTGACAATGCTGTAGGATAGTGACAAATCCTGTCAGGCACTTTCTGTTCAGTGTGAGAGAATGGGAAGTTAGTTTAGCTCCAGTGTCAAAATTGAAGTGAAGGATGCTTCTGCAAAAGGCTGAGAGGATTTTGGACCACCATAGGTACTTATTTAATCGAGTTTAGAGTGAGAAGTAGCGTTGTTTGACCCTCCTTCCTTCGTCCGTCCATCCCTCCCATGCCTCTCTCTGCCCGCCATCATGCTTCTTCTGTGCTGTTGTTTGAGTTCCCGACTGTGGTGCAGAGCAACGTTTTGCTCTTCTACAAGTTCACCCGCTTTCCCCATGTCATCCTCGACCAGTTCGTCTGCATCGCCCAGGAGGACTACTGGCGCATCCTCAACCATGTGGAGAAGAACACGCACAAGGTGGAGGAGGAAGGGGAGATCGTGATGGTGAAGGAGCACCGCGAGCTTGACCGCAGCGGGACCAGGAAGGGACACATTGTCATCAAGGTTAGTGATTTTAAATGTTTCAAGTGCTGCGTTGTTAGATTTTAAGGAACAGAAGTTCGACCGCGGTTGGAGAAAGCGTTTTGCTGTTCTGAAGTGTCCACTGAGAGTCTTCAATCTCAATATAGAAAAACATTTAACCTTGTTGCAGGACATATCTGAACAAGATGAGACAGTGAAGGTTTAATGTCCAAGGTTAAGCTGATAAGATTGTTTAATCTCGCTCTAAGCTCAGGTTAGCATGACTAACGTCTTAAATGAAAAAATCAAGTTATCACCCTTTGTTTTTTTGTTTTCTTTATTATTATCTACTAAATAAACTGAAATGCCTCGAATTGATCTGAGCTGCACCTCATTGCGAATCAATCGTGCCCTCACATACAGTATCTTGCAAAAACGCCAGTGCAGCCACTCTGTGTTCTTTGCTGGTTGCTTGGAGGCACCGTTAGCACTATTAGTGTTTGCTGGAGCATTTTCTTGTACGCTACATTGCAAAGCGCTCCAAGGCCTTTTGATCCTTCTCCCGAGCCTCCAGAGGCAGCCAGGTATTGATCGGATAATGGGCCTGAATGATTCTCTTGGCCACTGCTCCGAGGAAGGCTGTTGGCTCCAAAGGCACATCCAGTGGAGATGAGTCAATTCACAAGTGTTAGCATTTCCGCTTCTGTTTTTGGCTTTGTTCTTTTTGTGTCAGACAAAAGTGGATGCCTTTCTAGTTTCTGTTCCCTGTCAGAAGAATCGTTTCCCCCCGAAACATCTGCTCTAATAACACTAACAAACTCGCCGAAACCAGAGGAGTCAAGTTCATGTGTCTCGGACGTCGCACGTCTGCTGCTCATGAATACAAATGAAAGGATCTAAACAAAGAAATAAAACACTTTGTCCCGAATAATACATTTAGATTTGGTCTTGCGATAAAGATGTACCTCAGCAAGAAAAAGTCAAGTGAGCCCTTGTAGTAGAGTCGAGCTATTTTGTGTGTGTGTGTGTGTGTGTGTGTGTGTGTGTGTGTGTGTGTGTGTGTGTGTGTGTTTGAGAGAGAGAGATAGAGAGAGTGTTTGTCGTTGTTTCATTGATGGGTGACTGACAGCTCAGTTCAATAGCTGCATCTTTATAGTTCATGTCCTTGTCACTTTTATGATTAATGTCGACATAATTCATTCAATTTGGTGTGCGTGTGTGTGCGTGTGTGTGTGTGCGTACTGCTGCATTTTGCATGCTTGTGTGGTGTTGTGAATGTCTGTGTTGAATAGATTATAGTAAGAGCCCTGGTGTTATTGCAGCTGTCTTACATTTACATATTTTTGTGCATCCTTATGTGTGTATCCGTATATATTTTTCACCCCAGGGAACCCCGGAGCGTCTGATCATGCACCTGGTGGAGGAACCGTCTGTCGTGGACCCCACCTACATCGAGGACTTCCTGCTGACCTACAGGACCTTCCTGTCAAATCCTATGGAGGTCGGCAAGAAACTGCTGGAGTGGTTCCAGGTGGACAACCTCCGGGACACGGTGAGTTCATGTGCATGTGGTCATCTGGTTTTGGTAGTTTGGGGTGTCTGCATGTGTGTGCGGACCTGCAAGATTTGTATGCACGTCTGTACTTCTGAGTTTGTGTGTGTTGTGTAAAGAAAAGGTCAGGTGGGTCACTGGGCTGGCGTGGGAATGTAAGTAAATGGTGCAGGACAGCAGTGTAGAGTACACACACACATAAGTCAAAGCTGTAAATACTTAGATTATGTACTGTGTTACATGTGCAGAAATAAATGACGGTCGTTATGCTTCCATCAGCACTCCTAATGTTTTGTATTCATGCATGTAGATGGAAATTCACGTGTTGTCCCGCTCACATGCCGATCAATACAAGTTCAGCCAGCTCAGCTGTCCTTGAGCCCAGCCGTGATTTGTTCATGCCTGAGACACCCATTGTCCATAACCGCTTTAACCTAAGATTAGTCCTGTACTGTCAATAGTCTTTATGTGGTTGTCATTCAGGCTTATAATCTTCAGCTCCGTTAAACAGGATCTAATCCCATACAGAAGGAGCTGGGAGAAAGTAACGAAATGTGGAAAGAAAGGGGGAGAGATGGCATGAGGAAGGAAAGCGAGAGAGGAAAGTGGGCATTGATTGACGCTCTGTGTTGATTTATCGGTTGCTGCTCTGACCTTTTGCAAAGGTTGGAACAACGTTACCGCCGGTGTAAATTTGAAGAAATAACTGTTTACGAATGCCCTTTTCTTTAGGGTTTTCTTCTAATTATTGTGCCACAAAATGAAGCAGTAAGCCAGTGGTGAAGCATTTTTTCTGCAGCCATGCTTAAGGTCATTATTTAGCCTCCCTGCTGTTTCAAATGTTTTGCTCGCTACTTAAGGTTGTTTGTTTGTTTGTTTTCACAAAATATAGACAGATAGATAGATAATTGGGCTAAAAAAAACAGAAATCTGACCATTGGAGCTACATTTTTGTTGGAGTAAGTTAGTAATACTCACTTACCCATTAAATGTAACTGAGAAATTTTGATAAGGGCAGCATGTGACAGCATGGTAACACAGGGAATACGGAAGACTGCACATAAAGCGCTCATGTTGCCAAGCATTTAGCCTGCTAAAGTGTCCCTGAGGCTCTGCAGAGGGCCTACAAGGTGGTTAAATATGACCACTGACCCAACACTAACAGTATAAGCATTCTGCAAGAGCGTTCTGCAAATTACTTGTCAAAGCAGCTCGTACTCAAATCGTGCGAGAACTGGAGGGTCAGCATGCATCGTTACAGGAGCTGAGGTGTCTGTTCGGTGTCTCCGCTGAACAAAGCTCCCATTTGTCTTTACAGGTCACAAGAATAGTGCTGCTGTGGGTCAACAACCACTTCAATGACTTTGAGGGCGACCCGGCCATGACACACTTCCTGGAGGACTTTGAGAAACATCTAGAAGCAACAGTAAGATCGAACTTCAATCCAAAATTAGTTTTTACTTCAGTGCGTCTGAGTTCGTCTTTTATTTTGTCTCTTTTTACTCAGTTCAGCTGAAGAGTCCCCAAAGACTTGACTATCTTGGCAGAGTAGCAGCTCAGATCAAACCATTATTGTGTTATCGTTTATTTCCTTCTGCAAAAACAGCTGGTTTTAAATCAGATCCAAGCATTGGCACATAATTACATTTGCAAGTTGTTTCTCATTGCAAATCTACATCGCACACAGACAAAGGCTAATTTACATCCAAGACTGTTCAGGCTCATCATTTTCCCTTTTTTCACTCCTCAGAAAATGAAGGGCCATTTGCGGCTGCTGAACATAGCGTGCGCAGCCAAGGCTAAGTGGAGACAGATCACTCTGCAGAAGGCGTCCAGGGAGTCGCCACTCTACTTCAGCGTGCAGGGCGGCAGCGAGAGAGGATTCGGCATCTTCGTTGAGTCGGTGGAAGCAGGGAGCAAGGCTGCAGAGGCTGGACTGAAGCGGGGAGATCAGGTGAGAGGACGCAGTGCCTTATCATGTGGTAAAATACAGAGTGTACTACTAACTGCCTGTGCTTTTTAAATAATGAGAATGGCCTTCATGATTTTTAGTTTTTTATGGAGAGCATTTAAAGAGCACATAGTAAGTGGCTTCAGGAGCCAGAGTATTGAGCTTAAATCTGTGTTTACGTGATCATTCTTGACTGTGAGATGTCCTCAATTGTGCCAAGTTTTGGTGGCAAGACAGTTAGAGCAGCACACACAAGCCTCTGTAGAGTCCCACTGTGAGCAAAAACAAAAGTCCAGAAAACTCATAGACTGCAGAGGTAGAAGTGGAAGATGCTGGGAAGCTGTTTGGAGCGGCTTTACGATAAGAGGAGCTTTTATCAGGGAGGTGAACGAGGACTTTCTTTCTCTGCTGGGCTCAGCTGGAAGTTGAAGCTTGAACTCCAGCTATAGAGAAACACCTGAAGCTACCAAGTTTTGATCAGAGGTGACTTTTATTTGAAAAAAACAATTATATTTGGAACCAGAAGGACTATTGTTAAACTTAAATCTGTTGAACATGACAGCGCGTATAAGTGATTCATCAGAATTATTATCTGATGACTGCACTCACACTTTTCATTCCTATTTATTGTCTTTGGTCGAGGTCTTTCTCTATTTCTATCTGCAGTGCGTTTATCTCGTCTAAACATGACACGGAACAACCATGATCAAATCAAGCTAACCAGCAGTCACACTGCGCTGCATACTTCCCTTTTTGTGTCGTTTGGAGAGCAACCGGGTAACCACATTGTTCACCCTTTGCATTCAGTAAACTGCTCACAGATATGCTGAGTCTGGAGAGTCGAGAATAATATCATGAGAGGTGCAGCAGAACAACAAATGCGTTACAGATTTCAGTATGGGTGACCTAAAAGTTTGCTTTTTTGAGGGAAATTCCATGGGTGTTTATTTACTCCAGACAAATACCTGCCCATCTGCCTGCGTCTGTGTACTTCAGTCCCGCTCTAATTTTGTCATTTCATCTGTCTTGTTTCAGATCATGGAGATCAACGGTCAGAACTTTGAGAACATCTCCGTCTCCAAAGCTGTCGACATCCTCAGAAATAACACTCACCTCTCTCTCACCGTCAAAACCAACATATTTGGTGAGCAGTTGTACACATAGAGCGCAATCTGCTTCGATTCGTATCAGTTCTAATAATTTGCGATGGCGACTAATCCTCCTCCTCCTCCTTCTCCTCTCTGTGCCTCCATCCATCTAGTCTTCAAAGAACTCCTCAGCAGGATCGTGCACGAGAAGAAGAACGGCGGCCCTCACATTCCCAAAATCCAGGAGAAAAAAGGCAATCGCTTCTCCATCCCCGACCTTCCTGGAGACATGGAGTTCCCCACAGACCACAAGAGCACCAGGAAAATGAAGGCCAACACCGTGTCGGGAGGACGGAACAAGATCAGGAAGATGCTGGAGAAGACGCGCTTCAGTATACTGCCACCCAAGCCATTCAGGTAAGAGGAGTAATGCGACGCTGATGTCTGTCTGCACGCAGGAAGATCTTGAACAGGACTAACGTTATTGTTAATAATATTCCAATTTAAATGTATTATTAAAACTTTGCACATATACAAGAATAACAGGCAGAAGGACATTGATTGAAATTATATATCATTAAATCTCCTCCACTGATCAGATATGGCATCTGGGACAACAGATTAGTTCAGGTGGATTTACCTTCTATGAATACTGCCCCACAGTCTCTGCCTGGATCAGCCTGCTGTCTGTGCATCAGTGTTGTAGCGAGCTGTGACCATCTGCAGACAGAAAATATTGGAGGCGTGAGCAGAAATCTAAGCTTCTAGCTTTGCGACTGAATTGAACCACCTCAGAAAGTGACAGAGAAGCACATCCTCTCGCGGCCTGTATGAGCAGCAAATGGAGAGATTTCACCGGGCTACAACTAAAACGCTTACCTGCGTTTATTGTAAAGTGGTGCTACACAGAAATAAGGAATCATATGCAAGTTTCATCCCATTTCATGCTCTGAACATCGCTCTGAAATTATTTTTTTCTGCACTCCTGGTGGTTGCAATACTCTTATCTTCAGCTGCTGTAATGTCGAGGTTGCAGCCAATTCACAAAAAAACGTAAAAGGCATCATAATCATCATCATCATCAAATAACCATTGTCGTCGTCACCCATAACCGTCCATTGCACTCGCAGCATCTGGAGCCATTGAAAGCAATTGTGCAGATGGAGGCTCATATTCAATATTCCACCCGTAACGTGCTGGTACAGGCTTGATTTCATTTCATCATTTCATGCCTCTCCAGGCCTCATTAAACTCCATACTGTGTCAGTGTGTGAGAGGGAGGACGCCGTTCTCGCCCTGTTAATTACAGAGCTAACCGTCAGCACGGCTCTCGCGCACTCTAAACTCACACATTCGCTGTCACGCGTGTCCCTGGCTTTTCTCCCTCACTGTCTCCGCTCTCAGTTTCCAGCCCTGCAGTGATTATGCCCACAAAGCCACACAGTTTGCATGAAAACTGATTGTGCTCTGTCTCAAAACGCAACACGCGCTATCACACGGCCATTGATCTGACTCGATGCACAGCTTCCAAAGGCTCTCCGCTGCGTTCTATTTATCGACCAAACAAGGGTCTTCATTGCTTTTTATTTTGCTGGTCGGCACCGTTCAAACCACTCTTTGGTTCAAAGGAATTGATGGCTGATTAAAGGGGCTGCAGATGAGGATGGAGATGAGACGGGTGATTTGGGTCAATCAGGATTCGTCTGTGCCTGTTTCAAATGAAAATTTGAAGGGAGGCTACATTGTAAAGTGTACTGGGCGTGTGTGTGTGTGTGTGTGCATGTATAAAACGTACAGCCTGCACTGAGGACAATGTAATTTAAGATACCCTGCAGTTGTTAGTATGCCCACACACACACACACTCTGGACTCATTTGTAAGGACACATTAGCTCTTACAAGAATGAAACTTGTGACTCCTGTTGATATGAAATAGTAATTCACACAAAGACCACATTTAAATGCTTTGGCTCACTTCTTAAACATATTTCGAATATTTTAAATTAAGCCACAACCTTGTTTAACAATTTAAAATCCTATTCAGGAGCTCTTGCCCAGCCTGCGTTGATAGACAAACCCACCGTCGCTGCTGCGGCTTCTTCCTGTTCTTGGCTGACATTGTGCTCCACGTCAGACAGGGATTTTATATGACAAGGACACACTGGCAATAAACAAGTCGTTTTTCTGCCAAATGAAGGTGTCCGGGCCTGCGCGTGCACCTTTACACACATCCCACATTGACCAACCCAGGTGATTTACATTGCAGAGATTGGAAAGCAATAGACAGAGGTTTTAGCCTTTAGTCAGTTTGCCTCAGAAGTCTGAGGTGATTTAGTGAGATGACAATAAAATAGCAACCCCATCTCCCATGATGCCGTTTTCAGCCCGTCTACCTCTTTGTGATACAGTTACATGCCTTAAATCATGATGCAATCACTATAACTACTCTCTTATTGAGTGTTTGTGCATCTCAGACGTCAGCGTCTTACTGCTCGACTGCTGCACCTGGCTGTATTCACAGAAGTAGCTTTCATGTATGTAAAATAGGTCCTACTATATCTACTGTAGATCATAAGGCAGTAATGTCTGTGATGACATGAGTGGAAATGCTCTGGTCAAAAGGCCGCCGCCTACCAATTTCAGATAATTGGTGCACTTTCATGTCCATGGTTGAGCTCCTCTCTAATAGCTTAATAGACCATTAACCTGGAGCTTCTCATAAACTGAACTTGTAAGACTCCATAAGGGACAGGTTCAGGGCTCTGCCTTGTTTTCCACTATGTCTTACAAACCAGAACATTTTGGATGCACGTCATTGAAAAGGCGTACGGCAACGCTGGGACAAACATCATCTTAATGAGCTGTTGTGAAGGCGTGCTGTTAGTCGAGAAAATGGAAAAAAGTGGCGCTAATATTAATTTTCTTTAACACATTTTACAGACGTGTGAAGACTTTTAAAAAGTCAGTATTGTTAAATTAAAAGAGCCCCACCTGCAGTGGGAGGTCAACAGAATGGCGCAACCACAAGACCGGCGGCAGTATTTACTTTTTACAGGAACGTTGAACGTCGCTGTAAATGTGCCGTTTCTCAACTGACGTGTAAAGAAAGGTGCGACTGTCAAAACCAACAATGAATCATTAAGAAGAAGAAGAAGTTATGACTCTTTTTGTCTTCCTCAGGTACCATCACACGAGCAGCTTTGAATGCCAGGCCTTAACTTTTATGCTTGATTGTTGCTCGATGAAACATTTTGTCTTTCCAGGCACAAGTGATGAAGGTTATATCTGTGCTTGCATGTTTTGTGTGAGTCACAGTTAATAAATGTGTTTTCTTTCTGATGATGTAACCCTCATGTCCTTCCTGCTGGAGATCCTCTCACTAGTATGTTTTGTGAAAAAGGTCAAATAGTCGTTGGATTTCCTCACAGGTCCTTCAGTTTCCTGTCATGTGCTCTGTGTGAATCGATGCCGGCGTTCAAAAGCTGCTCCTGATATTTTTCTGCTTATTTATTTCAGCAAACCTGCGTCCAGACTTTAGCTGTTGTGTACTCTGTCAGCCGACATGTGTGTCTGTGCCGTTTTAAGTGTGCCGGCCTCGTCACTCTGCTGCACTTGCGTTGCTGAGTCACTTCGGCCGAGCTCTGCTTCTGTTTTTTGGGCTTGTTTTCTTTTTCTTTTTCACGCTTTTCAATGTCGTCTCTTTTCCCGTTTGTCTCCGCTGCTTCAGGGGCCTGTTTGGGTAAGACCTCTTGCGTAACTCCCCATCCTCTAACCATTTGATTCAGTGCTCATCTGCAGACCTGCACACAGCAGGCTGCCACACACACACACACACACACACACACACAGCACTGACCTTCAGCAACGACTGCATTTATAGATTTCATGCTAATTCCTTTAACACACACACACACTTTTAAGCAGAGTCGAACGTGTTCTTTCTCTTTGTTTTCTCATTCAGACTCTCCACTTAAATTTGTGTTCAGCACTTCTTCCTGCTGTCAGTCTTAGACGTTCTGTTATTCAACCAGATGTGCTGTGTTCTGCAATCAATAAAGTATCAGTGCAGTGTTATCGGCTGCAGGTGGTTTGGGTTTCTTAATGTTGAACAGACGCCACACCTGGGCCTTAAGTGAATCAGATAAATACTTACAAAAACGTAGCTTTTTCTGAGCCAGACACCCTGTCAGCGCCACATTTAATGGACTCTCATTATGTGCAGCGAACAAATTAGTCTTTAAAAAAGCTAAATTATTTAGATTGTGGACTTAAACTGTGGTTCGGGATGCAGGACTGCTCTAGGTGGCAGTCAGGCTTCTCTGAGTGTCACATTCGTCACCATCAGCTGTATTTATCTATCTTGACCTGCATCAGTTAAAGCGTGAATATTATTAGACTTTCTTAGAAATTCTCAGAGCGACCGATGTGAGAAGTCTTATTTGAGCTGCCTCACTTTCACCGTTTCAACATATTTCTTTTCCACTTCTTTCCCTTTCTCTTCATTTCATGTCTGTTTTTCCAGTCCTATCTATCTTCTCTTCACCTCTTCCTCCCCCTCTTGCTTCCATCTTGTCGGTGCAGTACCTATCGACTGGTGACTTGAAGATTACAGAGGCTTTGCTACAGCAGCACTGGGCTGTGTTAGTGGAAGCCCTGCATTACTGCATCGTGTTCAGAACATACTGTACAGACGCACACAGCTAGAGGGAAGCTACCGTTAGCATGCAGGCAGGATGAGATGAACTCTGTCTCAGACACTTGATTACAGACTGTCACTCAGACTATTTAAATATATAAATCCTCACAACATTAAAGTGCTGATATCAGCTCATATTGCTTCCCTTTTCTTTTACTCTGCTCTTATGCTTGTAGCCTGTTATTCAGTCTAAAATGCTCTTCTAGATGTTCTAGATACAGCTAAAGGTCTTAAAAGTGTTAGATTGACGGGGTATCTGCAGCTCTTTAGAAGTCTTTAATTCAGTCTCCTCCAAAGAAAAGGCCTCAGAAAGCCCAGTCATGCTAGTTGTGAAATGTTTCTAATCTGATTCACAGTACGATTGGAAATTATCGTTGCATGCTGCTGGGAAGTACTAAGAAAAGTGGGAGATAATGGTAAATAATGCCAGGTCATATCATCCCTACTGATTGTAGAATTGCATTCTATTCAGCATTAAAACGTTCAAATTTGGCTTGATAAACTCTGGTTGAGCTGAAAGCTGCCACAGCTGTTTAAGAAAGAGTTATCCAACCTTCAGGAACCCACTTTTATCATTTGAGGCAGGGCCGCTCGCTGCCTGTCTGTCTGTGGCTGTCTCTCAGAAGAGTTGCCATTTCCATCACATGTATGCACATCCAGGCAGTCTAATGAGACCATTAATGTAAAGGATGATGTTTGCATGTCCCTGAGCGGACGCTGGGGAGCCACATAGGAAAGGCGGCGGTCTCTCAAGTCCAGTTTAGCAGCATAATGTGACCGACTGCTGCACTCACACACACACACTGCAGAGACTCGGGGAAACATCTAAATGAGCTAAAATCCTCATTACGAATCATTTCTCTTCATACGGTGCTCCGCTGTTTGCAATGCTTGTGTGTGTGTCTCTGTTAGCTCGTGTACACCTGTCTCATTGTGCGTGTGCGTGTTTGGTGAACTTGTGTGTGTCTATCTGTGAATGCTCCTTATCAGTTCCTGCCATTCATGAAACCTCATGGATGAATTTCAGCTGTGTCACTGCTGCATATTAAAAGACAAATATAGTGATATTGATATTTTGTGTTGTCATTCTGCAAGAGTAGACATTTTGATTAAATCTCTTGATTTTTTTTTTTTCCCCCACAGCGTTATGAGTATCACGCTTTTATAGTTTCTCATTCTAATACTTGTGCTTAAAACTCATAAAACAAAAGGAAAAAAACATTCAGACAATGTCTACTGCTGCAAAATCAAAGCTGAAAATTCATTTTAGAACATTAAGTTAGTCTTGGATGGAGGAAATCTAATTTTTCCGTTTCTCTCTCTCTCATATCACTTTTTCTTGTTATACCACCCCTCCTTTCCCTCACTCCAACCTTCACCCCCTCCCCTTTCTTGCTTTCCTTTCTAGTGATGGTGGCATGGGTCAGTCCCAGGACGACAGCATCGTGGGTACCAAGCAGTGTCGCCACAGCGTGGCCATCATGCCCATCCCTGGCAACCTGTCGTCCAGCAGCCCGGACCTGCTGCAGCCGGCCACCAGCGTCCTCGACTTCTCCAACCCAGCAGGTAAGAAATGAAATCCGGGCGTTTCTGTGTGGACACATCTGTGGACATGAATTCTTCTGCTGTCGCTGTTGTTTGCTTGTTGAGGTTTCATGCTAAAAGCATTTGATGGTTAGTTTTTCAACATATTTCAACAGCCTGAAACTCGTCTCTCAAGTTGAAAGTCAGTCGCATTCAAATGTGAAACAAAGGATGGAGTCAAAGCACGCTGATGCAAACTGCCCTCTTGTTGAAAAGCACTCCACCGAAGACAAAACCTGAATTCCGAAGAGCAGCCAAAGATTCATTTTAGCTTCCTATTTGTGTGTGTAAGGGAAGCAAAACTTTGATTAGACTCACTCACAGTTGTTCATGACCTTCATGGCCTTATTTCAGGTGTCTCATTCAAACAATCCACTGCTTCTTCCCTGAAGCTGTTTGTCACACTTGACTCGAGACCTCAGCCCCACTTGAACAGCGTAAGCCACTCGTGGAGTGAAGGACTCCGACGCTCGGAGACGCAGTACGGACAACCTCACACCCTTGAACATAATCGCATAAAGCATCCATATGAGAAGTGTGGCGTGGTGCGCGTTTGGTTTTCTCCAACACGAACTCTCAGCCTTTTATATTTCTCTCTCCTTGAAATACAGGCGCAACTCAAAACACTTATGCTCACTTGTGCTGACAAAGGAACACATATTCACTCACTCAAAGAGGCAACTGGAGGCTTCTAGCATAGGTGTACACACATATTCGCACACACACACACACACACACACACACACAGCCTGGGGTCTTTCTTTTTGAAGTGCCACAGAGCTGTTGCAGAATTGTATCCGTCTGACAAGAATTAACCTCCTGGACTATAAGACTTATTTATTCCTTTCCTGTCAGACGGGTTTCTGCACCCATTATTATTCAAGCTAACATGGAGCTCTCCCTCCTGTGATTTGTGTGTGTGTGCGCGCGTTAGCGAGATTGAAATATGGAGAGAGGGGAGAACAAGAAAGAGAAAGCGGAAAGGTGAAAGAGAGCGAGAGAGTGAATATGGTCCTGATTTATTCCACCGGCCATTTATCAATGAGCTACACACACATACACACACCTGCACGTGGATCCCCAGTTTGTAGACCCATACATCACATGTGGTTGTGTTGTACTAGAGTACAAACACACACACCAACTGGGTCCCATTAATCATCTGCCATTAGATCAAGTTTCCGTTAGTCCTCTGGCCTCCCATTAGATTTAATAGTTGAGGGGGGAACAGCCCGTTCAAACTAGACCCCGCTCCAGATGCTCTGCAGGCCTTGCAATACCCCCAACCTGTAATGACATTAGCATAGCTGATGCATCACTATCACCTGTCAGCTGGTCATACTGGGAAGTATGAGCAACATGGCTGCCATGTTGTATTGCTTTGGATTTGTTGTAGTTATTTTTATGGTTTGGCGCAGCTCTTCTGTGGTTTTAAGGTGCCACAACCTGGTTTTGCAGCTGTTTATTGCAGTCTATCTCGGTCAGGGCATCCTTGGAAAAGAGATTTTTAGTCTCATTTTATCAGGCATTATCAGTAAAAGTGAGCAGTTAATATCTAGGATACAAAGTGCTTCATGACATTTTTCAGGCCTTTCATACAAAATAATTTTGAAAATCATCGGTTGGTTTTTAGCAGATGAGAAGCAGGAATTCAGTCAATTTGTTTCACAGAAAATGAATCATCAACAGTTTTGGCCCATTTTGATCATTGCTTAATTGAGTGACATGCAAAAATGTCCTGGTTCTTACAGCTCTTCCTTATATCGCTGTGAATGAATTATCCCTCAGTGTTGGACTGCTGGTTGGACAGACATCAGCATTTCACAAACTGAGCGATCAATCAATCAACCGATCCCGTGCATCGCTGCCTTAAACAACTAAAGCTGAGACAGTCAGAGAAGTGAGGCGCGCCGTGTCGTTCTCTTTGGTTCTTTGAGTAAAACGGCAGCGTCGACGTGTCTTTTCATGCATAGCTTTGAGTCGTTCTCTCAGATCCTCTTTTGCCTCTCTCTCTCTGTCCGCTCTCTCCTCCTCTCCTCCTGCTCTCTCCTCTCGCGTCTCCCTCGCTGTGATTTTAAACAGATGTTCTTGTGTCGACATGGTGACTCATTCTCAGCCCCTCTGATTTCACATGAACAGATTAAGGCTAAACTAGAGACTCCACTGGTCTTCCCCCCTTTTCTCCTCTGTTGTGATGCTTCCAGTCACTGTGTCTCTTTGTACTCCTCTCACACTCTCTCTTCCTCTCACATTCACTGTGTTTTCTCTTTTTCCTCTCTGCTTGCCAAGCCCTGGGACTGTACTGTAAGTATACACACCTTCAACGCCACTGTTTGATTGTGCTTCAGTAAAAAACTCTCCCTTTTTTTTTAATTTCTTTCATCCATGAACTAATTTTCCACCCTCCATCTCTGCATCCACAAACTGCATCCCTCAGGCTCTGGGTATCAGAGTAAGGACATTTTGGTTGGTTTCCACTTTTCACGGGGTCGCCTCAGGGTTGAAGTTATCACATTTATCATTTTCACTTAAGTAAAGTTGTGATTTTCTTCTCTCTGGTACAACCAGTTCATGAATGTTGATATTTCCATGTGTTCTTCAGCGGTAAAATTATATTTTTGGCTTCATGATGGCACACCCTGTCTGCATGAATTCAATGAGCTAGCTCCCCGTCCATATACAGCCAATCAAATTGTAAAATTTTAAACCGTATTTGCATAAAGCAACAAAATCACCATTCTGTCAAAGGTGGAGCAGATGGTCCTGCTGCTTAAGAGCCATCAGCCTGCGACACAACACAGACTTTGAGTAACAGTCCACACTAGCTTCCACACATCCTGAACCTGAGCTTGTTGAAAAAAAAAGTGCACCGCTAACATCAATTTGCAGGCTCAGCTGCAGCACATCAAAAAGCGTGTAAACATACCTGCAAAATGTCACTTTGGTCCGGTTAGATGCTGGTGTGGCTCCTCACTCCTCAGCACCGCTGACGGAGCAGTGTCTGCCCATGGCTTGTAAGCTACAGCGCAAGTTTTTTACTTTGTCTGTGGTTCCCCCTGGCACCAGAGCTAAGCCTGCAGGCTACTGTCAGTCACACACAGCCACCAACACATCCCTCCAGCTGCTGAGACAAAACAGAGCGTGAAGGCAACACTCCACCTAATGCAACCATTTGGCTTTATTGTGTCTTTTTAATGCAGAGTTTTATCACATAGAAGCATAAGTAATGTCAGCTCTGGCTACAGAGACAGTGCTTGTTAGTGGGATAGATCTATTGTTACTTTTAGTCTCCTCAGGGGGATTGATGATAATAATAAAAACGTAAAATAACACCAGCCGTATCCTTTAATGCTTTAGCTAGCGGGATGTTCAGGAATGAAACATCCTCCTAACAAGTGCAATAAGATACAGTTCTTTCATTTATGTGTGTGTTTGTTAGAGCCCTTGTGTTTAACCACAGCTGCTCTGCTCCTCTGTCCTCTGAGCGCCTCAAGCCATCATGCCCTGCCCTCTGCTGCTCTGTAGGCTCTCACATGTGATTTATGTCTTCCGATTGTATGATGGAGTGACTGGGAAAAGCTTTGGCAAACAGTAGAAAGGAGGGCAAGGAGGAGGAGACTGAGGCTTGCGGAAAGTGTGTAGCCTCTTTTAGTGCTGTGTTTGCAAAAACTGAGACTTTTTTTTTTCCTGTGTAGAAATCCTCTTTGGCTCCAGTCCATGAATAAATTCTCTGGTGTTGAGGAAAATGAATGATCCCTTATTAAAGGTGATAATTGATTGGATGTTTGGCTGGATGGGCAGCGATTGTCCTCCTGTGTGCAGGTCGGGCCGCAGTTCGTCCAGAGGATTAAATATGATTAAGCCCCCCGGATATGATAGCCAGCTATTTAGCTGAGAGCTTCCCTCTCTCTAATCACAAATCACTGCTAATGAGACACAGAGCATTTAGCTTCCACTCAGCCCACCCTCACCACCCTGCTGCACATAAACAAGAGAGGAGCTCTGCTGCTGCAGCAACATGGAGGCAGCCACACACTTATTCCTCTGATGCAGCCTGTGTGTTTTTGATTCTGAGAATCCGTGTTTCTGCATATATATATCGCATTCTTCAGGATTAAATTCAGTCATCGTTCGACTGGCTGAAGTGCACGTGTCATGTGATTTCAATCAATAAGCTCACAGTCCATATAAAGGTCATTCATATCCAAGATTAGCCTAAACATCAAAACATCAATATGTGCACATTCCAGGAAGTGTTGAATGCAAACTAGAAAAAAGCTAAGCTAAATCTACACATTGTACCAACGCAGGTACACATTTCTAAATGTGCCATGTCTGTAAAAAATCAGAAAAGAGAAATTTCTGACTAGAGAAATGCTTGGCTGCAGAGATAGAAATAGAAAAAAGAGAATCGTGACTACTTTCCTGTCAAAATAGCACATTCATACGCATCCAGAGTGATGCTACATCCCTCAAAATAATCCCCAATTCTTTCATTTATTTATCACAGATATTGAAAATACAGTGAACCTGTACACACACACACAGTGACACACACCAACAGGCTCTGTAAACAAGCAGAGGTGATTGATTATCAGCGTTCTAACGTTATTGTTATTGACTTTACCTTCCGCAATTTGTTTCTGCTTATTGTGCTGCTGCCGCTGCCGTAATGATGATGATAATAAAGCTGCCCCAGCTCTTTTCATCTGAACACACACACACACACGCCTAAAGATCACCACGGTCGGACACGTGAGAGATCTGTGTGCTAATAAAGGTGAAGGTAATGACTTTGTGTCTGAGCACACTTAACCCTTTTCTGCTCGGTAAACAGCAGGATGCGAACCCATCAGTCAGACAGACCTCGTGCTTTGTTTCTCGATGATCTCTTCGTGATCTCTCTCTATTTTCGCTTTACGTGATGGAGCTCTTCGGCTGCCCGTGGCCAATGGGCCGTACCCTCCTCCTTACTCAAACACAGGGATCTTTAATGCAGTATCTCACTCGGGGGGAACATTTCCATTATTTAACACACATTGCACTGTGTCGCGTGCAGCTGCTCCGGGATCAGCTGCCCCAGGAAACTGTAGCTTTTACTTTGGCCTCTCACTATTGAGCACCGTCTTAAATCAATCAAACAATATGAAGGTATTTCATTTACCATGAAAAACAGGGTCATTGTGGAAGATGATGCAGTTTTATTGTTGTTATGAATTATTCAGCGTTGCATTCGTAGCTTTTAAGTGCTACATTACATAATGCGGCTCAGTAAATGATTTAAGTTTAAATGGTTAATTATTGAATGAAGAAAGTGTGTTTTGATTTATGTTTTCCTTCAGATCCATCGTAATCTTTATAAAAGGTTTTCCTATAATGTTGAGGCGAACACAAACGTCTAATTATTGACCAGCTCGTATATCAGAAAGAAAGAGAGCGGTGTTGATGTGTGCACATCATTGTCCCTGATCCCACATGCATGTTTACAGTGAGATTCCTGCTGCTTTTACCATCGTCACGCAGCTCCAAGCACACTGCTGTTTCCCTTCTAGCTGCATGTGTCCTTTGTATTTATCTTGCATAAGCTTTAAATGAGTGTGTGAAAGATGAGTAACCCGTGTTTTTATCGATCATGCCACATGCACACATATCTCCAGGGTCATTGACAGCAGAAGACATACAGTCTGTATGATTAATGCACAGACTGTATAACATAAAAAGTTCTAATAATGATAGTTGAACTAAGTGTAAGCATGTAGAGATATTGCCAGATGTGACATCAGGATGCAGGTTCATTAAAAAACGGCTTCACAGAAAGACTCTGGATTAATGCAACAGCGAGGCTGGAAAGAAGATGAAACAGTGTTTGATTTAACAGCTGGATAATACAGCAAAGTCATTGGTACACTTGTAAGTGTAAGATATAGTAAGTAAACTGGTAAATATCGGTCACTGTAATACCCAAAATCTGTGTCTTTGACCCTTTGCCCATTTGGTTTTACACCGGAGATGCTGTGGCAGGAGAGTACTCAGCTCAGCCAATCTGTTCAGAGACAGTTTTGTTACCTGAAACCCTCAATAATGTGCAGGGGAGTGTCCTGAAATCTGGTTGCCCACCCCAAATGCCATCTCATCACCCTTGAGTATGATTGGTGATCTGCCTGTTGAGTGGCGGGATCATAGTTACAACCAGCTTTTTTGACAGTATTTTAAAGAATGAAGTATGGATGGATCTTTTAAGGCTTTAAACACAGATAACTTCATGACATTCTTGTGTTGTGGACACTCAGATATCAGTTTTTGTCTGCCTCTGTGAAAACACATATCCAAATACGAGTCAGAACAACATTTCACTTCTTTGGTCGACTTTTATCGCTTGCATGCAAGAGCCATCATTAGCATTGCACCAATCACAGCTTTTATACACTTCAGGTTACATCATCCACTCGTTTCATAACAGCGTGCACGACCTTTTGGCACGATGGATGAACTTCTGACTTAGCTTTCAGATGTTATACTGCTTTCCAAAATGTCAGCAGATTTATGCTCTGTGTCTCCTTTTCAACAATAGTCAACAGCAGTTTCCCTCATTTAGAGACTTCCTCTTCTACACAGACACATGTACACAGGAAGGCTAGCACCTTTTCAGATGAAACAGACAAAAATTGAGAAGCTGTTTTTATGTGGCATAAACTTCATTAGTTTTTTTGCATTTTTGCCTTTTGTTACAGTATTGGCCTCCACATACTGTAACCATCAACTCGTCCATTCCTCCGTCAGTCACTCACAGCTCTCCCTTTTTTCTCTTCCACTCTCAGACATCCCAGACCAGGTGATCCGGGTGTTCAAGGCCGACCAGCAGAGCTGCTACATCATCATCAGCAAGGACACTACAGCCAAGGATGTGGTCGCCCACACCGTCAACGAGTTCAGCCTCATCGCAGCACCCGAGACCTACTCCCTGTGCGAGGTGTCCGTTAGCCCGGAGGGCGTCATCAAACAGCGCCGCCTGCCCGACCAGCTGTCCAAACTGGCTGACCGGATTCAGCTCAACGGCAGGTGAGAAACAGGAGTTACACTGCTTTAACATTTAAGATGCGTGTGCCTCAGCCCAACTGTGGTGGACATTAGGGTGTTTCTGCCTCTCCAACGTAAAGTAAACAAGGCAGCAAACAAGAATTAATGCAGCAGGAAGGAAGTATTTCATGGTCAGGGAAGCACATCGGTCCAGGAAAAAAGCAGGGACATGTATTTACAGCAGATCCACAATGGGAGTCTTGGACAGAAAGCAGCTGGAAGCGGAACATTTCTATAGACGTACGTCTTGTTGAAGACTTGAATGACTAAACCAGAGCGATAACCCACAGTGCTTGGACTACAAGGCCAGAATCCTTCCTTTTCTTTTCAAAATTATCTCTGGTTTGCTTCAACCTACGCAAGGCCACACAGTGCTCATCGTTTTGCAGCTTTATTCTGAAAATAGACGTGTAGCCATAGCAGAGGAACCCAGTGCAACACTGCACGAGGTACTGCTCTGTGGCGTTGTTAATTCACTTAGAAAGTGTAAATCAGTTCCTGAGTAAATGGCCCGACTGAAAACCAGCAGGGCTCCAGGTGCCGAGGAGCAGGATCCAGAACCGCTGTCCTAGTTCAGTGGAATGAATAAATCAGGTGGCGCATTGCCCCGTTAAAGAACTGGAAACGTGTTTAACTGCTAGTTGTTCACAGTGAATTGCATATAATGCTGGTCAAGTGCCTTTGTGTGATGATGGTGATGATGGGTGCTTATTTTGAGCCAAAGTACCACTGCCGGTACCTTTTTTTCCAATATGTCTACAAGTCCGTGGTGCATCACGCTGTCGTCTTGATGCCTGACTCATTCCCTTTTTAAGATGAAAGTTAGTCGGACATGAAGGATAATTGGACTGCAGCCGTAAAGTCTGCCTTAAAACCAGCTCCTCTGTCAGTTTTTCACACTTTTCTCCCTCTCTTCCTGGTCTCCCGTGGTCCCTCATCAGTCCCCTCCCAACTAGGTTAGCATGAATATTTCATCCTCTGTCAGGGGCCTCGGCAGACAGCATGGCACGTCTGGAATTATTCATACGCACACTCGCATGCACACACAGGCGCAAGATATAGATACAGACTGTCACCTTCTTATACACGCTCACGCATCCAAACACAGATAGACATGCAAATACTGTGTTTATGTATCAGTACGAGCGTGCTCCTGCACGCACAAATTCTTACCGAGAGAGTCCAAACATGTATGAACAGAGACACACTCAACCAGCTATAAGATGCCCCCCCTGTGTTTTTGATTTATGGCTGAGCTGCATGCGGAAAAAATGTCATACTGTGAAATATTGGTAGGAAAAAATTGTTTTTACTATGAGGGTATGATCATGTATGGATAGCTCTTCTCTCTAATACTTCATTCATTCTCTCCTGTAGTAGTCACTCACAGCAAAATACAACGTTTGCCTTCACAGATTGTTCATCTTGCTGACAAATTGACAATACACTGTCATGTATGGCAGTATTTTTACATGTGTACATATACGTGGTGCAGTGTCAGCAGCATGTACCTGTAGTGTGTACTCAGCAGAGTTTGCAGTAGTTTCCAGGAGCAGGAGGCAAATATGTCTCTGTATCCCGCCTCCTCCGCCTCTCTCCCTTTCCTCAGCTGATGATTGACAGGCGGTCTAACAGGAGACGGGCCAAGCCAATGGCAGCCTTGTTCACACCACTGCCAAAATACACACTCTCACACACACACAAACCACCAATGGCCATTTACACTGGCTTAGTTCCAGTGACTTAGCACCACTTTGTCCATCATTAATTTAGTCTCCTCTCCATATGTGCCGAGTTGTGTGTTTATTTTTTATTTTTTGTCGCACAAGTCTTCAGTTTATTAACGTAATTTTAATTGAATTGAGAAAATTGAACCAATATGTCCACTCATTTCATCTTGTCTCCTCTCATCTCCACCTCTGTCCTCTCCTCTCTGATCCTCTTGTATCGTATCGCCTCCTCTAGTCTCATCTCCTTTTATCTGCCCTCTCTGCTTCTCTTCTCTACTCTTTTCTCCTCTCCTCTCGATATGGCTCCCCTCTCCTCTCCTCTCCTCTCCTCTCCTCTCCTCTCCTCTCGTCTTGTCTCCTCTCTTCTCCTCTCGTCTTGTCTCCTCTCCTCTCCTCTCCTCTCTCCTCGTCTCCTCTCTTATCCTCTCCTCCCCTCTCCTCTCCTCTCCTCTCCTCTCCTCTCCTCTC
>JBBMOE010000031.1:255310-321590 GCA_037975065.1 Chaetodon trifasciatus
CCTCTCTCCTTGTCTCCTCTCTTATCCTCTCCTCTCCTCTCCTCTCGTCTTGTCACCTCTCCTTTCCTCTCCTCTCCTCTCCTTTCCTCTCCTCTCCTCTCTCCTCCTCTCCTCTCCTCTCTCCTAGTCTCCTCTCTTATCATCTGCTCTCCTCTCCTCTCCTCTCCTCTCCTCTCCTCTCCCCACGCTTCCCCACAAGTTCTCCTCAACTTCTGTTGTGTTTACAGGTTCTTAGAAAGTCCTAAAATGTCTCAAATCGAAGTGTGTACATTCAGTCTTCAGGTCTGCTTTTGATTTCTCAGCCACTTCTGTCTGAGTGTGAAACGTGTTGTGCTTTATCCTAAATGGAAGTTTAGCTTGATCTTCTCACCTCGCATCCTCTAATCTCCTCCTGCTCGCTGCTCCTCTCTCCAGCGGCCAGTTTAGAGTGATATCCATGCCAGCACTTTGGCCCTGAGAGGTGCAGGTCTACAGGGCGCTAAGGTGCTGCACTCCTACATGACCGCATCACAGCTCCATTAGAGTGGAAGTGGGGGGTTTTAGATTTATAAACATAGAAGCACATAACGAGGTAAGAGAGATGGCCTTCGGCTGGAAGCTCTCCCAGAAAACTGTTGCAGTTCGAGGCAAAAGAGAAATGGCTCTTTTCTTTCCTCTCACTCATGCATCTGTCTTCGTTCTTGCCTCCCCTTTGCTGAGCGCCCCTCACTCCTCTCTCACTCTGTTTCTTTACCCCAAGGTAAAAAATGGCCACAATCTATCAATATCATCTGTATTTATTCCCTCTCCTCAAACTAATCTTACAGTGCAGCCAGAAAACGTGGCCCTTTAAGATGAAATGTGAATGAGAGGAACATTCCAGAGATTTATCTGGGTTTTTTTTTTTATTTTTAACATGAGCAGAAAGTTACAGCTGCATGAAAAACTGGATCCTGTCCACCCACCTGTCTGCCTCTGCAGCCTGTGTTAAAGCATCTGAGGGCACTGCAGACCCAGTACCTGCTGCTCTAAAAATACACAAAGATGACATCATTTCCAAAGTATTTTACTTTCTTAGACACAGTTGTTCCCCTTCTCCTTTTAACGTCTTTTGTTTCGCAGGATTTGTGTTACTCATGGGGTTTCAAAGATATTATACATTTCTCAGATTTGATAAATTGGCTAGAGAAGTCTGGGATGGCAGAGAATTGTACAGATGAATAACTTATAGAAAAAAGGAGAAATATAGTTTCTTAACACATATCCTTATCTTATCCTCTTTTCCCTCTGCTGTCCTCCCTGTAGGTACTACCTGAAGAACAATATGGAGACGGAGACGTTGTGTTCAGACGAGGACGCTCAGGATCTCCTCAGAGAGAGTCAGATCTCTCTGCTGCAGCTCAGCACCATGGAGGTCGCTGCCCAGCTCTCCATGAGAGACTTTGAGCTCTTCAGGAACATCGAGTCCACAGAGTATGGAGCTGTTAATGTTCTGATTGGTTTTTATGACCATGGTCACTTTATTTGTGTGGCAGTTTTCAAAAGCGAACTTCAGAAAATGCTTCACGGTTAACGTCTTCGTCATGGTTTCCAGGTACGTGGACGACTTGTTTAAACTGGACTCCTCGATGGGAAGCGGCAATCTGAAACAGTTCGAGGAGGTGATAAACCAGGAGACCTTCTGGGTCGCCACGGAGATCCTGAAGGAGCCCAACGCCCTGAAGAGGATGAAGACCATCAAGCACTTCATCAAGATCGCCCTGCACTGCCGAGAGTGCAAGAACTTCAACTCCATGTTCGCTATAATCAGGTGGGCTCAGCGTAGAAGCTGTGGGAAGAGTTTGTGTGCACGTTGGCTTCCTAATTAAGTGCGGTGACACAGTGTTTCATCATATTCCTCACTGTTGCCTCAGTTGTAGAGTTAAAGTAGCATCAAAGACAGGATTCTCATTCTATGAGGACAGCTAGCATTTCCTGCTTTCCGCCAAATGAGCTTTGGCCACTCGAGAACCTGCCTCACCTCCTCCCTTCCTCTTCCTCCTCCTGCCAGCTTTCTGAATGAGCCCCGACTCTCCCAAACCGCACAGACTCTGCCTCAGCAACCTTACAGCGTCCCAAGAGTCCCATAGCAACGGCTGCGTTCATTGTTTGTTGCTGTTGTTAATTCCCTCTGGCCGCTGTGGTTTTGGCTGTTAGGCTGAGCTGAGGATGTGTGTGCTGTGGCCCTGTTATAAGGGTGGAACCCACATGAGGGGAGGAATTTCGGCGCTGGTATTATGCTTTAGTGATGAAATTGGAGATTTGATTGTGTTTGAACGCACCGGTGTGTGCATACATGTATATTCATGTGTGTTTGTGTGGCTGAGCAGGTGATTGTGAGTGTGTGGGTGTTTTTTCAGTCGTGTGTATTCGTTTTTTACGCCCACGTTGCTGGTTTGATAATCCTCCCTTCAGTTTTTCCTCTACTTGATATTCTGAAAACATCCTAAATGTCATTTTGATGCAGATGACGATGCTTTTTCTACACTGCCGCCTTGTATATCTCCGGCTATATCAAATCTACAAGCATATCAACGTCCTGCAGCTGGTCCTTATTGATCTTAAACACAACAAAGAACAAAACAAACCAAAAACAAATGCTCTGTAGCCATCTGCCGTTTCCTGTATGTATGCTTTTAATGGCTTGAACAGATGACATCCTACAAATACTTTGGGCTGCGTGATGAATTCTCCTTTGTATGACATGAAATTAGAAAATGAAGAAGATGAAATAAACAGATAAGAAATAACAGAAGTGAGGAAAACTACTGCAAACATTAATGAAAGGCTGGAATGAAAGACGTTTCTGAATCCTGTAGCGCCTTTTAGTGAAAGCAGAGGATGACCTCAGCTGTTCAGCTTCTGTTGTGCATCCTGACTGCGATTAAGCTAAGCTAATTATTTTTTTAAACATACAGCAGCATCGTTACGGCTTCACTGCCAGACTGTGTTAGTGGGACTTGGAGATGATGCCGCTCACCAGCTCCTCCCTCTTGCTCCATGTTTGCTCATTTACTGCTGCAACAGTGTCCCAGTCCCCAGAGTAATTATTCAAAAACAGCAAGTCATGTTCCTTCTGTAGCTCAGCCTGGTTAATAGGTTGTTTAGACACGTCTGTTTTGCAGTGTGCTGTTTTCAATCTACAGTATAAATAATAGGATATTGTCTGCAATGCTATGCTGTTGTGCTGCAGCATACATTTAAATATGAATGTATGAAGATGCAGCTCTGCTGTAACTATTGAGTCTAATATGTTTTGATTAATTGAAGTCAGTACAGTTTCTTTTACAGTCTCACTCATGCTAAGCTGTTGTCTTGATAGTGATAGTAAAAATAATCCTAAACTTTATTTGCATAGCAGCTTTCATGCAAGAAATGCAGCTTCAAGGGCTTTATGGTTAAGTCAGTACATGCACAAAGTGTTTCACATGAAAAAAAAAAAACGCTGGTTCATGTGGGACAGAGTCCACTTTAGATCTGGTCTCAGTTAAAGGAGCTGAGCAGTCTGGAGATCTTTTGCTCGCTGCTGTAAAAGGCACTTTAGGACAGGAGTGTCTGACCTCCATGTCCCTTTACACTCCTCCTCACAGCATGATGTCCTTGCACATATGGCTCTCTGATGCATAACCTGCCTGGTGACAGGGGCATTGCCGCTGTGTGTGTGTGTGTGTGTGTGTGTGTGTGTGTAAGATAACATGCAGGGTTTCCCCACAGTGTTTTATAGTAGACGCACCGCGCTCGTCTCGCTTACACCAGCATCATTTATGCAGGACACACCAGATTATTTTTGGATGCGGTGACGTGTTTAAAAATAAAGCAAATTGGTAGATGTGATGAGCTGAGAAATAAAGAGAGACCCCGGGAGAGGGATTTGGATGTAAGATGAAAAAGCAAAGCCTAGCAACAGAGAGGAAAGTGGGGAAAGCTCAGACAGGTAGCAGCAGCAGTGGAGCCAGAGAGGAAGGGACAGGAGGTGGACAGATAATGAAAGACGAGAGCAGAAATAAATGCTGTGCCAGTCATAATTATCAGCTGTCTAAATGAGTCTAAAGGGGTCCTCTGCTCTGGAAAATGGAGACCTCGCTCACTGAACATAGCTCAAAACGTGGTGATTAAGCAGAGGCCAGTATGGTATATACTGAAACTGTTCTTTCTTCTGTCTCCTCCACCCTCCTTTACCTCCTCTGCTTCCTCATTTCTGCCTCTATCCCCCCCTCCCTCCTTCCCACCATACCCTATTTATCTCTGCCTCCCCTCTCCCACCCTCCTTGCACCTCTCTCCTCCCTCCTGTAGCGGCCTGAATCTGGCACCGGTGGCTCGGCTGCGGAGCTCGTGGGAGAAATTGCCCAGTAAGTACGAGAAGCTGTTTGGAGACCTGCAGGACGTCTTCGACCCGTCCAGGAACATGGCCAAGTACCGGAACATCCTGAGCAGCCAGAGCATGCAACCGCCCATCATCCCACTGTTCCCAGTGGTCAAGAAGGATCTCACCTTCTTACATGAAGGTAGATGGCTCAGTGGAGAACCCAGAACGTGCCTTTCTTTCTGTGTGTGAGCTGCTCATGTGTTGCCACATTTCAATTATCTGTAAGCTAGAAACTGAAGCCTATTCTGAAGCTTTACACATCATCCTGTGTAGTTTACTGTCCTCTACTTCCTCTGTGTTGTGCAGAAGGTCATTTTCAGTCTCACTCAGAAGTTTACTTCTGCTTCCCCATCGCGCCTTCTAAGATATCACACTGACTCAGGTCAGAAGCACCCAAACTGACTTCTCCTTAGAGCTTTTCTCTTAAATGTACAGCCATGTTAGGAATTGAAAAGAAAGTTTCCCTAATTGTGCAAGTTGTTAAAAATTCTCAAGTGGCCCTGCGTGACTCAGTGTGAGCGACAGACACCACTTTGATCTCGTGGAGGCGCGACAAGAAGGCGGCCAGAACAAGGAGATTTCCACTTTGAAGATTCGACTTAGAAATATTGTTGCGCTCTTGCAAATGTCCTGAAAATATGAATCATTTATCTCCTTTATCATGTTGACAGCTGACTTCACGCTCACTGTTCGTGCATGTGTTTGTGCGTTTTGTGCTCGCGTTTTTCCTCTCAGGCAACGACTCCAGTGTAGACGGTCTCGTGAACTTTGAGAAGCTGAGGATGATCGCCAAGGAGATCAGACACGTGGTGCGGTTGACCTCGGCCAACATGGACCCTGCGCTCATGTTCAGACAGAGGTTGGTTGTTATTGATGCCAAGAGTCCTCAAAACCTTTTATTCTCAAGATGAACCAATTTGTTACTTGGGTCGTTTAAAACATCTATGGGGGCTTTCATCAGCTTAATTAGCTATATCACAAAAGTGTCGCTTTCAAAATTCTCTCTAGTAAAGTCAGAAAAACTGAGAACTTCAGTGGCTGATGTCATGAAAATGTAAATTTTTGAGCTTTTTTGAAGAAAGTGTGTTGGGAAAGCAGCCCGAGGTGGTTCAGAAATCTTCACAGGACCCAATTAATGGTTGATTTGTGTAGAAGGACGGTCTCCAACCAATTTACTGTGGACAAATAAGTTACCACGACATCAACCCCTTCAACTCTGTGCATCTTTGAAACTGACTCTTCCTGTTTCCCATCAGCTAGACTGTTGCAAAACTATCAGTTCTCAGAAAGAGGCATGAAGGCAGAGAGTGGAGAGGTAGATTACAGGTTTTAGGAAAGGGACCTTTACTACAGAAGAGGACAAATGTGAGCAAAAGGGGAACCACTACACACCATTACCTCCACCAGCCGACCCGGATCCTTCACCAGCAGGATCAGGCACACACTCGAGGTCTGGTTCCATCAATTCCCATTCACTTCCTGTCCAGCTCGCGGCTCTTGTTGTTTCGATTGTGTTCCTCTGCTGGAATGTAACGGCACAAAGACACAAGGCGTGGATCGACTGGAAGTGAGGTAGAATTGATGCCAACCGCAGTGTGTAGTTCACTCAGTTTGTGTGTGTTTATCACAGTCTGTCACTGCTGCAGTGCATGACTGCCCCCTGCAGACACTCCCTTCATACTACAAGCTCAAGATGTCAGAGAAGACTTAAAAATCCTGTTTCAGCACCATCAAATGTGACAAAAGCTTTTACAAAAACCCCAGTATGAGACACAACGACCTGTTTTCACGAGTGTGTGACGCACAAGGCCGTAACACACACTCTCCAGGTTGATATGGGGAGATGTCATGTGTCCGGTGTCGTTCATCTCCAGTCATTTCCTGTTTGTTTGTTGTGGCATGACCTCTACATAGTCTTGTCCACCCCGACCCCTGAACTTGTCTTTAAGTCACGCTTCAATCTTCACGCCTCTTGCTTGCAGGAAGAAGAGGTGGAAGAGTTTAGGGTAAGTTTGGCCTGGTACCGGGTTCGTCCTGTTTCAGTCTGGACCAGCAGAAATTCAATCCACCCTGCACCCCCACCACCACCACAAGCTCTGCATGCCCCCCCCCCTTACTTTACCTGAGTGTACATGTGTGTCTGCCTGTGCTTGTGTGTGATTAACCCTTCCATTTGCAGTGCCCATTCACCTGAACCATACTGAAGTCCATCATTGACCCATTAATTGTTTGTTCATATGATTGTTTGAGTCATATAGTAGCTTGAAATAACACTTAGTTTTTGTTTTTACCAAGAGGGTCTAAACAGATTTGAATAGTGATTGTAGGTATTTGAGAAAATTGCCTGAAATTTCTGATTTCTGGCAAGTTTAAGTTCAAATTTTTGTTCTTTCCTTTGGCCAATGAGAACATAAAACAACACAAGTTTACAGACAAAACTATCAGCAAAGAGTCACAGACAGGCTGCCTGTGACTGCACACATTTCTCATAAACATTGGATAATGGCATCAAAATATAAAAAGTAAAACAATCTCACATCAGGTCCATTTAGTATCTGTTCTGGAGCTTTTGATCGTATCGCATGATCTCCACCAGCAGATGGAGTTCACCATGGAGCTGTAGATGTTCAAGCTTCCATGAACGAGAAGTCCTTGAAGTGCTCAGAAAAATGAAATATGAACACGTGCAATTCCATGGCAACCAGCTGAACCAGCTGCTGCTTATGAAGACGTGATATGCTCGAAAAGCTCCAGAACAGTTACTAAAAAGTCGTTAGCCTTTATTAAACAAAGACTCTCAAAATGAGAGGCGATGATTTATGCCAAATTTAGCGATTAGCTCGTTTCTGTCTGCAGACACGGGGCGGGTGCACACAGAGCACTCAACAGATGCTGAAACCATTTACACACTAAATCCCCATCACACTAACGGTTATACAGACAAGTCTACAAGTGAATGCCAGCACACTCCATTACAGCTCTGAAGTGAGTATCAGATGGACCTTGAGGTGAGATTGTGTTGTTTACAAGCTCAAGTATGAACTCTGAAGCTCTCAGTGGCAAAGCAAAACAAACCTTGAGAGATATTTACAGATACTATTTGACTCAGGTTTGGTGTTTGTTCATATCTGCATCCCGGCGTAATATTCCCCATATCGTTTGTTTCCTAACCCTTTTTGCCTCCATCTGACAGAATGTTCTGCTGTAACTGTGATAGCATGGCACACGAGCGAGAGCTGCCTCCCCCCAGCTGCATGGTCCTGTTTTAAAATGCTATGCTCCAACACAAAGACAGATGTGCAGACTTTACAGTAGAAGGGGTATTTGATGATAACGTAGCTGTGCCTGTGTTAATGGTGGTTGGACTGATTGTTGTTTGCCATTCTTTCCTTCCCTTTTTCAATCTGCCTCTTTGTTTTCCGTCTTTGTACTTTGATTTGCATTTCTTCTGTTTTCTCTTCCTTCCACATCCCTTTGTCCATCTTTTACTTTCTTTACTTCTGCCTTTCCTCATTATCCTCCTCCCTTCCTCTTCCTCCCTCTGTCTTCCATTCATTAGGTCTTTGAGTCAGGGCAGCACCAACTCCAACATGCTGGATGTGCAGGGCGGCGCCCATAAGAAGCGAGTCCGCCGCAGCTCGCTTCTCAACGCCAAGAAGCTGTACGAAGACGCTCAGATGGCCAGGAAGGTGAAGCAGTACCTGTCCAACCTGACGGTGGAGACGGACGAGGAGAAACACCAAATCATGTCCCTGCAGTGCGAGCCGTCCTACAGCACCTGTGAGTAACACTGAAACTGAGACTGCTTTGCAGAGTTAACCTCGTCTTCACTTTGTTGACCCATGAGAGTTCATACGGAAGGAATTTTGGATCTCTTGTTATCAGAAAATACTGTCGATGGCCATAAAAATCCATTTAATCC
Organism: Chaetodon trifasciatus; assembly: GCA_037975065.1. Classification (NCBI taxonomy): domain Eukaryota; kingdom Metazoa; phylum Chordata; class Actinopteri; order Chaetodontiformes; family Chaetodontidae; genus Chaetodon; species Chaetodon trifasciatus. The sequence goes on from JBBMOE010000031.1 coordinate 263,618, forward strand.
TTGTTTTGTTTAGTACATTTGGAATGAAATGTTATATAAGTCTGACTCTGAATGATATATGAACAAACCCCTCTGTGAAAACCTTCAGTATATAGATAGACATAAAACTGGAAAGTTTGATGTGTACAAGTGCTACTGAAGACGTTTGAGAAAACAGCCTTTAAAATATGTTTTCTTAAGTTCCATCCATTTTTAGACAAGAAATAAGACACCACAGGTGAACCCTCATCCTACCTGCTACACGCACTTTGCATTATTCCAAGCATTTTTATGCATCTGTACTTTTATGTATTTTGGCACAACTCAATATATATCTTAGCTTTAACTGTTGGAAATATGGTCAATATTTATTTCCAAAATGCTAAAATGTGTTTTTTCTTCTGTCAAAATTTGCTGTAATTTCACTGGCTGATAACTGATCTCACAGTATATCCTTTACTGTACACAGCTTACATTTGTGTTATTGGCTTGCACTGCCACCTAGTGCATTTGCAAATGTTTTGCAGAAGGGGACAAGAATTAATCGATCAATCTGTTCATAGATAGCTGCTGAAGTATGCATCTACTGTATCATCTAAACCCTCTGAAGAACAAAACACAGTAGTATGAGGTTTTGTCTGAGTGGTTTAATAAAACCTAAAGGTGAGATTCTTTAAATTCACTTTACTCTCTCAGGGAAGTAACGTTGTTCTGTTCGTCTTCGTCCTGCGGTTGTAGTGTCTAAGAACTTGAGTGAGAGGCGATCCACCAAGTCGGACATGTCTCCAGTGTCTCTGCGGTCGGCTCTGCCCTCAGCGAAAACCCAAAACAGGGTGTCACAAGTCCTTCAGGTCCAGGTCCCACTGAACCCTCTCCGAAAGAAGAGCACTGCCAAGGACATCGGCACACCGAGTCAGTACACCTGCGTTATACTATGTATCACAATCATACCTGTTTATGTAGAGTTGTGTTTTACGTCTTCATGCGTTTAAACCTTTTCTGTCCTTCCTCACTGGTGAAACGTGTAAAAGAAAACTTCCATTTCAGAGTTCTGAATGATTGCAGGTGCATAACAGACTCCCAGGATAATTAACTTCACTGGAACCCTTTTCTCTCTCTCTTTTTTGTCTTCTCCAGACTCCAACTCTCCCCAGGTGGTGAAGAAGCCTCCAGTGAACTCATCAGAGGAGTGGAGCACCAAGAGACCATCTGATGACACCGTCTCCACCGTCTCCTCCCTTCACTCCAGCCCCACGGTGTCGCCGCAGGGCTCCCCGCGCAAAGGTGCGCTACAGAAACTGTGTTTTTCACTCAGCATGCTTCAATCCGAGCAAAGTTACACTCGGTGAAGAGGAGGCCCAGAGTAGTTTTAGTGAAACAGTCACCTCCGAGCAGAGCTGGGTTACTCAGTCAGGGGTGGATCCTTGTGTATGTAAAGTGTAGATTTATGGTGAATTTTTCACAATTTTCCTTCCATCTGTGATGCATTTTTACATGAGATGCTCACTTTGTCCTGAATGTCCTCTCGGCTCCCTCTGACTTAAATCTCCAACAATCCTCTTGTTTCAAGATGAATAAAAAGCCCTTATTTTCATCTCTCACTCCGGATTTCCTTCCCCTTTTTCAGTGGGCGTGGCCAAGTCCCAGAACTCCAGCCAGATGAACCTGTCGGGGTCTTCGTCGTCGCTGACCAGCGACGCCAGCACAAAGGCCGGCACCGTCAGCCTGCGCAGCTACGGCATAGGTGGGGCTCTCCTCCACAAAAGGATCCTCCTGATGACCAGGCAGCACAGCCGAGAGAGAAGCAGGGAGAGAGAGGATCAGGCAGAGGAGGAGGAGAATGGAAGTGAAGTGAAAGAGGAGGAGACAGAGGCAGTTCAGAGAGGCTTGCTCCCTTCAGAGTACAGCAGAGGGAGATCCAGGCAGCAGAACAGCCAGGGTGCACAGGCAGATTCAGGGCTAAGGCTGCAGAGGGTAAGAGCAGGAAGGACAGGCACGCATGAGGTGCATCCTACCCATCTACCCATGCCTCTGTCACCTCTCTCCCAGCCCCAGCTAATGAGACCCAAACCCCCAGAGTCCCCCATCAGGACCAGGCTGATGTCACCATTCAGGATACTGAGGGAAAGGAGTCGGTCCAGAGAGAGGCCGATGGCAGTCAGGCCACATGGTGGGGAGGGAGCAGGAGAGGCTGCGCCCTCCCCACCTCAAGATGAGAGACAAAGAGAGACAGAGCAGAGAGCCAGGAGGTCGGTCAGCCCCTTCCTTTGTCTCTGCAGGGACAGACGCACCAGGAGAAAGACAGTCTGACAGAGAGAACAGATTCACGCACTGATCCGCTGAGTAGCAACAGAGAATCGGAGATAAAATGAAGAAAACTGAAGCTGGCGGTGTGAATTTTTATTAGCAGTTGATGAGCAATTACTTTTCCATCACAAATAGTAGCCTGTTAAAGTGTTAGCGAGAGAAAAGAGCCTCATGTCCACCATGAGTCATAGAAAAGGGCGAACAGCGAACATTGAGAGCAGATAAGAAAAAATAGATGTAGTTTGCAGCAGCAGTTACAAATGGAAAATCATTTCAGTGTGTTCCTCCCAGCGTTCCTTTGTGCGTGGGATTAATGCTGTGAGGTTTTCAGTGTTGCAACGTCAACAAACAGCCAAATGTAGCAAAATCCCTCATTGTCAAAGCCGAAAGCATGTTCACCTTAACTTTTTAATCCCAGGATGAAGGATCTTTTGTCACTATGAAACATTTCTGCACAGATCCAGCTCTGAAATGTATTTTCCCAAGAAAAAGACGTGTTTGATATGTGACTTTCTGCTGTGGCATGTTTTATTGCCATGTTCATTTAATTTCCCTGCAGTCAGAAATGGTTTGGTTCAGCAGGTTTTGGTCATATGAAAGTTGTGATGTGACCCTGACAGTGTCATTCACATCTTCTCTGTTTGCTTTCATGTTTTAGAAGTGCTCATAACTTCACAGCCTCACAGTTTCTGAAACCGTCTCTCACTGATGGACAGTACTGTAAATGACATAAAGACAATGACAAGTGTTATGGTTCCGGGCTTATCAGTGTTATATTTAAGTTTTGCTATTAAAAAAGAAACACACTTCAGGTTGTCCCCTCATATTCTCACACCAGCATCTTTCTCTCTTTGCTTTTATTCCCATCACTCTCCATCCTTGTCCCATCCCCGTTTTTCTTCTTCTTCACTATAATCTGTATTTTTACCTCACATTCAAATGGAAATGTCCTCAGTGTTCCTCTCTCCTGCCCTCCCTCCAGGTTACACCCTCCTTCCAGCCGGTAAAGCGGACAACCTGTCGGACTCGAGTCACAGCGAGATCTCCTCCCGCTCCAGTATCTGCTCAGTTGACTCCATGCCAGCACCCGGACCTGAAGACCGGTGCAACAGCAGCAACAGGACCTGTCCTACTACTACTACTGCTGCTGCTAGTACTACTACAACACCAGCTGCAGCTGTCGAGAGCACAGCAGCAACACATGCACACTTAAATGCTGATTACAGCCAGCCCAGCACAAGGTAATTCACTTCAGTTCAGTTTACTTCATTTTAGAGTTTGTTTCTTAGGCCCTTTTGATATTCACGGTGGGATGAACAGTATTTCACATAGGGAAGAGAAGAGTTTTTAAAGTTCATCCTTTTTTGCAATGCCCAGATGTAGATGTAGACAATGCAGTCAGTGCATTTATGTGCACAGTTAGCTTCACCTGCACGACGGTGACATTATGTTAGTGAGAAAGCTGATTCTCCAGCTAGGGATAGTAGCAGGAATGAAAGGAGAAGATCATTTCAGCTCCTAGATACTTAAATATTTGACTAAGAATGATCTCTCACTGTGGCACGGTGGCGCAGCAGGTTTGATCCCCGGGTCAGGCGGGGCCTTTCTGTGCGAAGTTTGCATGTTCTTCCCGTGCTTGTGTGGGTTCCCTCCGGGCACTCCGGCTTCCTCCCACACACCAAAAACATGCTCATTAGGTTAATTGGTTACTCTAAGATTGCCCTTAGGTGTGAGTGTGAGAGTAAATGTTTGTATGTCTGTGTGTGTTGCCCTGCTATCGACTGGTGACCGGTCCAGGGTGTACCCCGCCTCTCGCCCGTTGACAGCTGGGATAGGCTCCAGCCCCCTGCAACCCCGAAAGGGATTGGCGTGTATAGAAGATGACTGAATGAATGATCTCTCACTCTAATAAGCCAACACTGAGCACCCTGCTCACTCTGCCGTCAGCTGTCAACACAAAAATCAGGGAGCAGCTGTTTGCATCACTGAAATAACTAAGCCATGCTCCCACAAGGTTACTGTGAACGCATTCTCCGATCACCTGTGTCACCTGAACTCTCTGAGATTACTGGTTTCCTCAGTGGATGTGAGCCTGCCGAGCGAGCGATTCACTGCAAAACACGTCCAGATAGACGAGCCGTTTACGCTTGGCATTAACTTGCGATCTGTATCTGCATATCCCATCTGGGTATAGAAGTCCAGGTGTGAATGCCGGCAGAATGCATTGGGATCAGACCGCAATCAGCCAGACCGCATTGTGAGGTGGTCAGGGTCGCACTGTAATGGGCTCTCAGCCAGGTGTGACCACAGAACAGTCCGCCCAACAAGGTCAGGAAAGGAGAGGTCACCTGACTCCGCTTCTTTGGGCTCACCCAAGCAAACAGAAACTACAGGCAGGAGCAGTGAGGTTAGCTAGCGGGTCTTGCCTTCATCCAGTTTGATACGGTTGCAGGGTCTTGCTGTCAGTAAGTTTATTTTTCCGTCACTCTGTGATCTGTGCAGCGCTGCACTGTGTGTAAAAACTAAAATAAAAAACATCTTGCTGGACTAAAATTAAATCACAGTTCAGTGAAAATCAGTAAGTAATTGTTGTAGCTGTAGATATTACTGGGCCGGGAGAGTAAAATCAGACATATGGATGAGATTTAAATCACCGACCAGCTGAGCACAAATAATGAAAGCGCTCCAGCTCCCATAGAGAAATAAATGCATCGGCATGGGGCTAAACTAGCTTGAGGACCTAAGACTCCACGACGACTCATAAAGATTTATTTCAATCTTCCGAACTAGAAACACCTTTTACTTTGTTTATCAGGATGCCTGTTCGCTCGTATCACGCCCCTGACTCAAGCCTCGACCCACCAGGACACATAAACACTTAATCATCAGAAACCTTCCCAAAGGCCGGCGCACGTCCGCGGTCTGCCACCCCGAGCCGCTCTTCCATTTCCTCTCCCAGCTGGATTCCAATTATGTCCTTTCCTCATTAAAACTGCGAGAACAGGAAGCCGTAAAACACAGCAGGTTTTTATTAGCGTCCCACATTTACGGCCCTCCTCTCTCCTCCTTTTCTCCGTTAACAACGTATCGCTTTTCACGCAGGCGGCTTTTTAATCTGCCCGAGTAAACAACACACCTTTTTTTTATTGTCTGCTGTTTGTTTATTGTTCCTACATGATCAGGCCATTCTGTCTCACAAAGTGGAGACTATAAAATACCGCCCGACGCAATAATCTGTCTGCTTGTCTGATATTATATTACCTCGGCAGCCTCGCCGTATAACGGCGGCCTGTTTTATGAAATATGGCTCAGTTTCATTGAGTGGCTTGTTTGTCCAGTTAAAGCGTGTCAGTGAATCATACTTCTGCTGGAGGTTGGACGGCAGCTGAGGAGGAAAACTTTTTGAAACTTTTTTTTTTTCTTTGAAGCCACGTGATCGTATTTAACAGGTGAAACAAAAAAACACGCCTGGCGACGTTTTGTTTGAAAGTTGAAGATTTTGTCGAAGGATCATTTGTGCAACATTGATCTTCATCTTATTTCTGTTTGTCTTCATTTTTGTTGTTGTGACTCTCTGACCCTCATGTCCTCCAGCCAACAGCCTTTTATAGTTCTTGAACCTCCTCCCGTGCCCTCGCCTCCATCCCTGTCTCCTCATTTCATGACGTACCTCCACCTTTAACACCACACTTTCCTCTTTTTAAGAAGAAGAAGAAGAATCAGAGGCACAATCCCCTTTATTTGTCAAACAATTACATACATGCAATCACACGCCATGCAAATTGGTGAAACTTGTCCTCCGCTTGGTTGCCTTCCTCCGCGGCAGACCAGGAGCGGTGAGCTGCCATCCAACCAGCCCCAATCTCGTTCGTCACCATTGGTCAGGTGGTGATCTTCTTGCATGTTTTTAGTGGGGGTATTTTTGTGGAGGATACCCCAGGTGAACACGGGGAGAACATGCAAACTCCACACAGAAAGGCCCCTTTTTCCTCCAGCAGCAGGCACCGAAGGCATGGTGGAGGACACGCCACCAGCGCCCACAGCAGGATTCGAACCTTCTAGCTGTGAGGCGACAGTGTTACCACTTGTGCCACCGTGCCACTCTCTGGTTCTTTTACAGTTTAGGCTTGATTCATGTACAGTACCTCTACTTCAAATCTTTGTCTCGTGTACTCTCCATCGTCTCCACTGTGCTCCCAGGTCAAACAGTACTTCACTTTAAAGCATCACAATTATAATTTAAGCATAGAAAAGTCATTACAAGTGCACTTTTATTTATAATATTTGACATGTACTATTAAAAAGTGTACTCTTGATTAGATGTCATCAAGTTCGACTTAAATGTATCAGAAATGAATACACTAAATCTGCAGTACTTAAAGTGGTATTTCAGTCCAAAGTCCTCAAATACATTAGCATGCTCAATTTAAAGTGTACTTTAATTTCACATCATTTTAAGTATATTTAAGTGTATTTCCAACACACTGGTGATAGAATACAGGTGTTCTCTCAGGCAGGTGAAGGTGAAGGTTGTGTAGCGATCCACACACCTGATCACTCACTCATCGTTTGTTTGTTTATTCTCAGGAGGGCTGTGTTCATGGATTAACTGTAAATTAACAGTGACTTTGTCTCTGTCTCTTTTACCCACAGCAGTTCCTCGTCGTTGGCTCGAGGACACGTAACGCGAGCCTCCACCTTCACCTCCTCCACCTCGACGGAGGAGCTGACGCAGGACCACACCTCTCTGGACTCCGTGGCCGACAGCGGGCGCGGCAGCTGGACGTCCTGCTCCTCCAACTCCCACGACTCCTTCCAGAGCCTGCCCGCCTCCTCCTGCCGGCCCTGGGACCACGGCATCCACGGGCACCCGCTCTCCCTCCCGCACACGCACCTGGGCGGCTTCAAGCACACGCAGCTCGCCGGGCCGATAGCGGAGGTCGAGGCCGCCGCTCAGGCGTGGGCGAACGAGGACGCCGCCGCCAAGCAGCACTCCAGAAACTCCAGCTCGGACCTGTCCAACCAGTCGCGGCAGAGCTGGGCGTCGTCCAGCTCGCTGTCGGACACCTACGAGGGGAATTACGGGACGATAAAGAGGCGAAACACCTCGGAGCACCCCTCCTCGCCGACCAACGAGGAAGGAGGGCAAAGCACAGACCCTGTCTACAAAACGGTGACGTCAAGCACAGAGAAGGGCCTGATAGGTGAGGGGTCAGGTTGCGAGTTTGATTCCCTGTAAGCGCAGTGTGGCAGCGGTCAGCTCTGTCTGTTGAGGCGTGTGTGGATGTTGGATAGTTACAGATAATGTTGTTGTTTTGGGTGAATCTCTGTCGCTCGACTTGCTGCTTCGGTCTAATGACCGGCTGGCAAACGCTGCACCTCATGTCTTCGATCTCGGGCTAAAGATCCCTCACAGATCTCATTCTTGCTGCTGTCGGCGCTCGATCTGACACGAGTTATGCAGCATCCTCATCAGCCAGAGTGTAAATTTGTCTTTTGGATCCCCCGCTGTAGCTTCATGTGAAGACCGTGCAGTTTGCTAGTTTATCAGGATAACAGAGGAGCTAAGACAACATTGTGTCCACTGCCAGACAGTGACAGTTAATCTATTGGCAGATCAACAGAACATCAGTTGACGAACATTTTGATAATCGATCAGTCGTTTAAGTCGATCATTCTCTGCTTCCGGCTTCTCAGATGTGAGAATTTGCTTGTTTTCCCATCACTTAAATGAAACATCTTGAAGTTTTGGACCGTTCAGACAAACAAGCTGTTTTTCATTTTTTTCCAAACCAAACGATTGATCGATTGATCTGGTGAATAATTGGCAGATTATTCAGGAGTGTCAGTGATCATTAGCTGCGGCTGTAGTTGTGTGTGTATCCGCCGCAGCCATCCATCTCATCGGTTCTATATTTTTCTTTTAATTTTAACACGTTTTGCTGCATGTATAGATGTTTATTGTGTTTGTGAAACGTCACCTTGATTTCATTTTTCCATTATTTTCTTTTGTTTCTTCCCTCCACGACTTTTCTTCCTTTTTACGGCGACCTCTTCGCCCCCGTCGGCCCTCATCCCCCACCACCCTCCTTCTTCGCTGCATCCCTCCTTTCTTTTGATCTGCACCTCCATCCAGTGTACTGTGTCACCTCCCCCGCCAAGGATGAGCGTTACCGAGCTCCCCCTCCCACCCCTCCAGGCTACCAGGGTCTGGCTCTGGGGGATCTCGGCCTCACAGACGGAGTAGCGGGTGGGCCAGGAGGCGCCCTCCCCAGGCCTCCTCACCTCAGACCTCCAGACTACAGCGTGGCCCTGCAGAGGAGCAAGCTCCTGCAGAGCCCCGGAGCGGCCGGCAGTCTGGCCGAGGCGCGGAGGCTGGCTGCTAACCATCACCTCCACCAACAGGAGGCCCGGACGGCCGGCTCCACGCAGGGCCACTCCAGACCGCCCAGCATCTGCCTCCCACCGCAGGAGCTGGATGACAGCGAGGACGGTATGTCCCGCAGGATGGAGAAATGATGAAGCAGCACTCTCAGTCTCTGAAAGTGTCTTAACAAAGTGCTGGTACTGAAACAATGCATGTCCCCATAAACAGATCGCTTAGTTCATAGTTCATTTACACGACGGTTTCAAGTCTTAGTGGTCAAAATGGTGCTATTACAGCATACTGGATGCATCAATAGTGTTTCAGAAATGACCACAAACTTAGAGAAATTACACAGGATTTCTTTAACTAGTCGCTGCAGTCAGGGTTACTTCATATGAACGGACACATTCATTCACATTAGCAAGTTCATGCCATGAGCCAAATTCTGAGGTCTAAAACCAAAGAAATAAAAGAGAAATAAAAGAGAAAGATGTCTTTTATTACCGAAAATGGCCAACTTGCCCCTTAAAGTTGAGAATGTTATTACTCTCGGATAGTTTCATGCAGTAATCTCAGTGATTATCGTTTCTGTTTTTTAGAACTAAATAAAGCCAGATACCTGATATAAAAAAAACAATAATAGAGAAATATTGATTTTATTTGCAGCGCATTCCCTCTGCAGTAACTTTTCTTTGGACGTTTTTAGATGGAGTTTGGTGCATAAGCACTCCTCAGCCACTCATTTGCGTTGTCTCTCCACTTTTCTCTTCACTTTCTGTCACTCTGAGATTTTCTGACCTGTGTCATCACACATTAATCTTATTTTCTGGAAAATGCAGGGGTCATGTTTTTTGCAGCAGGAAGCAGCAGCTTTCAGCTGCACGGGAGACATAACATGTGGCTGAAAATGGATTTAAACTGATTTTTTTGGAAAAGATACCAAACAAAATGCTTAAACACGTCATGCTCAGCAGAAATGGTAGCTGAGAGTGTTACAATTGATGTGATGATGTGATACAGTTTCATACTTTGGCTGATGTATTAATCATGCATTCAGTTTGGCATTAAAAAGGTATTTAAAATCGTAATTTGAACCTTGTAAAATGTGTTAAATTTAGGACATATAAACCTGTAGAGTCCCCCTAAACGCTGTCCTCTCCTCTCTCTCCAGATGAACAAGTGTCGGCGGTGTAGAGACGGCGATGTCACTCTCTCGCACGCACATACTCTCACACACGGACCAAGTCGCGGCGGTCAGGCTTTGGACTAAGCTAGCAGCCTGCTGCCACCGCGCATCAGAGCACATTCTACCAAACCCCGCCCACAACCCTGTGTGACGTCACCACGGACCATAACGCACCTGTGGACCGGAGCGGTGGGTCACGTGACCTCTCTCCACCTCCCAGGACTTGTACAATCATCTCTTTTTAGACCCATTCTTTAAAAAAACAAACTCGAACAATGCAGAAAAAGGCGGCGTGATGGAGTCACGTCGCGTCGGACGTTAAAAAAACGGACAAATAAAAGAAGGAACGAGCGACAGTCAGAGTTTCTCGTGAGAAGACGTCGGCCTCCTTGGACACAGACCACCACGTACCTCCAATTTGCGCTCCAAGCTTGTGTAAAGGTGTTTCTCGTTGTTTTATACAGTTTTAACACGTTGTACAGTGATTTGTTTTCTATATATAAACAGATTTGTTTTTCTTTTCATTTGCAATCTCCGAGCTTCGCAGCGTTTTCCCGTGAGAACAGAGAGGAGGAGCAGACAAAGGGACAGAGTCAGCGGTAGCATTACGACGATCATCGGCTCACGGGGGATTTTTTTCTTTGGTTAGTTTGCAGTTTTGCTGTCAGCTAAAAGAAGATGAATGTAGATAAATAAGAGACAAGAAAAACAGATTTTTAGATTTCTTTTTGTTTTCCGGGGGCTTTATGGGCCTCTATCCAGCTCTGGCACTGATGATGTAAATTCAAACAAACCAAATGCACACAGAAAACAGCTACAAAACCCCAACACTCACACCTTCGTCTGTATTTGAGGTCAGGGAAGCCCTCGACTTATTTCCCACTCCTCTTCCTAAAAGAGAAACTCCTGAAGTGACAGAGAGCACGTCTGTTTGTGTTTACCACTTATTGAGTTTTATGAAAAAAAAAAAAAGATAGACGAGCAGCATCTCTCAGGCAGTTGTGTGTCTTCGTCCCGCGCTCTCCGCCACCCCGGCCGCCTCGCTTATTGCTCGTTTCAGCCTGACGCGAGGTACTTTAGCGGCATGCTGCCTCCTGGATGTTCTATAAAAACTGTATTATAAGTCGTTTTTAATGAGCTGAAGAACAAAATGCCTCGCTGCTTCCTCTAGAGCAAAACACTCGTCGTTTATTCTATTGCAGCAGCTGTAATAAAACCATAAATTAGCACTGTGTGGTCACACAACGTGCATGCATACACACACACACACACGATAATGTTAGTGTGCATAAAGACAAAGGACAGTGTTTACACCGACGCTTACATGTTTTGTTTACAGTGTTTATTAGACTAGTTGTCTGAGATGTTAAAGTGTGACTCCAGGTTCACGTGACCTTGTAAATTTGTTTATAATGCAACAGGAAAATGAGATGCAGCGTAAACGTTGACTGTGTGCTCGCAGTGTACCTCTCATATCGGTTTTTGCTTCTTATTTAAAAAGAACGAGCGGCAGAACAAGTCGACAGATGATGTATTTTAAGGCCTGGCTTGCATCTCCATTCCATGTTCATAGTAGATTTTGTAGAATATTTAAAGGATTTGCTTGAAAAATTGTCTATTTGTATTGAAAACAGAAGCAAATTTGTACATTCTGAGTCATGTTTTGGAAACGGGAAATTGTTTTTGATTGTGTTGATCTGCAGTGCAGCAGGGGTGTTAACTGGAATTAGACGCTCTCTTCTTCTGCTTTCTGTCTCGCGCTCTGTGATGCTTCTTTCGTATTGTTTTGCCACACGAAGACTTGAAATGATTAATGCTAATATATACATGGCATATATATGAATTTATACATATATATTTTTGTTGTTTCTTTGCCATAAATTAATGTATAGATGAGAGAAGAGAGTCCTCTATAAAGGCTATTTTTGAATATTTTGTTATAAGAAATAATCCGAGGTGGTGATCGCCCTGCTTCTGTCTGCGGGCAGGAGTCTTTTAAGGAATTAGTTCTTGTCGTTGTTCATGACTTGTTTTCTGCCCTCACGCTCTGTTGTTGGTGCCATTTCTGCTCTGTCTATAGTTGTAATTGCTGCTGTGTTGTGGGATATGACTGCGTGTGTGCGCGTGTGTGTGTTGTGGATTTATATGCGAGGTTGAGATCGACATGGAGTTTTTAAAAAAAATATCCCATTTTGTCGCAGTCTGGGCTCGTAGCACATAAAGAAAGGCTCAGAAGTCATTTTCAATAAAAGCCCTGCTCGGGTTGCAGCTCTGATTGCTCCTGCCTGCAGAAACGTGGGGCCCTTGTGGGCCTCCTGCCATCGGCTTCGTGGCACAGGGCGAGTTCTTTCAAACTCTGGATGATTAAAAGGAGGTTTTTTTTGATGCTGTAATGTCTGTTTGAATTGAACAAACCCTGCCACGATGCCACGTCGAGCATCCTCTCCCGCCTTTGTCTCGCTGGATTTCGCTGGATCCGCTGTGACCCTCGTCCTCGTCCCCTTTTTCTATAAAACAGTCCCCATTGTAGAAACTTCAAAAACAGACTGAGTCAGAAACTGAAAATGCCTCTTTTTTTTTTTTTTTTTTGCACAACTGTATTCCTCAGATTTTAAACCGTAAATCAGTATTAATCTTCTGCATGGATGATTTAGAGAATAGCAGCGCAGAAGAGTTGGACCAGATGTGATGAAAGAGGCACAGATCTGCTTTTAAATGTTGGATTGAGAGCTGAACATCAGGCTGCTGCTTTGCATGAAAGTTATTTTACTCCTCACGTCAGCTCGATAAGACCTCCAAGACAAGATGCTACATTTTTATTTGTTTGTATTCAGTTTTTTTTTTTTCCTTTCAGGGCTAAATTTCATGTTGCAGCGACCCCCTCCTCTCCTGCTCTGCATGCAGTCGGTATGTTTTCACGGAGGGTCTGGCAGTGAGCAGCTCTTGGCACTGTGAACACAACATGTCAGTGTTTTTAACAGCTTCAAACTGGAGAGGATTGACTTCGCCTCTCTCCCAGCTTGAGGAAAATCTCTGGCTGATTGTAATTTAGCCCCCTCCTGTCCTGCCATGTTACCTGGAATGCAATAAGAGAGAAGTTGTGAATGTGTTTTACGTCGACATCTTTTGGCATTACAGCAGAAATGCACAACAATAAGCTTAAAAGTGGTGAGCGTGCTGCACAATCTGTACAAAGAGGTATTAACTTGGTCTGTGGCTTAAAGTTTGCTTTCGTCTCACACTTCTCATAGCTGTTGTAACTTATGTCTTTTAGAAAGACAACATGATCTTGCTCGTACGCTTTTTATGTATTTTTTACGAGTGATTGTAAATAGTTGTTATATTTTTGTTTAAGAGAATGTTTAAAAAGGAAAAAATACCTTTTATTTCTCCAAGTCTACTGATATGAATTTGGACAATGAATAAAATGTTACGCAGAAAGGATTTTGTGTCTTTATTTTTCAGCCTGATGTTTCCCACTTTGAAGCTGAATGTCTTGTTGTCTGTTGGCCTGAAACGAACAGGAGGCTTCGTGACCTCTTTGTTTCCACTTTGTCAGGACAAACACAGCCGGTATTTGTGGTGTAATACCCACTGTCTGACACTTTTGACCAGTAAATCTTCACACAAAAACACAAGGCGTCTAATCTCTCCTTGTGCTGTTCAGACGTCCTCGGCTTCGTCCTCGCTGTCTCTCCGCCCTCTGCTGCGTTCAGCTCCGTATCAGACCTGATCAGAGCGGAGAGCGTCATGCTGTGCTCAAGGTCAGGCTCCTTTTATTACTCATTAAAGGTTTACTGTCACACAGAGGGGCAGGAAGTCATGCTGGTTGCTCTTTCTATGTGTGTGTGAGAGGGAGAACACACCAGTCTGTGTGTATATATGATGTATTTCTGCTGTAGATGCAGCTGTGCGGGCTGAAGCAAGCAGAAAACATGTCTGTGAACCACGTATGAAGCTTTTTTATACGATGCGCTTCTCTGCTTTACATACTGGCTGCCATCGCCAGCAGACTATAAACACCAGGAATGACTCAGTTCTTTAGTAGTACAAACCCATAAAAAACATTTACAGGGTCAGTTCACCCAAATCAGAACAGCAAAAACACTCACTCAGAACCAGGAGTCTGAAAAAACAATCCCACAATCAACCACATCAGGCAGTAACAGCAACACACAGTCATAAGGAGCAGAGCACGAGTAACAGGATCATAGGCAGTATGTCTCAGAGCTGCATAAGAGACTAATCAGGGAAAAAGAGAAAGGTGTGTCCGTGGGTGTGGAAGATCAGGTGACTTCAGTGATGCAGGTGAATGAAGCTGGAGACAGTGGGAGGCTTTAGAGGTCTTCATCAGCACAGCAGATCTGTTCCCAGGTTCAAGGATTAACTTTGGTGTTTCATTTTTAAGCCAACGTAGATGAGCAAGCTGCGGATCTGATCATAAGTTACATACGAGCGGAACTTGAGTTTGGATTTTTTTTTCAAAAAAAACAACATGTTTTTTCAATTTAGTTCAGCACAACTTCAGCACAAGCCATATATCCCTATATGGGCAATTATGTCTAAGCAACAGTCTGAAAAGATACATAATGAGTACAAAAATGTATTAAAACCTTTCAAAACATCAAAAAAAACCAAAACAAAACTAGATAAAACACTGAGGAACTGAGCAGGTGGACAGCAGAGGGGTTGAGGGCCCAGAGTACTTTGATTAACATCACCAGATATCAGTCATGCAGGTTTTGAGACATCAAATAAGAAAATAAGATTTCTGTCCTCAGAATGTCCCTGAGGGGGCTACAGCTGATGCTATCTGCTGAAGTTTATTTCATTCATTGTGGGTGGTGGGCGTGAACTTTTTTCAGCTTCTGAAGCACCAGAAAAGGTTCAAGAACCAGTGCTCTTAATAATCCACAGGAAACACTGTCAAACCGTTTCTAAGGGGGCTACAGGAAGTATATCCAACAAAACGTCCACATTTAAGGGTTTTTAATGAAATTAAAAAGATGAAGAAAGACCAGCCACATCCAGACCAACAGCACAACAGAAAGTCTGACTAATTAAAGTGACGTTTAGTGAACTTTTTGCTCGATCTGACTTGGACACTATCTGAAGTGCTTCTTAAAGACTCTGTGTTCTTTTGCTGCTACAAAGTTAGAGGGATGTGTAATGGACACGGGTCAGGGTGGTGCAGGGGTGAGGGTGGTGCTGGTGCTGAAGCGGGGAGGGATGTTAACCAGCATGTTCAAAGAGCTGGTCCTTCCACTTCAGAGAGAATATTCCAGAACGATGAGAGAAGTGAAAGTTCAGCTCCGAGTGGGATTCGATTGGAAACGAGTGGGTGAAATTACACGCAGCTTCAATTATACATCACAAAGGGCGAAAGAGCCCCACTGGATGGCAGGAGAGGAAATGTGGAAAAACGGGACCGCTCGGGTCTTGTAATAAGTGCGGCCTGTATGCACCCGTGTGTGTGTGTGTGTGTGTGTGTGTGTGTGTGTGTGTCACACCTCTCCTCTGTTTTGACTTTGAAGTTGTGACTTTGTCAGGAGCAGCAGCCGAGAGCAGGAGGTGGGAAAACGGAAACTTTACCACCTGAGGGTTGTGCGCACACACGGGGGTTGGCTTTTAGCATATTCCTGTCTAAATGAAAATTTGTGAAGCAAAACAGTTTGGAAAATATTCCGTCACCTGTACAGTCTCAGCGCTGCCCTTGAGCTCACGTACGTGTGAGTGTGCGTTTGCTCTCACGTACGGAAATGAAAAATACGCTTTCATGTCTCGATTTCTGCATGATCACGTAAATAAGTAACTTTTTTACGTCTTTCTCTGCTCTCTTTACATCTTGTTACGGTACTGTGGTCACCAGGGTCACCAGCATTTTAATCGTCCTGCACTTCCATGAAATCTGCCTCCATCATTTCCTGTCACCTCAGTACTGACCTTTGTCTTATAGAAGGAGAAGTCCTACACCCAGCCTGTCTTTTCGCCAAGCTCCAAAAACACTACACTTCCCATAATGCATCTCATTTGGGATCCTGTCAAAAGATATCTCATTAGTTTGACCATTAGTGTGATCAGCAGCTGGGTGCAGATACTTCCTGGACTCTTTGTCGCCATGATTGATGTTGCTCAGCTGTTTGTGTGGAGATTAACAAATAGATGCTATGTGTTAATTAATTTAGAGGTGCTGGTAGGTGTGTTTTTGAAGTTTCTGGACACAGCTTGGCCAGCTGTTTCTCCTGCTTCAAGTCTTTATTCTAAGCTAAGCTAATAACCTCCAGAAAACAAGTGTATTTTCTAATATGCTGAACTATTGCTATGAAATGGTTGGCACGGTGGTACAACTGGTAACACTGTCACCTCACAGCTAGAAGGTCCCGGTTCGAATCCCACTGTGGGCGATGGTGGCGTGTCCTCCACCATGCCCTCAGTGCCTGCTGCTCGAGGAAAGGGGCCTTTCTGTGTGGAGTTTGCATGTTCTCCCTGTCTTCACCTGGGGTATCCTCCATGAAATATACTCCCACTAAAAACATGCAAGAAGATCACCACCTGACCAATGGTGACGAAGAGAGTTGGGTCCCCGGGCGCCGCTGGCAGCCCACCGCTCCTGGTCTGCCACGGAGGAAGGCCGGACCAAGGATGGGTTAAACACGGAGAAATAATTTCATGGAAGCATGGAGTGTAGTGTGCCACTAAACTCTGTTTCTTTCTTTCTTAAATATTTGTTTTGCAGAGATGCAAAGTGAGATATCTTGGTGATACATATGAAATAAGGCTTAGTGGTGCAACCAGTTTAGACTACATTCATGCACTCACGTCTTGTTCGGTGTGTTTGGATCTGTCATTCTTTGCAAACTGGTTGCGCACTTTGAAAGTTTTAATGGTGTAATATTTGCTGGTGTTTTTGCTCCGTGAAGCTGTGGCATTAACTGGACGGACACCATGACTTTAAGTTTCAGCCCTTCTTTCTGTTCGGGTCGAAGGCCAGTCAGTGATTTACGAGGCCGTCTGAATACAGGTGATGTCCAGCAGAGTCATTACCACAGTTCATCTTCTCGATCTTCACCTGCTCTGCCACGTGTCACATGCGGTCACTGCAGTCGTTTTTCACCACACCTGTGGTTCTCCAGCCAGAGTCACACTAAATATGTTTAGGTCTTAACTTTTAAGGGCTTCACTGTCAAAAATTTATCAGACCAGAAGAATTCAACTAAAGTGTACCCAAACAGACTGTAACATCACCTGTTTTAATTCAGTTCTCTTTAGTCTGTTGAGTGAGATTCTGGTTAATTATCAGCTTCTCCTGTTGATTACCTTTCAGGTCTGTCTTGGAAGTGTCAACAAGCTCTCGCAGCAGAAGCTTTGTGTTTGCTTTGGAGACACTTGTCCTGTTAGTTTGTCAGCAACCCCATGTGACAGTCTCAAAACTATTTATATGTAGACTTTTACACCACTCCAGTGTTTAGCTGTTATGGAACATTTCATTTAGTTTATATAACATGAAGGTTTTATTTAATAGAAAAATGGAGGTAGGACATCTCATATTGGTGGTTTTAGATGCTGGGTGGGTGTCTGTCGGTGATAGCTTTGTGTCCAGGTTCATCCTCAGCCACTTATAACAACTCATCAAAATACTGATTACTTAGAAGTGTCATGTAAGATGTCAGCATGTAGGTGTGGGCGTCAGCAGTGTTCTGAAATGAAACTCAGAGGCAAAGATTTCTGGACAAAAATGTGCAAATGTGCCGCTTATGTTGTACTGCATGTAGGTGGAAAAAGGATTTTCTTTTTATCAGTTCTCCTGGACTCCCAAGTCTTCCTCTCTGGACCATTTGTGGGGCATGGAGTTACATGTTGAGGTGGCACCCTCCAGGGTCGCTCCGGCCATTTGTCACCAGCCCTCAAGGCTTCCTGCAGCTTGTAAAGCGGTAGAGGTCGGCGTCCTTGCATCTCACTGTCCTCAACAATGTCAGCAGTGCAGCACAGATAAATGACCTGACAAGCCCGGAGAATGTAACCCAATGTTAAAAAGCCCACAAGTAATCCTTCATGCTCGTTTTTGTCTCATCCACCCTTCCCTTCACACACTTGCTGCAGGTGTCTGTGTGACTCAAACACATCCTCATACCTAAATGACTGAACAGGTCAATCGCCAATGACTACCAAAACCACATATATGGCCACCAGCAACAGACCTATGAGACTTTCCTCGTACCAGACTTTTGCTGTGTGGTAACTTTTTGTTGCTTTGCTGAGGTTTAGGCACTGAAACTACTTGATTAGGTTTGGGAAGAGATCATGGTTTGCGTTAAAATAAGTACAATACTGCATATGTTACATAGCCTAAATATGTTACCTAAGTTAAAATAAGTCAGCATTTCCTGGGTGACAGTCCAGCATTTGTTTGACCCCCCAGCTCCTCCAAATGTGGACTTTCTTGCTCTTTATACTATGTCACATGATGTCCTCCTTTGTTCTGTCAAAATTACTATGGCCAAAAATGCTCTATAACAAGATAACCCATTACAAGCTGTGTTAATGGTACATAGCAAATGGAAACAGTATACACTTCCTGTCTCCAAAGCAGGCACAGTTGCCCCCTCCCCAATCCCCGCTGGACATGTTTAACACTAACACATTACTGATGGACTATTGCCCGTCCATGTAAAATCCCCAGAGTGTATAAAACATGAACGTAGCCACCATGATGTCACTCATAGGTTTCTGTTGTAAACTTGGGCATTTAACATGGGGTCCTATGGGGATTGACTCATTTTTGGCTATGGGGTGAAAGAATCTGTCAGAATCTGTGCTCATGTTCACTTTTCCCACAAGAGTGAAGAGACTCAGGACCTGTCATTAGTCTCCTAAAAGGCGGGTCAATGGCGACACCATTGAGTCCAAGCTGCCAAGCTGCCTCCCCTCCAACATGAATTATAGTTCAACATAACAAGAGGATTTTAGAAATGCCTCACTGTGACCTTCCTTTCAAATCAAGTTCCCATTGCAGTCACTATGAACGGTTTCTCTAGTTGAGTGGTCTCTTTTTCACCCATTCTGTATGTTTCTGATGATAATATGAAAAAAAGTATAAAAATAGCAGGTTAGTACTGACAGAATTTGAGACATTGGAGCTTCCTGGTGAGCCGGAGAACTGACTCTCCTGCTGTTCCACAGATGACCATAGGGGGGCAGTGCTGCATTGTGTGAAACATTGCCTGTTAAAGAGCACAGCAGCTGCATTCCTGCATCTGACAGGCCTTCGACAAGATTTCTGAAAGAAGGCTATTTGGGGAGCATATTTCCCCCCAGAGATCAGCCATCCTATTTAGGTGCAAATTACCAACATGTTGTCCGTATTGGAGCAATGCAATCCTGGCTTTGTGGAGGTAATGATTATATCTGTCTCAATTGTCTTTGCCCTGTGTGCAAAAGTCTCCTCTCATCCCTTAACTAGTTAATGTTGGTTCCTAAAGGGGGAATGACTGCCACTCCTCCATACTGAGCTTTAATTGTTGTTTTTAATGGCTGGTTGCCTCACTTTATGTGTGAGTGTGTGCGTATAGATCTACATTATTTAACTGACTTAGTGGGTGTGCAGTGAGTGTGTAACTTCCCTCGCTGTGTGTTTTTGTGTATGCATGAATTAGTGTCACTTCCAAGGAAAGTCATGCATTTAAGGCACGCTTTTGTTTTGCATTATGTGTATTATGTGTGCATGTGTGGGAGTGAGAGAGAGATTATTTTGGAGTGTAATTTATCCTCCCTAACTGGAGAAAACACAGTTGCGGCTGCACATAAGGGCCTCATTGTCATCATCACCATCATCATCAAATATCATCATCATCATCTCTACATCATTACCTTAACCAGCAGAATGAGATTCCTGGGAGGAAGCAGAGTAAATGACAATCAGAGGAAACACAACACCCATTTTTTCTCATCTATCTATCCATCCATCTATCTATGTGGTAAAAACTTCACTGTTCACTTTCTGTTCTGCTTTCAAAATTTGCAAGGTCACATTTAAACTTGTGTCAACTCCTCACACACACACACACACACACACACACACACACACACACACACACACACACACAAACATCATTACTGCAGAACAAGAGGTTAGCTGCAGTTCACATCCTCTCTTGTCCTTCTTAAGCAAGGTTGGCAAAGGATCGCTCCAAATATGTGTGTGTGTGTGTGTGTGTGTGTGTTTGTGTGCGTGTGTGTGTGCTATGTGAGTGAGTGTATTACTGATGTTGTGGGGACATAGGTCTGTTTACACGGTTGTATTGTGGGGACTCACCTTCCATGTGGGGACAAAACAAGTCCCCATAAAGTGAATCATTTGTGTGTGTGTGTGTGTGTGTGTGTGTGTGTGTGTGTGTGTGTGTGTGTGTGTGTGTGTTGAGTATACAATCCTGTGTTTCTGTGTGTTTCTGAGCTTCAGAAAGTGAGTGTGTCTATATCCTTACCAAGACCGACTGTGGGACTGTACTTGGGTTTCTGTGCAAGTACATGAGCAGGTATGTGAAGTGCAAAGTGTGTGTGTATGTGTGCATGTGAGTGTGTGTGTGCTCTCACGCGTTTAAGAGTGAGTAACTCTTGCAGGGAGAGCAGCTACGGCTGACAGAGTATAGGAGCTGGACGCCACTTTCTCAATAATGACTCAGGGTCAAATGGTTCAGAGAAGGAGGGGAAGGTTAAGAGTCTGAATAGGACGATCGACCACATCCACCCTTTGCATCTACACACACACACACACACACACACAAGCAAGCTCACATGTGGATGGACGCACTTGACTTTTTTTCCCCTTTTAGGGGAAGCAAGTGGAGAGTGGTGAGGGGAAATGAAGAGAAGCAAGAGGGTCAATGTTAAAGGAAGAGGGAGGAGGTAGGAGCTGATTTATGTGTGCGTGTGTGGGTGGATGAGTGAGATGGGGGTAGTAGTATCGTCTCAGCAGGACATCGCCTTTGCCCGAAGCAGACCTGGAAGAAGAAAGAAGAGAGGAGCAGAGGAGAGGAGATGGGACAGGAAAGGACAGAGGGGTGAATATGACGAAACTGGCTCATGTTTGAACTGAGCAAGTTCGTACGATGTGTTTTCTGACCGTGTCGGAAGGCTAACCTGTTTATAACTGATCCAAACAGTCACGCTCGGAAATTGAGTGAAAAGCTTGGCATCACAGAGGGGGTGAAGATGCGATATTGTTTAAATATAAAGGTTAAATCTGCACATTCTCACACTCACAAAATCCTTGCTCCTTCCTCACTTTTGCACAGCTGGCCAATCACAGCATGAAGTGTTTGTGAATGTCAGATTGTTGGTTTCAGAAAGTTGTGTGTCAATGGTCAGACACAGCCCCCCAATACTTAGTCTGAGAGGCGTCAAGGGAGGGGGTCTCCAAAGCTGTTCTACCATCCGACAAGGACTTCTGTTGAAGCATACCGGCCAAATTTAAAAATGCATCTTTTTCTTTCAATTTTGGCCATCTGTACACACTACGCCGGCATTTTTGACACCCAAAAACTTTTGAGATCTTCATAAATGGTCTCTAGAGTTGAGCCACCTGGAAACTGTGATCCACAATAGTGACACTTAAAAGGAAAGTTGGAGGAGACAAAAAGTTACCTTCACTTTTCTGCCAGCTTTTACTTTTTTTTAGGTGTTTGAGATCTTTATGAAAATGACCAGAGAGCGATGCTGTGTGCGTGGACGCATGTTGGTTTCACATGTGAATAGCATTTTTAGATCCAGCTGACGTTGTGTTGATGTGGCCTGAAGGTTCGAGTTTGCTTTTGCAGGCTGTGCATATAGGCGAACATGCAGCGAGGTCAGGGTTTCTGAGTATAACATTATGTACTTTTGATCCATATCCTGATAGGGGTTGGATCAACCTTCCCCATGACACATTGATTGAGGCTTGTGCAATGTGCAATGTTTACCAAGGATGGAAAAAGAAGAAATACTGTTACTGTAAAGAATCTGGAGTAAAAGTGAAATTTTAAATCAATTCAAATGTTCTCAACGCAAAAGTTACTGGATAACTGAGGGTCATCTATAAAAGCCTTGAACACTAACTTTGCAGAAGCATCATTCTTGTCTAAAAAGGAGGAGAGACGGATAGAAGAAGCATCAGCAGAGAGAGAGAAAGAGAGAGGGAAGAGAATGAAAGACGAAGAGAGAAAATGAAAAACTGAGAGAGTGTCAGAGGGAAAACCTAAATACCCCCCACTGAGGAAGAGCTGCAGAGAAATGGATGAAGGAGGTGATGGGGGGTACTTAGTGGGAGGCCCCTCCTTTGAACTGGATGTCAGGAGAGAGAAGGAGAGAGGGAGAGGGAGGCGTCTCAGAACAGATCAGAATGTAGCAGAGCAGATTAAAGACGAGGAGATCACAACAGAGTTAAGGCGACGAGAGAGAAAAAGTGCAGACCAACGGTGATAAAAAAAAAAGACACTTCAGCAGCTCCAGCAAAAAAAGGAGGAGAGGAGAGGATGCTGAAGGTCTAACCTCCTCCGGTGCCTCTGAGCTGCAGCCAGGACTTTGATCCTGCACTTCATTTAGCTCCACTGTAGGAGACCCTCCCAGTCTGATGCACAGGATTAAAAGCCCATTCCAGAGTTTATTAGACATGTAAATTATTATTCACACGGATTCACAAGGAGTTGGAGTTGACATTGACCTGTATTTGCTTGAGACAACTTCACTCGAGGCATCTTAATTCAGAATACAGCAGGATGTGCTCGAAGCTGAGCAATCAAAGTGGGGTGTGACGTCCATGAGTCATGAGGGCTGGGTCCCAAATGTGAACAAACAAATGCAGCGTTAGCGTAAGATTGAAATCATCCTCATTGTAATGTGACTCATTAGCTGCTTTGATGTCCACCACCATCAACACACAGCACGGTACCTGTAGCTGCATTATAGAGAGCTAGGAGAAAACACTTTGTGTAGTGTCTCACAGTCCTCACAAGTAGCTCAAAACAGGCCTAAAATTGAGTTTAAAAAGCCATAAATCTCAGTGCTGGGTTGAGTAACTGGCATTTGCAATAGTTGTCAACCTTATGAAACCACTGCAGGTACACTACACAGTATGTTATGGTTACCATGTCCTGTGGGAAAGTAAAAATCTTATTTATTGCTCCTCCAAAGGCCCTGAAATCATATTATCTCAATCAGCTTCTTACTTTTAGCAATCAGGTCTTGCATGAACACACAAATGTTCTGTTAAAGTTTGGTTTTTTCACATAACAGATGTCTGCATGTGTTTTTGTCTGTGCTTTTCACACTGGTTTGAAAATGCGCAGGGCTCAGATGGAAGAAGGTGATGTCAAGTTCTTCCCTGCATCAAAGTGTGATGCCAGGCCTAGCAATCAAATCTGATCAAACTACACCCAGACTGTCTTTATGGAGCATTTTCACACCCAAGGATGTTTTTCTCTCTTTCAAAATGTAACTTGTGTCAGTTATTAAATCATGAACACTTACTCTCATACTGAAATATTCAAAATGATATGTTTTTGGCTGCTTTAAAATTCAAAACTACGGATGATATACACAAATGAGAAAACATCTAGCAAGACTAAATATCAAGAAAGATACACAACTAGAGGCTCCATAAGAGATAGGCTGACCAGTGTCAGTATGTAGCCAGGCAAACATTAAAGGTGTGGAGGTCAGGGTGGTGGATGGGTGTGTAGCCTGCTTGACTTTCATGCCTGTGACTATGAACTTTCCTTAACCTTTAAATGATTGGCTCCCAGGTTAAGATACCTGACAGGACAACAATGGCATTTGGGGCTACAATGCACATCATTAGACAGCGTCCCTTGGACAGCCTTCATAATTTTGCACTCACTTTTACATGAAAGCAGTAGACAAGAACTTGTTACTGATGTTTGCAACCACAACAATACTCAAGTAGAGAAACACAAGAGTCTATAAGAAAACCCTGTCAGACAGCTGCACTATCATCTGCTACAGAATCTGTGGGCCAGATGGTATTATAGATGTATGGCTGTTGCTAGATGCACAATAAATGTAAAGGCAACAGTGTTTTCATGCATGCCTAACACAGGTCAATATGCAGAACACTTCAGCTTCCCTGGCTCTTGTGAAACATGTGAGATCCAGTATTTTTCTCTCCAACAGCAGGCTTCTCAAAGCACTTTGGGTAGATTTTTTGAAGAGTTTAGCCATTTCTTTGAAGTCAGCAAATTGATTCTTGAGCTAACCTTGCAAAAAACATTATGGATGTCAAAACATACCTAAGCTTTAAAGCAACTCTCTTCTACTGGTCTGTCCTCTATGTCGTCCCTGAAAAAAATCCTTATTCTGTCTGGCTTTCACCTCAGTACTCTTCTGCAGTATCCAACACTGTGTCTGAACTTGTAAATGTGTGTAATTCCTTGATCAGTCACAGTCTACTAGTGATCTTTAGATGGAGAGTGAATATTATCAAGTAAAATTAAAAATGTCAGCGCAGATTTCAATTTGAATGCATACATTTTTTGATATGTAAGCTGCAGGTGACATAAGACGTTGAACACTTCAGCCCTGTTTCCTGAAAGATGTCTTGTGCATGTTTTCAGTCTCTCCTCTTGTATCTTAAGATTTGTATGGCTCAAGGTTAGAAGGCCCTACATGCTGTCTAATGTACAAACACACCTTTGCACGAGTCAGTGAGTACACAGTGTGCATTTGAATGAGAGTCTGAGTGGGGATTTTGTTTTTCTTTGAGTAACAGTGCTGTTAAATGACCAGCAGTAGACCAAATCTTTATTTTTACAAGTTTCTGTGACAAGGTCCATTATAAATGCACAAATACAGATATAAAAGCCATGGCATTGGGAAATTCAGATTTTTCAAAGTACTCAGAGCTGTTGTTGTTGTGTACTGTTCCCATTAATGGCAGAGAAATCTGTCTTTTCTCATTATTTTGAGTTAAGAAAAGAAAGAAAAAAAAAAGCCCAAATTTATGCTGTGTTGTACTTAGTGCCTCCCTGAAAGGAGCCTCATTAGTCGACTGAGGAATTGGAAATAACCATCGGGATTTGACGTTGAAAAATTCAGCCATAGTATGTGAAAAACATAGAAACATACAAAAGGTTCAATAAATAAATAAATAAATAAATAAATGAAGTATTTTCATCTTTCCTCCCGTAACTGCTAAGTAGACCCTGGTTAGCTCTGGTTAGGACAGAAATGGAAAAAATTAAATAAAAAATAAAAATCGGAATTTACCCTTTAACCTGTCCTTAGTCAGCCCACTCTTAACACACAGTTGCTGTCCATCAACAAATTCTCCCACTTGTTTGCCTCGTGTATTTTATTTGTGAGACAAGAAAAGACACAGCAGAAAAAATGAGGAGAAACCACAGAAGTTAAATGAGTGAAATTACTGACAGGCTTGGCTAAACTACCTGACTCTGCCAAGCAGCTATGACAGCCAAAGATGGCGGACGGACGTGGTGAAAAGCGAACACGAATGGAGGGCTTTTGTCAGTCGTGACTTTGCTGTCGCCACTTGATGCTACAACCGCTGCTGCTTGCGTTGTTGTTAGCTTTCGAGTTAAATAAACAAACCAGCATGCTAACAGAATGCTTCAAGACAGTTACTTCGCGGAGGATATAACGTTAGCAGCTAGCTAAATGTTTATCGTCAACGGTCGGATTAAACGCCGCGTCAAACCGGAAGCCGAGTTTCACCGGAATCCACCCGTTTGGCAGTTTGAAGTCTTCCAGAAGGATTTATCTTTACTTCACAGAGCTGCTTTACTGTAAGTACTCGCTGCTTTTGCTAACTTTGATATGTTTTCTATGAAGTTGTTATGGTTAAGAAGTGACGTTATGGCTGCGTTAATGTACAGTATGTCCCTCGTCTCTCGGCCTCTGCTGGCGGGCTGTCTTTATTACCAGCAGTATCTACCAAAGTTGCTTTCTTCAAGTGGCTGAGCTTACTTTTGTTTGCTTTGGTTGTTGTTTGGCGTGTGTAATATGATTTAATGCTGGTTATTTACATTGTGGTGAAAAACAACTATTAATGTTTCAGTACTATGACTGTAATGACCTGAATTGAATGTGAGGCATATTGTGCTATTTCATACAGTGTGTGTTTTCCTGCTGACTGTGTGGATGTAAACACTATTTACCAGAGGTGGAAAATACATTCACTCAAGTACAAATTTACGGTACATGTACTTTCTTTTCATGCTCCTTTTGTACATGTACATGTTCCTGATTATACTTACATACTTTTACTTTGGTAACATTTCATTGAAGGACTTTGGAGTGTTTTTACAGCATGGCATTTTTGCTTTTACTTAAGGGATCTGACATGTATATAAGCAGTCACATTAACGCTTATTGCTACCTACTACTTACTTAATTGCACACATCCAGGTAAGGCATTAGAGAAGTATTTCACTCAAAGCAATTCATTTGACAGCTTCCTTTATCCTTAATATAATTAGCACTGTGTCTGACCTGCTTTGCTCTATGCTACTTTTATGCTGCTTCTACACTCAGTAGCACTTCCCTCCAATGTTAAGCTTATATTCATGTGCTGATGGTGATCTGCTGCTTATCACTGCTACACAACATTTTAGACAAAGGGAATGTGTGCTCCAAAATTATTTTGGATAATTATCTCTGCATAGTTGACATGTTTTGGACAGCTGCTGCGTGTCAGCTGGACTGCTGGGTTCAGATTTTTGCACTTCCTTCTTTTAGAGACTGTTTTATTTGCAGTATTTGTTGGGAAAGGCCACATGTGTGATATTGTTCAGCCCTCATAATAACTGGAGTCCTGCTCTGTATCTAAATGAAGGTTTATTAATGCCACTCCCCAGCCCCGCTGTGTTGAGGTTGGTGTTTGTTGGCGGGGTCTGATGAAGTTCGAGCCACGTAAGCTTGCTCACTGGAATATTTTCTACATAATGTTGAAGAAGTCTCATCAAATGTCGCTGTTCCCATAAACTTTTAATATGATTATGATTAATCAAAAATGCTTTTAATAAAGCACAGTCAGTCAATTTCTCTCCTGCTGACTCTCTACGTCTGTCAGCACTTCTTTCAGATGTGGCTCCTTCCTTTCATTGCAGCATGTGGCCGGTTTCACAGAAGCTGTAATATATTGAGGTAAAACCTGTGATGTGCTGCTCCATGCAAGTCCTCGAAAAGCTTCCCAGTTCAAATGGCAGAGTAGAATTTCTTTTCACTCTGAACCGATCTTTTGTATGAAATTGGCATATTGTTGGAGATTTTGGTATAAGCAATTACAGAAAAGATTCCTACAATAAGACTTTTCTAACATGAAGTTACTTTGAGACCATTCTTTCGTCTCTTTCCCTCGCTCTCCCTTTAAGTTTGAGTAAATGTTATGTGAGTCTGATTTTTTTTTTTTTTTTTTTCTGGGATTGATGGATGACTACAGTGCCCGGAGGCAACTATTTCAACTTACAAGCCTGCCTGGGTTTTCAAACCAGCTTTCATATCATTTAGAGGAAGACACCCACACATTTACACATGCACACGCACACACACACAATGAAGTTGGTAGACTTCAGTCTTGGTTTTATCATTTGTTTTCACCACCACTCTGGTTCAACTGGGCCTCCTAGAGTTACAGTGACTGTCTGGATGGGCATGCGTGTGTGTAAGGCATTTGAAATGTGTGTGGGTTCATGTATATCTAACTTAATTTGACTGAAACTGGGAAAGAATTATGTTTTCTGTGTTGCTGAGATGCACAGTGCCTCTCTGCCATCGCTTAGTGTTGCAGAGGAGGGAGTAATATGCTGAATCTCATTAGCAGGGAGACTGTGACATCTTCAGTGTGCTGCTTATACCTTAACCACCCGTGTGTGTGTGAGTGTGTGTATTTCAGACACTGGATGTGGCCATTTTTATTCATGCCTATGTATGCATTTGTCTCTGAATATGCGTATGCACTTCACATAGCATCCCCAATGCGTTTGTTCGTGTGTGTGTGTACCAGTCAATCAGCCAGCAGTTAGTATGCACTGGCTGTGGCTCCAGATTACTGTTGTGATTGATGTAGCCGTGTACACACTGGATCTCAGAGCTGTCTGCCAAAATGGATCGGCCATTCCCTCGATTGTATTTCCTCCTCATCACCTTCCTCCCTGTTGTCCTCTTTTTCCTCCTCTTCCTCCTCCCTCCCACTCCTTGTTTTCTGTCTGAGACCATAATCTTTGACAAGGAAAGACAAAAACCTTAATTTGATTCACAAAGCACTGTCTGGACAGGTCTAAATGGTGTTTCAGTGCATGAACAGGCTTGTTGATGTTTGAGCTTTTGAATGTGTATGTGAGATGGCTCAGGTGGTTGCACTGATAACAGTTATGACCTCGCTGAGTGCTTAATTTTAACTGCCCCTCTTTTACTTCTGAATCTATTGGTCCAGCTAGGAAAATTAATTGACATCAATTTTGAGAAGTGATTAAATGTGCTCTCTCAAACTAGGAAAAAAAAACTTTATCAAGCAGAATATGTTAAGGACTTGCTGGTTGCAACATCTTATATACATTTGAGGATTTGCTTTGGATTTGGGTTTTACAGTGCTGGTTGGGCAAAACAAACAGTTTGAAGACATCACCTTGTTGCAATTTTCCCCTTTGGTGGACTAAACAAAGCACTAATTAATTGAAAAGATAATCAACAGGTGAGTTGATAATGAAAATAACCTTTAGTTGCTGTCTTCTTACAGGGATTTGATATGTAATGAGGCCCATCGTGTTGATGCAGAATGGGCTCTGTTCTGCGTATTTGTATGTTTGTTCGTACATGCTGGCTTTGGACAAGAGACGATGAAAGGTTTCTCTGGCAAAAGAGGCACAGCCATGCTTCCAAAACCCAGCTGCAAAGCAGACACATCCTCTGCAGGCCAACAGCAACTTGACTCATTTCGGCACAGATGATCTTTTTTTTTTCTCCTTTTTTAACACCTACAGCTACATTAGTGTCGTCCAACCTGATTTAAGTTTTCTCTCTGGGGAGAAGTCAATTATATGTTACCTTTTAATTAAGTGTATTTCTACTTCTTTCCCTTGCTAGACTTGCAATCGCAACATGTGGCATTAATGTGTAAAGTAATACCTCGCGTCAATTTGTAGTTCTATTTGTGTATTTGTTTTGCTTTTAAACAAATATGTTGGTATATACATCTTCCATTTTTTTTTTCAAATTACCTGAGCCTGTCAGAAAAAGGTTGAAGTACTTGTGCAGTCTCTGCTTTGTGTCTGCAGCTATGCTTTCATATTTTGAAGCGGTACTGCTACCTGTGCTCTCACTTGAAGCTGCTCTCATTACTTGCAAGTTCAAATTTATTCTCAGTGGGATTGTTTTTTTTTCTTTCTTTCTCTGTGCAGTTGAAATGGGGCAGCGCATCCTAGCAGCTTTGCGATTAACTTCCATTCAGTTCTATAATAGCGTTACAGGCTAGATGATTCTTTAGAATACAGTAGAGATAGCAGCACCACAGTGACAGCAAACAACTGCGATCAGAGCCTGTGATGAGAGCGCGACACAAGGGCGAAAATGTAGTGGGAATGGGGGATGTTAAAGGCTTGATATCCTTCCAAACTGTAGGCACTGGTCATGTGCACCTCCTCTTTCACCATTCCTTGGTGTGTTAGTTTGTGTGTGTGTGTGTGTGTGTGTGCCTGTATGTGAGACCTTAGAAGGGCAAGTGGAGGTGAATGATCACTTCGTCCTGCTCTGTTTAATCGGATGGAGACTGTATGCCCCTGGCTAGCATGGCTCGCTCTACCAACACACATGCACACACACACACACACACACACACACGCACACACACAGCTCAGCCCATCAATGACCCATGTATAGCATTCAGCCATTTGGAGTCATTTCAATGCAACAGTCATTTTCCTTCAGGCGGACAAAGGCTGTTGATCTGCCCAGGGTGCACATACAATTTTCTTCAATCTGAGCCCTCTCTTGCGCCACTTCCGACTGATAGACTTGGTGATCCAACACTCCTCTTTAGATGCCTCTCATTCCTTACCTACTCTGTCAGCATCCTTCTTTCTCTTATATGCCAATAACTGTCTTTATCGTTTTCTCTCTGCTTTTGTCTCGTCAGATTGTGGAGGAAATACTTTTGCAAAAGGTGTTAGATCGTTTATGCCTCTGTCTTGTCGAGGTAAGGGAGAGCATGCTAACAGTTACTAAAAGAAAGCTGTGTTTTTAACCCTGTGTTCGTGAAACAATGTGAGTGTTTGGAGCGTAGATTTTAGATTTGTTTGATTTCTTCCACTGTGACAGCGGTCCTCTTTGATTACCAGCTGTCTTCCTTATGATTAGCACAGAAACAAGGAATTAGCCAAATATTTCCTAGTTCCACCTTCACAGTTGTAAGGATTTGTTGCTTTTCTTTGTCTTATGTGATAGTTAACTGCATAGTTTTTATTATGGACTGTTTGTCATACTACATTTGAAGATGCCACCTTTAGGAAATTGTCAGAGGCATTAGTATTTTCCATTTTTTTCCAAAAAATCTTCGAGTTTGTATCGAGGTCGCACCCATACACCCACCTGGCTCAATTGCAAGCAAGGCTCAGCTGTCAATCATAACATCATACCCCATTTTATAGTATCACATCACATAGCTAATCACTTCTTATGGCCTTAATCGGTGGATGAAGTTGCTCAGTTGTCATGGAGAGTTTGATTCTTATCATGTAAAAAATAATTATGAATTATTGGTTAATGTGATAACAGGTGATCATTTGTGAGGGACCTGTCAAAGTCTTAAAATGATGACACATGATGTGAGGTGGTGGTATATGGGGGATGTCTCTGTTGAACGATCTCTGGTGTTGGATGTGAATGACTTCCTTGATCTTTCTCTGGTCGTCCACTGATCTCTGTGTAAGGACTTTGACCCCTTCCAAATTGATGCTGGGACCAGTTTTGAGCAGATTGTAGTTAATAGAAAAAAAATAGAATATTTTTTGTTTTTCCAAACAAAAAAGTTCCAGTCTAAAATAAATAGTTTGCTAATTAAAATACAAACTGACTCAGATTTAGATTTAGAGTTAATGTGGTTGTCATCCTGCGGGTGTTTGCTGTGTGGACTTTCGCCTGCTTGTTGGGCCATGAAAAAATTGCAGCAGGTGTAGGATACCGCAGAGGTGTGTTTATGGGTTTATGGAAGCTTGAATTATGGTAATGTGTGCATTTGTGTGTGCGCGTTTCTTCCTTTCACAGCCAGATATGAGAGGTCCTGTGTGACAGAGTCGGAGTGCTCATTACCTGCTAAATTACCCAGGATCCTGTGGGAGGCTTGCTCTGTCTGAGCTGCTGCAGGAACTTAGCAGTGGATTGAAGAGCCCTGATTGCAGAGCGAAGTGCTTCACGACGCTGGATGACTGGACTCGACTCTGTGCCCAACTGTGACTCTACCATGAGAACTGAATGCATTCTATGTCATCTCGTGTTTGAAATGAAATCAAATTGGCCTGTTTAGTCGCCGATCAGCCATTTTCAAACCGTTCATTAGGGGAAGATCTGGCTCAGAACAAATGCTGTTTATCAGCAACACCCTGCTTTAGATTGACTGTGGTCTACACAGTACAAGCATAATAACTCTCTCATAGCAACTTGAGGATTGACTTTGCTGAAGGGCACTTCAGCAGTAGTAGCTGTATTATACTATGCTTTACAACAAATATTTTCTAACCTTTAGCTCTGTGATCTCGGCGCTCCCGTCAGTCCTTGTTTGGTTCAAGCCGACTTTGCTGCCTCTTGTTATTGTAACATTTTCCATCAAAGTGTTTTTCCTTGCTCATAGATCTGCACTGACTTTTTTTGAACTGTCGGATCAAAGCTAGAACCCACTACACTTTGACTGTCTGAATTGCCAGACAGGAACTGACCCTGACCCCCTGGAGTATTCAGGCTGAGCTCTTATTGGTTTAATTTCTGCTTGAAATGACCTCCATCAGATCAATAACCACAACTGTAGTTCCTAAAGGGTTATACGCTCAGGTGCTCAGCTGATTTATCTGTCTTGCTCTTGTTTTAAGAATGTTGAACCTTTTTACTGAAAGTTTATTGAAGCATTTATAGAAATACAGTTTGTGGTGCATAAGATGTCGCAAGTTAAACCAACTTCACTTTACTTGCAATATTGTCTAGTGATGTAAGGTCTTATGTGACATTTCCAAGCAATCAATATTTTGTTTGTGTGTGGCATTTGCAAGCAGTTCATAATTTGATATGGCTGCAGATTTAATGGATTTGACCAGAGAGCACCAGAGAAAGTTGAACCAGTGATCCAGACTGTAGAAATCTCCAGATAACACGCGCTGATTACACCCCATATATAGATGAGTTTCTGCTCGCTTCCAAGAAATCTGTGCAGCCTTTTAAGATGGAGCCACGAAGCAAATACCAGAATGCTCATGGGGCCATGGAAAAGGAAATTAATCCATGACCTTGAGTTGGAAAGGTTGAGGCATTGTCAGGCTTGTGGTGTATTGCAAGGCCCTGACAGTCTCGTTATAAATGAAACACAGAGTTATTTACTAGTACACAGGGTCTGATATGAGCCATCATTGTTCTGCATCGGGTAAGGTCTTTATTAGAAACCTAGATTGGATGTTTGAGAGAAATGGTGGGTGAGAGTGGATATGATTTGATACAGTGATAATCGTACTTTGGTCTCAACCTCACAGTGCTGACTAGGATGGATGACTGGTCGTTCTGGCATCAAGCAGCACTTATTACATAGATAGATTCTTATCGTTTGAAAGTGATTTTCTGAAGTACTCTAGTGGCCACCTTCCTGCTTGTCCACAACATTTTGTTGCTTTTATTTTGTTGAATATTTATATTTTTGTCATTTAGAAATACAGTTACAACATGAATTACATTTAGGATTATCATCTTGAAAACCTTCAATGAGTTTGTTATCCAACGTAAGACACCTAATATTGACTTAGTGATGGAGTTCCTACATGTATATTGCATTTTTGCTGCAGCCACTGAAATTATACACGATAGAGAAAAGGGGTGTGCTGTATCACATTGTTCAAAACAATAGCAGTATAATTTTTGATTATGATTAAAAAAAATGCACAGCAGTATCATTCTTGGCTGAAAGCTAAACATTTTGTGGTTTGGTTACAGAAGGTCGGATATACAACAAACCAAAAATGATTGATGGTGATTCTAGTAGTTGATGGTACACACACAACACTGAGATAATTTAATACTCAAGATTTTGAGTTTCCAAAATCATATCCACCAAATCTAAAATCATCTTAAACTCTCTCATACTTGGCACTTCTAGCAATATAGTCTTGGATGTGTCAAAGCACAGGAGCTGTTTCCTTTACAATGTTTATTATAACAAGGAAGTTCATCAAAATGCTTTGAATAATTTAAATAAATTATGTCTTTCTAGACATATCAGTGTAACTAGTTTATAAATACCTCCTAGCCCAATTGGATTATGAGTGAACTTCCTTGAACATTAAACACACAGAGGGGTTTCAACTTTCCCAGACCTTCCCTGATCAGATCTTAACTGACAGGTTATGAGTTGTGCCAGACAGAAGAGACTGCCAGTAATTCTGAGTCCGAGGAGAAGGCCTGTAGCAACGCACACGCGTGTGTCTAGTCAACAGAACAGGTGTGTGTGTGTGTGTGTGTGTGTGTGTGTGTGTGTGTGTGTGTGTGTGTGTGTGTGTTTGTTTGTTAAGAGTAAAGAGCAAATTTGTTTGTACCTATTTTCATGAAGAAATGCTGCTCCATATGAACATTATGCTAACACTTTTTATTCGATTGTCTGCAGTTTGGCATCTTACATAATCAGAATCCTAATAATATGATGCAACATAGTCCTTTACATGCATGAAAATGCATTACACTTTACTAACCACTAACAATGAAACATTCTAATGAAGTATAAATACGTACTTCATTTTAGTTAACACCTGCAGTGATAACTTATGATGCCACATTGGCTGTTATAGCATACTGTGAGTCCATATTGCCGAGGTGAGTGTAGGTAGTCATAATGTGTTATAAGCCCCATGAGTCAACCTCTCATCTATAACTAGTCAAGAGTATACATAAGACACTTAAGTCAAATCTATACTTTTTCATCACTGTGCATCAGAAAACATTATGCATGTTTATGAGTGTAGACATAAAGCATTGCTGTTCACTAAGAGTGGCCTATAATTCACTACAGATGTGGTCTTCATAGAAAGTGTTGCTGAACAGATCAATCCACATCATAAATGAGATTCTTGGAGGTGCTGTCAGTTGTTTGCACTGTTGCTTTGATTAATGACTCCATGGTGTGTGTGTTTGTGTGTGAGTGAGCTTGTTGCTTGCAGGTGGTCAGGTCAGACTTTGCTGCTTGGGGCTGCAGCACCTTAGTTCTGCCAATTAGGAGTAAGTGGGTGAGAGGATATGGGAGGTTTCAGAAAAGGAGAGAAGGGGATGGAAAAGGGGGCAAGACCCTCTGAGAGAGGAGGTGAAGGAAGCAGGAAAAGCTGTTGAGGGGTAATAAGTCAGAACTGTCAGGGATGTGTGAGAGGGAACATGGGTGAGCGGAAATTGCAGGTTTATTGACCCTTGTTCGGTGGTGCTGGGTTTAGCTAACAAAAGAGGGCCCTTTCTCTTTAGAAACTTTAAACTGAAGCTGTAAATGCTGTGACACATCCCTCACAGACACACACATACACACCAATGCCACACTCCCACAATCCACCACCACCTGCAATGCCTACACACCCTGTATCACCTGCATTATTGAAACAAACCTGTCACTGCAAAAGTAGGGGGGCTAGGCCCAGATCAAACGGCAGTCAGTGTGACAGAGACAGAAGGGGAGGCCCTGCTGAACTAGAAAGACTTGGTTCACAGCAGGGCTGTGAAGATGACTTTTTGGCAACAGTTGGAAAAAAGTTGGATTTTTTTCATCCATCTGTTAAAGGAACACTTCACCCAAAATTAAAGTTCTGTTTCTATATGTATAGTACAAATTTTTAAATATACAAGACCTCAATGGTTTGGTTAAAAAACGTATAAAAAGTGTGAAACAAAAGTTGCTTGGAGAAATTGCCATCTTTTAGAATTGAAACAAATTCAATTAATTTCCAACTATTTGGTGATCAATGGTGTTTGGTGTTTACATAATTTCTTATGCAAAAATGCAAACAATTCTTGTTCCATCTTCTATTTGCTGGTTTTCTTTGTCCTCTGTGATTGTACATTGAGCTATGTTTTGGACCCTTTTCAAATCAACACATTTGAATGTGTCACCTTGGGCTGTGAGAAATTTTTTTCTCTATGTTCTGATGTTTTATAGACTCGAGTGATTCATAGATGAAAAGTTTTTGTGAAGCTTTTGCTCAGTGAACCTGATGAAGCCTGTGGTAAAAAACACTGCTCGGTTACAACAGTGATTTAATTAGTAAAAATGAACTCATGAAGAATGTTGACATGAGCCTTGCTGTGAATGATTTTATTTTGTTTTTGAAAGAATAATAACAGAATCACGCCATTTCCAACAGTTCCTCGAACACACACTCTGCAGGATTATGCAACCTCTTGATTGCTCTTATTTAATGAGGAGGACTTTATTCTTTATTGGATACAGCTACTATATATAATTGTTCTGGTGGCGACTGAGTCAAACTTCTTTATAATCTTCTCAAAATTATGCTCAGGATTTCATACAGAGGGTGTACTCACATGTGTGTTTTTCTTGGTTGTGGCCAAATGTTTGGAAGGACATTGCAAAGGTGGTCTCCAAGGCAGTCGCTGTGGTTTCCAGAGTGGTACTAAATAGTTGTCTGCTCTTGTTATTCTTGGTGGTTGCTAGGAAGTACTGCATGCTTGATTACTGACTGGGTTTACAGTATGAACAAAACACCTACAGTGTTTCAGCACCATGGAGAGGGACACAGGCACATGGTTTTCCCTGGGATTTTCATCAGAATAAGAATCGGATTCAGATATTTGGTGGCCAAGAATGCAGGAATATGACAAGTATATATAAATGTATATGAAAAGCAACAATGAACAACAACATACAGTGTTTACATACAAATCAAAGGATTAAGTAGTGAATGGGTAAAGTAATATCTTACTTTATATACTGTATGTGAAGTGGGTGGTTATGTACAGTATATACGTGTATCCATGTCTATATACAGTATGTTCCGCATGCAGGGTTTGTATAAGACAGGGACACATTACTTGTACATGTCAAAAACTATATTTTAACATGTTAACATAATTTATAGGTAAGTGGATGTTTAGGTGTTAGAGAGGTACTGATACCGATTTTAAATGTTCATCTGAGTGTTCTTGAGTCTGGTTATTTTGTACATAAAACCTTCATGACTATAAAGCTGTACAGTACTCTGTAGCATCTACCAGAGGGGAGAAGGTGGAACAGATTATATCCAGGGTGTTTGCAGTGATGTTTCCAGACTCTGGACATGTGTAAGTCCTGAACGGAGGGTAGGTTGGCACCAGTGATTTTCGGTGCAGTCCTGACTATTTGTTGTTGTCTGTTCCTGTCCTGTTTGGTGGCTGATCCAAACCAGACTGCGATGGATGTACAGAGAACAGAGTGAATTAATGTTAAACTGATAGAGGAAACACATGAAAGAGAGCAGTTTAACCTCCTAACAGTGTTTATCTATTTTACATTTGTATCATGCCTATGTATGACTAGCTTGTGTGTATTGTACCCAGCAATCTCCTGTGTAACAAGTGAGCGTGAACAAACAAAAGATTGAAAGAGAATGTGAGAGACTTCCCTTTCTTCTTCTGCACCTCAAAGGTGCCAAAACTATCACTTTGTTTTCGGCCTGGCAGGTGAGCACAGCTGTTCCACCATCAGACTGCTGCTGTCACACACAGGTGGAGGAGGGACAGGAGAAAAACAAGAGAAAGACGCAGAGATAGAAAAGTGAGTGGAGCAGGAAGAAAGACATTGAGAAGGAATGAGAAATGCGTAGACAAGACAAGAAAGAGACAAGACAGAAGAGATGGAGAGAGGCATTGAGAGGCATAAAGAGAGGATGGAGATGACAGACGCCGAAAGGAAATAAAGACAGATTAAAGGGAAATGAAGACAAAAGTTGTAGGAGGTGTTGGTGGAAAACAACAAAAAAATGATGGAAAACGGAGAAAAAAGAAAATAGCACTTGCAGTGCATTTGTTCAATTAATAATGTCCTGGATTTGGCAATGGTTTGTCAAGTAGTGATTTCTTTGTGGCCCAACAGCCGCTGACAATAAAGAACAATGGTAATCTACGGTCCAAAAAGACAACAAAAAAA
Source organism: Chaetodon trifasciatus (assembly GCA_037975065.1). NCBI lineage: Eukaryota > Metazoa > Chordata > Actinopteri > Chaetodontiformes > Chaetodontidae > Chaetodon > Chaetodon trifasciatus. The sequence goes on from JBBMOE010000031.1 coordinate 300,824, forward strand.
GGGCAGATTTATCAAATTATCATTTTATTTTGTCAAAGGTTTGTGTAAAAATTCAGTTGGGTGAAAACAACAAAGAACGAACAGCTGATGGAGACATAGAGAGAGAGAAAGGAGTGCAACACTGATGGAGAATAACTGAGAGCTGTCTTCACTTTGACTTTGGCTTTGCGGACCACCTGCAGAGATCTCAGTTCACATGCTGTATGTGAGTCCTGTCTTTTTGATTTTCAAGAACGATTTTCTTCTGTCTTTCTCTGCCACCACCTCTGTCTTCCTTTCTTACACACATAAACTCACTCACGCTCTTTTATCTCACATATATTCTCCCTCACACACATTACCGGTTTTCTTCCCTGCAATTCATCTCTGTGGTATTTTTCACTGACACCAGAGCACAAGACGCACCTGAGACCTCCGCTCTATTGTCATGCTCGTACTTCATCTCGGTGGGGCGTGCTTTGAGGGCATAGATATCTATTCCTGTGTGTGCATAGAGGAAGATAGAGAGGTAGAGGTCAAGTCTACAGAGGTGAAGTGTCGGGGCAAGCTCATAATACACGCCTGGAATATGAGGTGGCCACTGATTTGATCTTATCAAAAGCTGAAATGTCGGTCAACAGCCCTTGAAGCACAAACCTTTCATTGATAAATCAAACTAGATCTTACGAGAAGCTAAATCATCAAAACTGAAATGTTAAATGAGTGAGTGGAGGGTCATATCCTGCATAAAATTGGCAGTCTACAGGACAGAAAGATGGTAAGTGTGTTGGAAATTTCACTGTTACCAAAATTAACAGCATTTGCTTGATAAATGCATCTAGGCTACTGTCCAAACTGTTTGATTTATGCCACCTGCCTTGCTTCTATAATGCTTCTATAACTATCACAGCCCAAATGTTTGGTGTGAAAGTACAAATTCATCATTTCACTTGATTTCAGACTGTTTCAGTCCCAGATAACATCTGAGATTGCATCATTATGTCTTCTCAGTGTTATCAGGCGGAGAATGCAAATCATCTCACTCCCTCTTGTATAAGTTGTGCCTTCGCATCGAATTGATATTTTACCCTCATATGCCTGATGAGGTCAGAGTGGCAAAATATTTCAGTCTCCCTCTTGGTTTGGAACCCCTTGAAATGGCCATTAGCAGAGAGTTGCCATTTAGATATTACTTACTAATAGACAGGATTTGATTTTTGATCCCAGCTGATTTCCTCCATTTGCTGTAAGAGTTTTCCACTGATGTAGTATTACACTCAACATAACATTGCTGATCCACAAGGGTTTAAAAAAAAGTTTAAGCTGAACTTCTGTGCTTGTGTGGCTCTAACCGGATGTGCACAGTTTTTCTAATGAAATCTCTAGTCCTCACTGCAAACAAGTGGAAGCATCCATCTATTTTTGGGTTGCTTATTGCGGTCATGGATGCACAAGTGCGAGCAGAGGATACTATACATATATATTTCTTCCTAAGCAACTTCTCCAGGTCCTGGAGAGATTCCCACACACTCCCACAGTTGCATCTTCCCTCAGTTCTCCCTCCCAAATTCTCTTCCATTCGGACCACTTCCAGAGGGAGTCAGCCAGTGGGCATCCTTAGTGCTGCCCCCACTGTCCTCCTCTCAATATAAAAGAGCAGCAGCTTGATATCAAGGTCCTCCCAAATCGCCAAGCTCACTCACTCTATCACATAGAGGGAGTCCAGCCACCCTGTGGAGAAATATCATCTTGGCCACATGTCTGTGAAATCATGCTTTCAGTCACTGCCAAAAGCTTGTGACCACACGTGAGGAGGGGGGTTCAAGGATGATTGACCGGTAAATTGCAGCCAAGGCTCCTAACCAGCAGTCCATTTTTTTATCGTCACTTTTGAAAATGATAGTGTATATTGAGTTGTATTCACATGGGTACAAGTAGAAGGATATTGCTGTTTCAGACATGTCATCCACTGCCAGCTTAAGGCTCACATCTGCATGAATCTTATGAGAAAACTTCAAACCTGGTGACCAATAATGAGATGCTCTTTAAAAGGTTGTCAGTCGGATGGTTACTTTAATTAGATACTCTGAATTCTACGAACATTTCAAGGTTTAACTGATAATAAAAGCCGCTCTCTGCCAGCCCTGACTATGGACTGCGGAAATAGGCTCAGGAGTTGAGACTCTTTTTCTCCATTAGCTGTGCATCAGTAGCACTTCCAATGCATGCCAGAGCTAATAAGTGACCAGCTGGTGCTTAGAAACCGAGCGCCTGAGGCCTTGTCAGGAAGCCTGCCGTCACAGTCTAGTCCCTGCCGCAAAACAAATTTCTGGTGACAGCATGACATACGCTTAAAACAAGAGAAGACCACCGCACTCCGCTTCTGTCCTCGCTATTAATTAGCAGTAGGTGTGTCAGTGCCAGAAGTGCAGACAGTTGACAAAGAGTGTGGGCACCTGCACCTTATTAGTTTGTCATTGGAGTAAGGAGAAGTGTCAGATATAGGCCGCTGCTAACATTTCTGTTGTTGGACAGTATGATCTGTATGAAGTAAGAGTGAAAGCTATTGATTCTGTACACATTATTAGTTGGCAAAATGGTTATTGATATACCCATTTATGCTTGTTACCAAAGAATATAGATATTGGTGAAGCTGCAGCTGGTCGGTAATGAGCATGTGGCGATGCTTATCCCATTTCTACCATGAATGCTCGTGTGGGATGCTAATAGAGTTAATGGAAACATAAGCAAATTGTGTGAAAATGCTTTTGTAGAAAACAGCTCTTCAAAATGAGCTCTTCAACAAGCAGCTTGCTGCCCCACTTTAAGTGCTTTATTTTTCACATGTGGGGCAATTTCTGGTATGAAAATTCCCATCACAAGTTCTCTCGATCATAATGTGTGCACAGCCAGCTGTGAGGGGAAATGTTGAGCATTGTTTTCTCTGCAAAGTCTACATGTCAAAATAAGGGCCAGCCCAATGCAGTTTTTGGTGCCAAGCTATTATTTGCTCCACCTACCCACCTGCTGTTATGTTGGGTTTTCTATGGCTATGCAAAAACTTGATTTATGAAGTAGCAATGAGACTTTCAACAAAAACGTCTTCATGTTTTTAAATAAATACCACGACATGCATCACCATCAGTGACTAAAGCTGGCATCTGAAATGTTTTCACGCTGCAGTTGCTTCTGTAATATAGACAGGAGAGTTATTGTACACTCCAGATTCCAATAACAAGAATTTCCGCAGCATCCCAACTTTTTGGAAATCAGGGTTGTAGATGGATTTGTGGAAGTAGGCTGATTGTTTTTCATGTTGCTGCTTGGAAAATATATCTTCTTGTGAAGCGTGATACGACATGGCTTACGTATGAAAGCTGCTAAACACATTGTTTCCACAGTGTAACTCTAGATTGTGATGCCTGTCTTCTGTTTGGGGAAAAGAGAATGTTCACAAATGGTAACTTGTGTAATGTTAAAGGACTGTCATTTGCTGTTATTTACATTGTGCTGTGTGCTTTTAGTGCCCTCTACTGGCCAAATAAGATTCAGTCAGATGTTGTAAAGAACGCATTCAGATTTTGTTTGTCAAAAACCGTCCTTTGACTTATGCTAGGACTTTAAGAACTTTCCTGACCTCACTTTCCTGACCTCAGATGGGATCCTAGAGAGTGCTGCTGGAAGTATTTTGGCTTTTTCCTTCCCCCAAACTACCAGCTTTAGAATCCCATACTAATGAAATTCCCGTCTTATCTGTTCTCATGAATTTTAATACAGACACACAGATTACATTTCTGTAGATACTGCAAAGCCAGAGGAAAGAAATTGCCAAGATTCAGATTGTATGCATGTGGAAGAACGCTTATTGTTTTCTATGAATATATCAGCAAGCCCAGGGAGGGATAAAGCAAAATTAAATTGTTCCTATAAAAAGGGATAAGTGAAAATGGTGAATCTCAAAAAACATCTTTTTTTTTTGCCAAGATTCAAAGTGCATTATAAATCAACTTTCAAACTTTGATCTTTTGATTTTGGGATGATAAATTGTTTGATGTTGTCATCAGAGTGTTTTCTTTCTCTACTCGCATCGTGTAGCATTTTTGTCAGTACTGCTCCCATGTGGATGTGCGGATGATAATCTTGAGATAATAATGAAGACGAGTGATTTTATCTGTAGATGACATATCTAAATGTTTACTGCCATGTGCTCTAATGTTTGTAGCTATAATCTTACATTGCCCCTTTTTGTATGGATGATTACTGCGCAATTAATCGCTCATATGAACCCATTTCGAACTTAAACTTTTGCAGAAACAGGCCAGTACAGCTGTCTTTTTATTTTGCTGCTTCTTTCAAGGCTCTGTGTGAGTTGTAGCCACCGTACAGCCTTGACCAAAATGTCCTTCATTGTCATTGCTGCCAACTGCAAGATCTCCCATATTCTCACACCGCATCAAACACTTTTCTTTGTTGCTGTGCTGATGGGAGGATGCCTATTTGTCTCCTTTAATATCCCCAGAAGATCAGATGCTCTCAATTTTTTTCCCTTTTTTAGTGTCAATAGTGAGGGGTCACCTTGTCCTTGAAGATGAAAACAAGTTGCACTTAGCCGCCGAGTTGCAGTAGTGTGTCAGGAGATGCTTTGCTCTACATTTGGAAAGCAGCTCAGGGACGAGCGACAGCATCTTTACTAACACAACCATATATGACAAGGGAAATTACTGCCATTGAATGCGTGCCAGCCCACACACACACACACACACACACACACACACACACACACACACACACACTTGTTTTGTGTTTTGCGCAACCATGGAAAGACATAAAACCACCTTCTGGCGCTCTCATCTGTTCCCTGTTGGCTTTTTCACTGTTCATATATAACCAGGAAAATAAAGCTGTTTTGTGTCTTTGTTTCAACTTGTGGCAATTTTTGCAATTTCTGACGCTCAATTACTGACCCCTGAGAGAAAGGGACGGAAAATTGCAAAGAAAGCCAGTGACCCCCCATCTCAGTGGAGGTTCAACTCATTTTCGATATTTTCACCCCCTTTGGAGCAATGGCGTCCTCTGGAAAGGCCCATATGCCGCCATGGGGGTGCGATGATACGATTTACCATGAGTGTGTATGTGTGCGTCTTGTGCCACCTCTGCTGCTCAGAACACCATTTAGATTACTTTCACCTCATCAGCCCACACATGCACTTGGCTGAGGCCATTGGGACGTACTCTCTTGAGGATAGATGTTTTCATTCCACCGCAAGCATATGTTCCTTTCTCTGTGTGTGTGTGTCTGTGTGTGTGTGCGTGTGTGTGTGTGTGTGTGGGGCGAGATAAGAAGAGTGGAAGAAAGAGAACACAGATGCGAGGGTGAGGAGGAGAGAAGGCAGTGACTCAGTGAATTTGAAGGAAGTCCATAAACACAGAAAATTCACTGTGGACATCCAGAGCACTCGTCTGTCTTTGTTTCTCTTGCAGAGAAAATAGAAACTGCTTCCAGATGTGCCGATCACACATCAGTCTAAAATGAATATGCATGATGGACATGTAAATAAGCTGCAGCTCCAGCACTTTGAAACAATCATTTAGGTTGTTGAAAACCATAGCAATCAAGCATTATTTTCCTTAAAAGACAGCAGGAAAAGAAACAAAAGAAGTTTCTAATTAAAAAAAAGAATAGTGAGGACCAAAACGACTCTCTTGACAAATTCAGGCAAATTACACTTTTTTTCTTCCAAGTTACGCTTCTGTTTCAGTATGAAGAAGCTGCAGGCTGTAATCTTAGCACAGATTCATCTCTTTTTCTGTGACACATGAAAAAAAAAAAACACTGTGTTTTCAGAAAAAACAATAATTTAATGTCACAATGAGCATGCAGCTTGGGTTTACTGCAGATCTTAAATAATTTTCAACTTTATGAAACACCATCTTCTGACATCTCGCCTCCACAGTAAAGTGAAGTGTGCACCAAACTTGTATTTACAACAATGCGTGTCCAATATCCATGACCCATTCAGTTGTTTTTCCCATTTAAGCATTTGTTTAGACCACATCATTCCTCATCATATTCCACAGCTTGACAGAACAAAAGAATGATATGCTGTCACCCAAATACTTGCAATTTTATTAATTAGCAGATATGTTGCTAAATATATATAGCTGGCTATGGCATATCAATAGTTGGAAACAAATCGGAAATAAACTCATTTTTTCCAACACAAACTTCAGGCACTACACATACTTCAGAGGCTTTGTAAAATGTCTCCTTTGTCGTGTCTTGTCATTCTATATCATAAATGCCAGAGCTCCCAATGTCTTTAGTGCATGTGAATGTACCGTCTTTAAATATAAAGCAAAGGCAAACAAGGAGCTGCATCAGTATCAGACTTGACTGCAGGTCCACAGTTTCACACCCACACAAAATGCTAACTTCAGCCTGAGCACCAGTCCTCCAAGGTCGCCGGCAAAGCAGTTCGAGGCTGTCAATCATGTCACATCCATTGAATAAAAGTAATATTTTCTGTGGTTGGCTCACGCTGCTCTCACCTCTAAATGACACTGAGCCCCTTGGTGGCTGTCCACAGGAAGCAGCACTGAGGAGATGGCTGACTATCAGATAATTTAGACATTTTGAGCGTTTTCATGCGTCGCTGCTTCACTTCCCCTCGTTGTGTGTGCTGGCTCGATGTCCTCGTTTTGGCTGGGGCGTGGGTTATTGGACATTGAGGCGGATGGGTCAAAAGACAGTTGACAGGATGACCAACCATCAGTCAGTACAGAGGGAACACAGACTTCCTGTTATGTTCAGTCATCTTATTCCAGCAAGTGTTTGATAGATGGCAATGAGCACGGGGTCCCTAATGACCTGTTTACTATGTACTTGGCAGCTGCATTTACACAATATAGATACAGAAATGCACATAAAGATCAAATGTTTGCAGTTTCATTGACCGTTAACCATTTCTGTGGTCGATTTTTGTGAAGGATCAAGGAAGAATGGATTGTGCTTGTTATCTCAACTCATTAAATCCATTCTCCTCATGAGCAATTGATTTTACAAATAATCTAAATGAAAACAGATATTAACCTTGCCAGGCCTTGTTGTTCAGTGTGAACCAATGAACTGCTCGGTGTTTAGTCTGCTTTTTAGAAAACGTGTCGATGGAACGTGTTTAAAATCACAATGTCTTCATTGGCCAAGTGTTATAAATGTTTTGCTGCTTGTCCAGAGACATCAACATGCACAATATGACTTCGGTGACAGCGGGTCTTCCTGAGCAGAGCTAGGGGGATTGAGCAGGATGTACAACAGGCAGCATACGATGCAGCACATATCACTCTGAAGATACACTCGCCGTATAGGTATATTCAGTGAAAATAGAACATAAGGCTATGCGAATGTTTTTATGGCACTAAACCTAGAGAAAACAATCTTTGCAAGGTATATTTATGTTGAAAATGAAGGCAAAGACATCTGATTTAATGACATATTGAATCATTTCACATCACTCGCAATGCAAACAGCCAAAGCCAATTTCCACACTTGTCGTATCAGATGCTGCTACAAGATGTGAGCTATCTTTCATAGTGCAAGCAAAGGTTCACATACACAGTGTCCATCAGTGTTGTCGCTTTTTGCAATTGTGATACATTGCATGCTTACATTTCTCTGTATTAGAGGCCCAGGAGTCTTTTTTCCTGTCTGTAAAAAATGTGTAGTGCTTTCGTATGCTATCACTTGTTTGACAACAACCCAGTAGAGATGACAGCAGAGATTTGACACACTGGCTGAGTTGCTATAATACTGGTGGATGATTTTCCACTGTCTGTCCAATGTGTGAGTCAGTCACCGCCATTTGTTAGACCTTGGACGCACTTGTTTCAGGAAAGCTTATGTTCCAGCCCTCGATCCTTCTCTCCCTCCCTACTTCTCCCTGCCTCCCCGCTGCGTCCCTTTCATCCATCCCTTTTGCCAGACAATGGGGATCTACAGCCACAGCCAACCTCATTAAACTTACAACCATCAAGATAAGACTCAGTTACTGCGAAGCTCTACATTGGCATCCTAGATCAATATTGAACTAAAAAAAAAAAAAACAGGGCGTCTAATAGTCTGATGTGCTTGCAGCTGACACAGGGAAGATGAGTAAAATGTACAAACCGGGTTTCCAAGCCTCACCAGAACATGCAGTCGTGTTTCCCATCGTAGATAATGGCTCAGTTGCATGCATGTTAACTTTGTTCAGCTTTCCTCACAGATTCGAAAGGATTTATTTCAAACAAGACCAGGCCTTTGGTAATAAAGAATATCTGAAGTTGCCTCCGTGTTTGTATCATTTTTCTTGCGCAAAAATACAAGCTAAGAACACTTGTGTGAGGCCAGCTTCAGCCGTGTGTGTGGTAAAGTAATGAAGTCATTATGAAAAAAGCACTTAAATATAAAATCTTAGGGAGCATAAGGTGCCTCACTCAATCCTACACCAATCAAGTAAGAAGCTCTTTTATTCATTAATTTAATTTTACATCAGTTTATGGTTTTGTAATATATATTTATCATGTACATTTTGGGTACAGTCTAGTTGACTGCTACATTTTCTTTATTTACATTGTTTTCATTCAAGTGCTTTGGTTCCTTGCTTTGTGCCATTTTTTTCTATGACAGTGATTCACTGAGTGACTTTTTGGCCCGTCACTAAGGATGGATTTTTCACTGAAATGCTGTGGACTGGGCATTGTTTAATTCAGTTTTTAGGCCAGTGTCATCCTTTTGAATTTGCCATTGCCATTTTCAATAATAATGCTATATCTGCACACTTCCCTGTAAATAGAACGGCAAATGCATGGCTTCAGTAACCGTTAAATGCCTTCAACTAAGATGCAAAATTGGCAAGCTAATTGTTCTCCACACCCCACCTGTACACACTCTGGAAAATGCATTAAGACATGGGGGTCTCCCAGTAGTTTCTGTTCAGGCTCACATCCATGTTCACAGTCATGTAAGTTTTGGATCAGGTGTGATCTCTCTTTTCATCAGTACACAAATATGTCTTGATGCTAATTAGAGATGGTGTTTATTGCTAACCTTAACATATGTCAGCTGAGGATGCATGGTCTTTTACAAGAACGCCCTGTCAGCGGTTAAATGGAATTATAGAAACAAGATTGGACAGATGCATTAATTAAACAGGAGTCAGTCAGTGTACAATATTCAGGGAACCTTTAGCTTTAAGGGCACTAAATAATATTTTAAGCAATGGTGACTGTCTCTTCAAAATGCGAAGGAATAATTATCATCGAATATTAATGTATTGTCACGGGAAATATTTACCTGTTAAAATATTGAAATGCAGATCAAAGTGCTTACAGTTTATGTATGAAGACTATCTGGATGCAGCTATAATTCCAGGTTCATTTTGGTTTATGATGGTGGTATTTCAGATCCAATTAAATCTCTGTTAAATTATGAAGCAGGGTGCTGTGGTTGTGCCTATTATGCTAACCTAATAGATGCATCTTACTCTCTTCTGTCTTCTCCACACAATGCAATTCACATCACAACACTGTGACACACACACACACACACACACACACACACACACACACACACACTCACTCATCTCCCTCTCTCCCTTGCTGTCTCTACGGCTGTGTCTCTCTCTCGATCCCGGCTGCCGCAGTGAGCATAAATAGCATATCAGAAATATTCAAATTGGGCCGTGCTTAGGAGAGCATGAAAGATGTATAACTCTGGTCTCCTGAATTCCTGCCTGTCCATTAGCTTTTGCCGGCTCTCGCTGCATTAAACCCACGCTGCCTGGACATCTGCATCATCAGATCTGCTCAATTGAGGGGTGGTTACATTATTGAAAACCATCAGAGTAGAGCAGAATAACGTCAGGGTAGAGATCCTACTTTTTCTCAACACGTTAGCTTAGTTTGTAAGGGTCCAAAAAGGTTTAATTGATAAAAGCAAGAGTTGCTTTCTCTGCTGTGTGGTGTTGTTTGTTAGTCTTAACTAATGCATACTGTATGAGGCAGGCTATGATAGCAAGATAGAATCACTTGAACTAAATCTATATACAGTAGTCCACCTACGTTAGAGGCATCTTAATTGACCTCGGCTATATATATGTGTGCATGTGTATGACTTACTTTTAACGATGTTCAACTGGGTATAGGGCTTGGAAATTATTAATGGGTCTTGGGTTTTCTTTATATTAACATGATGTAAAAAAGTTTTCATCAGCCTTATCCTTTAAAATCCAGGTTTTAGATGTTTAACCAATGAAAAACATAAAAACAACTGAGGCTGTGCTGAATGTCATTTTCTTTACATTCAAAGCTTCTGTCAAGGATTTCGAATGAAGCTTTGACTGTTGGTCGTTAGATTTTATGGCATCATCACTGTAAAAAAAACATGAATGCACACAGCATGCACAGACTGCAGAGCTTTTTTGAAGGTGAGGCGGCAGATATAGCTGAAGTTGCATTGAATATCATGCCACAATCTTATGATCTATCAAATGTTGATTTACAATTTGACCCTAAACCCTAAAAGCTACAAAATGCAGTTGATTAGTTGTGTTTCAAAGAGATAATTGGAATTATGTGGTCATAAAAAACATAACACAGCCATGTCTTCAGATCAAGATGGCCCAGTTTTGGCATTCAAACAATGTTTTTGACTCAAACGATGCCAATGGGACAGAACGAGATGGCCACCTAGTTTATCAGCCAAAGGACAGAAGCCTGTGTGTGATATCATTGCAACCACTTAGAGCTATGAAATCTGGCAGATCTCTCGCTCCTGGATTCTCATCATTAGTTTTGGTGTTGCTTTTATCCTTTTTTAAGTTTTCCCTCATAAAAAATAATTAATCTCTTGGTGGCATTGCAGGTGTCTAAGTATGCCAGTGGGTTAACTGAACATCATGTGTGTTGAAGGAAGTGAGAGTTTGTGAAAGTTCAGTTTGAGGTTATACAAGGTCACACGCAACCAGTAAAAAAGCTTGGCCGTGGGGTGGATTCAGGCAAAGAAATGGTCTCTACTCAAACAGCACCTATAGGCTGTTTTATTTTTCCATTTTATTATGATATTCATTGAGGCAGAAGGAAAGAAAAAGTCATGTGCAGATATTTTCGGCTTCAGTCTTTGTGTGTTGGCTCTGGGGATGGATAGAGAAGGTACTGCTGGCGGGTTGCAAGGTTGTTTTATATCACTTACACACTGCAAGCTTCAGAAGCATACAGTGGGGGCAAATGATGTTGAAGAGGCCACCGAGGAAGAGTAGGGAAGGAGACTGGTGCAAAGTGTGGGGGGCTTAAGGTATCTCTCATGGGGTTCGATGCGTCTCAGTGAGAGCCAGCCCACGGCTCGACTTCCTGACCAGGTCCCTCCTAAATCCTCCACAAACATAATGGCGATTACAGGGTCCTTAGGTACCGCAAGGTGAAAGCAACAGCTCTCCTGGCTCATCAGAAAATGGGAGGGAGGCATCAATGAAACAGGACCCTGTGATTATTTAGGTTCACATGCTGTTAGTGCGATGGCTTTTTAATCGTTGCTAATGGAGTTCCCACTAACATAAGCACCCAGTGGGAGTGTGGAGAGTGAGTTTGGCCTACTCCTTCCCCCGACTCGCTCAATATCCCTATCACACTGTGATATTCAGCCTCATGTGCTTGATTGTTTTCCTCTCTCTAGCCCTCCCTCTACCTTTCCTCCTCCTTGGACAGCAATTATGTACTGGAAAAGGAGTGGCTGTTATTTTTAACATAGCACCAGCCTTTTAAAAAGCAAACACAAACACAATATTGCACTCAGCAGTAGCCAGACTCACCCCAGGGCAATGTATTAGCTGCTGAAGTGGCTATTTAGAGTCAAAGTAAATGAGTCAAGGGATGACAGGTGAGCTGAACGTTTTGAGCTTGCAACAACCAAGGACATCCCACCGTCACTGCCTGTTTCTCATGCTTTTTTTATTAAATAGAAAGACCGATGGGGATGGGAGGATTTTTTTCACCATAATCTGTTTTTCTCTATATCTACCTCCTCATTCTCTCACTTCTGCATGAGTCTGCCGGAGTGAAGGGCACCCTGCTGTGTCTGTGTCTTCCCTGCCCTCCCACCATCCCTCCCTCTTTCTCTCGCTTTCTGTCTCTCATCCTGTCTCTCCGCCTTTCCACTTTCTGGTGCTGACTGTAGGTAAAAGCTGATATGAGATTTAAAAGGCCTACGTGTTGGAAAAGTGCACTGCATTGTGAGCAGCCCCCGACACCCAACCCTCCCCTGCTGTGCTCCAAGTTGAGCCATAAGGCAGCCCGTGCATGTATAAAACCAGGTGGAGAGGAGAGAAGACACACTGTCAGGAACTATAAGAACATCAAAGTGAAATGTCTGAGGAAGGAAAAAGTAGGAAAAGAAGTTAACACGTGCAGAAATTAATGAAATGAATGTCTGATATACCGTCTTCAGATCTGTAAAGCTGCTCCATCAAGTGAAAAAAATGAAGACAAAAGCTTAATTAATTATGGTAGAAACAACAAATGGTGCTTTCATACAGGCTGTGACAAAAATAAATAGTGTGCACACACACTTGGGGGTGACTTTACTACAAATGCTCTCCATCTAACCTCCACAGGGCACACGTAGCCACAGTGCTCTGCTGCTGACTCAGCATATCTAAGCATCTCCCTTTCACATGCCTCACTGGCGCATCTTCCCATGGCGCCACGAGCTCTGCTGCACATCAGACCACAACACCAGCTCTGGCTCTGAAGCTCACACCCATGATTTCCCATAGGATGATTTGCACTTGGCTCAAATCTACCGCCATGCCTCCATTTCCCATGTTTTGTCCACCCCGAACATGTGCAAGTCTGGCGGAGCTGTAACAACTCTCCAGGAGCACGCAATCAGTTTGCTGTCCTTTTTCCTGATGGCTTGAGTTTTTTGATGGGCAGAGACTACGCTACTCTTTGGACCCCACCCCAGGAGTGTCTCAGTGCGTAGTGGTGCCATGCAAAGGCCCAGACTAAGAGCGATTCAAGGGAAGGGAACATCCATCCCATCCAGAACTAGTGAAACCTCATGGTGCCATGCCTGGGATCGGAGATAGTGGGTGGCCAGGCCTGTATTCATGGTGGCCTGGTTACAATGCAAGGCTTCCACAGTGTGGGCTCACCACCTGCAAGCACAGGCATGTGGGCCCAGTGCATTTACATGGAGCACAGTCCCTTAGTTTAAGGCATTGGTCGAGGATGTCATAATGGAGCCAGGTCTTTATTTGATGTTGCAGTGTCAGACAGAGGCCATCTTTATTGTGTAATGACAGACAGGGCCAGGTATAGGCAAGGTTGCAGTATAGATTTTGTAGTGAGGCCTGATCGCTACACTCTGGATGGTGAGAGGTCTGAAGGGGAGAATTAGGCAGCTTGGGGAAAATAGTGTTTTGTTATGTGTCATTGTCTGGTTTCATGTTGTCTAGTGGCTTGAAAAATATTTTTTCACTCCTGCTGAAGCTGCGTTTTATTTTGATCCGGATCAGTCGCCTGCTGCAGTTAATATGTTGAATTTCCAGCCAGAACTTCTATTCATGCTGTGATATTAATACGAGTGTCTAACTCATACCACTTTTGTGTTCTGAGGAAGCCATTTTCTATCTTTATGACTGTAAGCTCTGTGTTCAGCTCAACTGGGGATGCAAAATGGCAGCAGTGGGATCATCCCATTGAAAAGCAGGAACACCTTATTCCTATTTCTTTCTTCTTTCAAATGGTCATTAATAGATGCCATCCCACCCCTAATTACCCCCAGCAGTAGTTTTGATATTTCATAGTGTAATTCCAGGCATATGAGGTTATCTATTTTAATAATCTAATCAAATGTCTCTTGGCAGCCATATTGAATATCCTCAAGGAATCTATTTGATATGTGCTCAGAGTGCATATCTGTTACATCATCTTGACTGCTGTAGCGAGATATTAGAAATCCATACACTCAAAATATGATGTATGACCCAGCAGCGGTAGAACTGACTGGGGCTTTGGTGTGTTGCGGCCCATTTTCTTTTCTGGGGGACGAGAAAACGCAAGAGAAAAAATCACAGGCCACAAAATCAAGAATAATTTGCACACTCAGTATCGTGGAAAAGGTCAGACCCATAAGGCAGCTTAAGAAAGAAGCTATTACTCTTGATGAGGACAGATAGCATGTATTCACTGGCCACATGTGGCAGTTAAGTGGCTGCGGCTGTCTTATAGCATCGGTGAAGGCAATTTAGGTAAATTTTCACCAATGCGTCACCGTCCTTTCACAGTTGGAAGGTATTTCTCACATATTAGTACTGTCATTCAAGTAAATTACTCTGATAAGAACATATAGCCAACGGCCAATATGGATATGGCACGCTGTGGAAAGGTTGCAAGTGGGTGACGTTTGGATACCATTCACATGTCAACCCACTCCCCTGTGTTTGGTTTATTTCTTTCAGCTCTGAATAGTGTCTGATCCATCCGTAACTAGGAGGATGTTGTTTCCCATTTATAGAGATTCATTACCAACCTGGAATAATTTTGAGTAAAGAAGAATAGTGTGAATAAAGGTGATTTCAAGAGGAGTTAGGGATTTTTCATGAAGCCTTTTTGCATCAATTCAGCCCAGATGTTTATACAAATCCATGGATCAGAGTAAAAGGTGTCTGTATGTTACATTTTTAATCACTAATGTGTCCATACAAAGACTGAATTTTGAAGAATTTCATTATAAAGTTAGTCATAGTAGAAGACAATGTGTCTGTGATGACATGGATTTCGTTTTAAAGAAATAAAATGGTAAGCCATCTGAGCCACTTAGCTGCCGGTGTAATAATGAAATTAATACTCCTGATATAACGTGGTGTTAAAAATAAAAGACAAGCTTCATGCCTTTCTCTTTTCTTTGTCCCAGAGCCACAAGTCTCTTATGAAACTGACATCATCTTCTGCCAAACCTCCGAACCCTTCAGTACTCTGCTCTCTCTATTAACAGGAGATCCCTGCTTGAATGCTCTTGGCAACTTTGGTGTGTAGTCGTAACACCAACTGAACCAACTGCAATACTTGGCGCACTTTTCCTGCAATTACTTGATAGAGGGAGGAAGAGAGAGGCCCAGGGATGGCAGGTTAATGTGAGGAAGCGACATATCAGTGTGGAAGTATTGGTTTGTTCTTGGTAGTGCACACATGCACATCTTTCTACTTGGAATCTGCAGGATTAAAGCTCACCATGTACTGCTATGACTGCACATGTTGGAGTATGGCTTGGCTCTTGCCTTTCTGATCATTATGGCACACCTGAAAATGTATAAAATTTAACACATGTCCGAACAGGGAACAAAACACTACCAGAAGTCCCAAATTGCCAAGACACACATGTATGTTATCAAAAAAATGTTATCATTTTGACCACATGGACTCTTTGTTTGTTTTACCTCTTTGAACTGTGAAATAGGTGTTAGTGTGAATTTTAAACAAAATTTATTTTCATATCTGTGCACGCACATCCTCTATGTCTGTGTGTGTGTGTGTGACCAGGTATTTATCACGTTGTGGGGACAAAAATCTGTTTACAAAGTCACATTGTGGGGACTCACCTGCCCTATGGGGACAAAATGCAGGTCCCCGTAATGTAAATCATTAAATTTTAGGGTGAAGACTGAGGATAGGGTTACAGGTTAGGTAAATTTAGGTTAGGTATAGGGTTAGGAATAGGCAGATAGTGGTTATGGTTAGGGTAAGGCTCCAGGAAATGAATGTAAGTCTATGTAATGTCCCCACAAGTGATAAAAACACAACATGTGCGTGTGTATGTGCGTGTGTGTGTGTGTGTGTGTGTGTGTGTGTGTGTGTGTGTGTGTGTGTGTGTGTGTGTGTGTTTGTGTGTGCGCTGTTTGAGCAAAGGGTGTGTAAAATAGTGTGTGACTGGATTGCTTCACTGTTTTATTGCCCGTCCCAAGACAGACATTTGCAGAGGCCATCCAGTAACTGCTGCATATGCCATCCTAATCTGGTTCCCCTGGTGTGCCAGGTGTGCAGGCAGCAGGCACTTCTGCAAGGACACCCAACTATGTGGAAACTCTGCACTCAAGGCAAAGCTGAGGGACAGCAGTGGCATAAATCCTCTTGTAATTATGTTGTAAACGGTGATAGAACAATAAAGCTTTGTTTTGATGTGTGCTGCAACAGAGTGGGAGGCCCCATCTCAGACAAATCGCTTCCTCCTGGGCCATTCTCGATGCTCTTCTTGTCGCTGCATGTGCAAGTGGCTGAACGCTGGTAATGTTGGTTGCCAAGTGACTGATTGGTCCACAGGACCTCTTTTGGCTGTCCATGCTGACTAACCATCTGGTGCACAAGAGACTATTATGAAAACCAAAAGCCAGTGATACCAGCCAAATACTGTCCCGTTCTTTTAAGTATGTGAATTATTAGAATACGTACCTACCTTTTTATTGAAGGCCATCCGGTAGTGCACTTAATGGCTTATACCCACTCAGGACGTCACAGTCCCATTTTTGTCCCCAATCCCTATCAGTCTTTTAATATTGAGTATCTACAAATCCAAGCTTTTCTGTTATTTTTTCCTACATGTTACTGCTGCACAGTGCACACTTAAAGCAGGCCTACATTAACCTAAATGGAGCAGTTTAATTATGTTTGATAGGTTTATAGCTCTGCACTAAGAAAATAATGCATCCCGCCTTTCCTTTGATTGTTTCCTATAATGTTTGTGCAGTGCTGTATGGTGTATTGTATAATATCCATGGGAGGAGAGTCAGTCTGACTGCTGTGGCAGGAAAGATTTTGGACTGGATTTTGGCAGCTTCTCTTTATCTCCAATGTCAACAAAATACTGAAATTCAAACATAGTTTTCAACAAACAGCAGCAGGTATTTATCTGTAAAAGGCCACTGAAATGCATGTATTTTTTCTGTCAGTGCAGGTGTGCTTGCATTGCTAGTACATATGCTGACGCGAACATACAGAGACGCAGCTGTCAGACAAATAAGTCCTTGGAAATAGATCTGGCTTTAAATAACTGGTGAGTTTCATTCCTTACCATGTAGAATGGTGTGGGATGCCCCTAATACTTACTGTCTGTGCACTTTGTTTCTTGTCAGCTTCCAGATTTAAAGATGCATGTAGTGTACATCACTGCACTGTGTGTGCTTTTTCCAAAATGATAAAATGTTAGTCTGGGTTCATTTTCTTGATGGCAGATCAGAATTTGTAAAAAAAAAAATCTCAGCTTGCTGTATAACGGGGCTCCCGTTTGTCCTAGAGCACTGTGTAAAGAGATAATTTGGCCCTAAGGCTGAAAAGTTGAAGTCGAGATTTTTTCTTTACTTGTGTGAATCAATTTTGTTGGTGCTGGAAATGGGTTTACCAAAGTCTACAGTTCACAAAATCAGTGGAATGTCCAATAAATGTCTAAAAAGGAATTTTGCAATCTTGTTTTGTGAGTTGAAGTCACTGTACCTTCAACCAATGTTAGAGGACTGAGATAAAGTGGGGCTGGGTAATTAAAGTAATGCCTAGCTATCGCCTGGCAGTGAAAGCACCTGTCCGTGAGATACATGTTTGTCTCTCATTATCTAACAAAGCTTTCTCTTCGTGTGCTCCTTTGTCTGCCTTCAACCTGTAGAGAGACTTATCGTATCAAAATTCTCTGATTCTGTTACGTTGGCACAAATTCGCCATCTACCTGTGCAAATTACCCCTTGGCTACATTTCACAAGTCCATTGCTCAGCAGTAATCTAATACTCTCTTGAACTCCAGACAGAACTATCTTCAGACTTTTCGGAGAAACCAATCATCTTTTCATTCTGTCTGCTTTCACTGGCAGTAAGGCGGGGGCATCTTGTTTGAGCATCCTCCACGCTGACCTGTTGTCATATCTCCCTTTGCGCCGAGGGAAATAAAGGCATAAAATGCTCTGCCCCAGCCTGATAGATCCCCAGCTCTGAGATCACCACTTGTGTGCCTGTGTTTGTTTGAGGTTGTGAAACACTGTGGGGCTCTTTTGCTGATTATCTTTCCAAGATTGTGTCCTTTTATTTTGCTGTCACGCCTTCTGAAGTGGCCAAAGTGGTTTTGTAGTGTTAACAGGAGAAAATGCGGGATCACTGAATTCTGTGATGTGCTGCTCCTCAGGTTATCTGACACATCCGTAACAAATGCCCACAGTCCTCTGTGAGATAATGCTTTAGTTTGATCTGGTCAAGGCTGAGTCTCTGGCTGGTGTGTAGTGTAGTAACACACAAATATGCATTTGCATATAAACAGTTCGTTTCTCTGGCACACAATGTGAGGCTTGCACAGGCCTTTGAATACCTGTGTCCTTCATGCTTCTACTAGCATTTAACTTTATCTTCCAGTTGTATAATCCATGTATAATCCACTTCCAGGTATAATCCACTGAACCCTTCAGCCAGGCTGATTGTACTCCGCTTTCAAACCTTGAATGCATCAATGCCACCTTTGCAAATACCAGTTTAATTCTTTTTTTTAATTGTTTGTGGTAGAACCCGTTTTTATTGATTAGAGAGATTTCACATTCATTTGTGGATGATGTGTGGCAAAAGGTCAGGTTGGTTTTTGCTTAATGTAATGGGTTCTTTTTTTGTCATTTTTATGCTGGGAGCTCAACATGACTAATTTTCTAATTCAAACACTTCTTTGATGTGTACAACTGGTATTAACATGGATTCTTCTTGGTGAGTGTGCGTGGACTCATTTTGAAACTAAATTCACAGTGACTCAAAATACTGTGCAAGACAAAATAAACTGGAGTGACAATCAGAACGTATTAACAAGCTTATTGTTTAACCCTGTGCTCTACTATAACCTCATAGCTCACTCTAAATATCAGCACCAAATTGATTTCCTCTTAGATCTTGATGTAAAAAATGTTTGTAACACTATGATCAGTTTGTGGGCAGCCTTGCTCCTGTCTCACTTTTACTCATTATGGGCTCGTATTTATTGAAATATTTACATTTTTTAACCTCTATAAACAGCCCTGTTGTCATTGACTGTAGGTCTCAGTGTACTCATTGAAGGTCCACCAGTTGCAATGAGGAATGCAGAATTTTATGTTTTTACAGGATCTGGTTTGTGCAGTTTGTTTTTTTTTGGCAAAATTTTGAATGAGACATGTAGAATACAGTGATTGCTAGGTTAGATTTGGTCATGTTTCTCTGCTGAAGCATTCATAGGTGATTCATAGTTTGTTCAAGCAGCATTGGACGTTTGCCTTTTTATATCTGTTTTGAATTTTTTTTCCTTACATTTTATTACATCTTTTTGTTACAATTTGAGAAATGCACACATTTTTGTTCTTTATTTATTTTATAAGAAAACATGTCTTTCAAAGTCGCCAGCAGGTTGTTGGGTTTATCGGGTTAATGGAAAAAAATCTTGTGCTTGGCTGTTCCCCCCCACTTGTGAAAGCCTGTAGTTTATTCCACTTCCTCTCACATGGGTGGGTACCATGTACCTACCAGAGAGGACCATGGAGTCCTTTTTGATGGACATGCCTGGGAGGCATGGTGGGAGTTGAACTGAGCGAGAAGGAGTGGGAAAAGTAAGGACATGAAAAAGGGTAAAAATGTTCAATTCAGTTGTGTGTTTTCATGCTTCTCATCTTGATTTTGGGGGTCTGTGATATTCCATGCCTTTTCTTTTAATTAATACATTTTTAATGAAGGGAGATTGGGATTTCGGGGAGCAGCTGTTAATTAATATAATCATCAGAGTTATCAGAGTGCATCCGTGGCCTCTTTGTGTCTTCTTGGGACCAGTTAAAACCAGATGCACAATTCGAGACCATATTATGAAGCAGAAAGAGATGCATTTTCTTGTTCTCGCTATACATTGCCAAATTTTGCTCAGTCTTTCCTCTGAGACATTACTTTTTATCACCATAACAGCTTCTTCCCAAGTTATGTCAACCTGACTCAACAAGCCCTTCCAAGACTCAACCTGGACTTGCCCACACAAGCTTAGTCTCCCCATCATGTCCCATGTGTGCCACTGCATTACCAAGCAGGATGTCTTTTTCAAAGTATTGTGAATTTATACATTTTAATATACCTCAATATATTGCATTTTCAAGAATAAGTTACAGACATGATGTGATTTTAGGGAAGTGGTAGTAAGTCCACACTGTAGTGCAGAGGATGAAAGAGAAAGAGAGAGAATTTCCCGCACTGAACAATTATTGTGAACGTGTTGGTGGGCAAGGTGTTCAGCCTCCTGCTATTCCACTGGAGCTGCTGTGGGGCCAACAACATGAAACTGAACTCATACCCAGCAGAGACATATTGGACTACATGTAGCCACAGAATATGAATATAAAACACACAACATGCACTTAAAATAGCACAATTAACTGTAACTATATTGAAATTAAAATAAACCACATAGCTTGCATTATTGTTAAAGAATACAACAAAACCTTAGCAAAGAAATTGCACCACATTGAAAGCCTTCATACACCCATTAAGCATTGATGGCAATGGATAATCAAAGGCAACCCTTGCTAAATATTGCAAACAGTAGTTAGGATTTTGCTGTCAAACAAGTGTTGAAAGCACCAATAAATTGCCAATCAGTTCCAGCCTATTTCCTGTGACTGTCCTGTGTAAGTGTATTTCAATGCCTTGCACTTTTATCTGCATGAATACCATTCAGCCTTTTAAACACTGATATCAAACACTGAATAAATAATGTATATAACATCTA